>CM061534.1:2953829-3320442 GCA_030545055.2 Neoaliturus tenellus | reverse complement strand
TAGGGGTGGTTGCCTGGCAGCGTCCATATTCTGTTGCACAAAAGGTTCGGTAACATTCTGTCCCAGTAACATTTTGTCCTAACTCGAATTTCTTGGAAAACCAGTAATATTTTGTCCCAATCTTTTTTACAGTTGATTAAATCAGCTAACGAGGTAACATCTTGTCCCAACGAAAATCTGACAAGGGTTGAGGAACGCAGCTCAGGTAGTAAGAGCAGATCAAGTCCGAGCGGCATGCGCCCGCATGGAGCGCCGGCCTGGATGGGGCGCAGATTAAAAGTACGGTGTTATTTGATAGTTACAAAAATTAACGCCTTGACAACCGTGTATAGCCTATAATTCGGTAGTGTGTGTCAAAACAGCGCTAAAGGTCTTGGACACACGGGACGGCTAAACTCCCGGAAATCTGTTCCATTTCACAGCCGCCGGCTGTATTTTGAGGGTCCGAACACAAGACAACAGCGAAATAGCTGGGCTTGTGAGACTACCATGTTACTTATTATGAAACCCATGTTGAATCTTTAACACGTGGATTCTAATTATTAAGTTAACAGTCCTTATCATCATTCTTACTAAAGCTTTTGTTTTTAAATTCAAATGCAATTCTACAAATTGATTAGTTGTTTTATACTTTTACATAACTGTTATTTATTTAAACATTAAGTACCTGGGGGCCGAGCATTTTCCCGATAGACACTTAAACAATTCTGTATTGTACTATCAGTTACAGACAGTGCGCTAAAGTAACAAGTAGCAAAAGATTTGTTGAAAACCAAGACGAGCTCGTTCGCTTCGATCACTCGCCTTTCAGACTATTTCATTGTAGGCCTACGGGTTCTGCACTCCGGTGTATATTTGTTGAACCACATGTTGAATTTGTAACACAGGGAATCTACCTATTTGACTAACAGCTAATTTGGAGCGAGATGGATTTTGGCATTTTTATGACCCCAGTTAGTGAAGAAGACCTGTCAAATAATTTTTGGGACAGAATGTTACTAGGGAGCAGGTAGAGAGTTCGGCATCTGAGGAATTTAGGACAAAATGTTACTGGGACTGGGACAAAATGTTACCTGGGACAAGATGTTACGACACGGCACAAAACCCCTCTCCTAACCATGCCGGGAAACAGGTATAACATTCCTTACGTAGTAGTCCCCGTCCCCAGTTCTATTAAACACAACCTCAAATTCTATTAAACCTATTAAACACAAGTCAAGAAGTGAAGGGTGGGAAGTGCAAAGCCCAGATATTTGGCCTGTACTGTACTGCACTGTACAGACCTCATTATACTAGGAAGGTTTCGACAGAAAAAATTGTAAGAGAACAACAACGCGCCCGCCTGACGCTGTTGTAAATTCTTCCAAAGCCAGTTCATAGACTGATTGGCAGTTTCTTTACTCATACTTTAAGCCCGAATGAAAGTAATAAACGAATATAAATTTTTATCTCCCGCTTATTTACTAACATTTTTAAATAACATTTGGTATATAACTTTATTAGGCTAAGAGTAACTAATATTTGTTCAAAACCCCAGATGGTAGCAAAGCTGTATATTAAATCCCATGTCATTTTAATGTAAAATAACTGAATAATTAAATTGAAGAAGGAATAGATTGAGGTATCTGAACATAATCAGCTGATTAGCTTACTTTCTGCATTTGTCATATTAATGTTTATATTAAAGAAATTTATATACTTGGGAGGAAAATAGACTGATTTAATTATTATTATTATTTTTTTTTTTTATTCATTAGGGCTCTGACCAACACCACCTGACAGGTGTTGCTCTGACCCAAAGGCCATGCTAGTTGTATTATTATTATTATGGAAAATATGTTTTGATAAACCATATGCTTACACTACAACATTAAAACATGTATACAACCGAACATGTAGACCTACCATGTAATAACTGGAACCATTTTGTTGAAAAAGTTTTCTTTTATTAGCTATGTATACTTTTCCATTGCTTTCGTTTATCTCAACATTCATAATCTAAATTTGTGTAACTGACTGACTCACTCATCGGAGTATCAGAAATTCGTCAAAAGTCGGTAATGTAGATCTCCTATATATTACTTACTACAGAGTGATTCCCAAGCGAGAACTAAACTTACCGACCTGTATTATTGAGAAAATTGCCAACATACTGGGAGTCGCGGATTACCGAAACACTCTTTTTAAGAAATTTTATAACATTAACCAATTGTGCCTTTATAGGTAAAGCTGTCTATCCACCGAGAGTAATTTCAATGTACAGGGTGTATCTGAAATTACCTCTCCAGACCGGAAGTCACTGATGTCAAATACTAACTCTCACTTTAAATAATTTTTTTTAGTTTTACACGGTTTTAAGAAAACTTTACAATTTGATCTTGTACGCGTAATTTTAGCAGTTTATTGAATATTTGAGGTTAAAATTAGATTTTCCTCATTCTTCTCTGAGCATTTTAGGTTAAGCAAAAATGTCTCGGCACAAAAATGTCTTAGACTCTTTTAAATATGTTTCCAACAAAAATTGTCAGTTTGGTCCAAAAAGTTTTTTTATTAAATTTACAACATGACGTAGATTAATGAACATGTATTTAAATGTTTAGTAAAACTAATCACGTAATAATTGATGTTTTATGATGGTATATTATTTTAAATGAGGTTCTTAGACATTTACATGTTTGGTAAGTTCTGTTATATGTAAAATGTTCAGACATAATATATGTTAAATTTTCCCCAGTTAAAAAAAAATAATGTCATGCTATTTACTATTCTAAATCAGTATGATTAGGGTTTAAAATATTAAATTTTAAAGTTGCTTCAAAATTACGTCTGGTTCCCTCTGTATTGAAATCAGTGTCAATCAACAGAGCAAAATGTGTTTACCTACAACGGCACAATTTGTTTTTTTATTTTTTTATTTTAAAAGAGGTGCCAGGTTGGTATGGGACACCCTGTAAGACAGTATCATATTTGCACGATAGTCCTCCCCAAAAATTGGTTCTTTATTTGGGATGGCACTTAATTTCTAACGAACTCATTAGGAAGTACATCATTGACTTTACCTGATAGCATGCTAATTTAAATTTTACAATTCAACAAAAAATTTAACTAAAATAGCAGATTACACAATTGATTTATCTTTTAGTGCGTAATAAATTAATGTTTAGTTTAAAAAGGTGGCAGTACAGTATTTTCATTTAAAATAAAAAAGCTTTTTTATTTCCTGCCCCAGAAAACTATCTGATTTCAAAATTTAGCGACCAAACATTTTTACCCAAAATAAATATGACATTATTTTTTTTCTACTCTAGCGGCCAAATTATAACATCTGAGGCAATCCTCGCGAACATCTTTCAAGTTACTACAAGTTTGGTTCAATGAATTTTCGCCCCCCAGTCCACACAATTAAACATAATTAAATGTTTATTTATTTTTGTGGGGAATTTTATCCCATGTAGACGTAATTTTACAACTACTATAATATTTTACTCAGAACCTCAACTTTGCACATAGACATATCTTGCACAGTACCAATATCAATTAAATTATCAAACTTAAAAATTATCATGATGATTTTCAATATCACGTATTCTTCTATTGAAAGTGAGTCGGAACGAATTGCTATATCAAGCAACTGATTGTTTTACTTTGATTGTTATTTACTGACCTGGTCCTACGGCTAAAACATACGTCCTTTGATGTGTATGGTAACTTTAATATTTTAACCATTATTTAACATACTTTTGTTAGTAACTACTGTATTATTGTATTTAGAAACTTGAAGTTTTTTTATTTGCCTTGACAGTAATTTTTAGGAAATTAGGTAAATTTAAAGTATTACATTATTAAAAACTGAAATGAAGGAATTGTAATGAATGCCAATATTACATTATGTATTTATCATTGTATGTTCAATATTACTGGATCGTTATGTTATTCCCTGGAATTTCAACACAACTAATTGAAGGATAGTAACTGAATAGTATTTTTGTAAATAAAAGGGGTTTTTGGCAAGTTTTATTCACTTTGTTAAGATTTTAAATTATTTGGTTTAAAGGAATTTTTCATTGTTTTCGATGATCTACTGCACATTTTTATGCAGTTTATCCATTTAATTTTTTCATATATTTATTTATATGAATTTTATAATTTTAACTAAATACTTATACAATACCTACATACAAAATTTATTCACAACTCCATTAACCTTTATAGAATTCGGGGGAATTAGGGAAGGAGGTTTGGAGAAAGAGTGTCTGAAAACGAGCCGTAGGCTAATATATTTTCATTCCTTAGATTGAGTTAGTTGCACAAGTTCAAATTTAGGTTACTTCTGCAGTCGTGGGAGTTAATTTATGTTATAAATAAACTTACAAACTCATTTATTTTGCTATTTTGCTCATTTACAAACACTTATATTCATATGTAATCTGTTCATTATATGCGACTTAAACAACAATTAACGAATTTCTGGGCAAAACCCTGAGGGGGCATGGGGGCGGAGCCCCCATCGAGCCGCAGGCGAGTCAGCAGTATAAAGTACGATTTAAAAATTATAAACTTATTTTATTTTAGTACAATTTCATAATTTACTAACTGGCTTCAATGCAAAACCACATGTTTACTGTAACGTGGTCTATATTCTGATTTTCTGCATTTGTCATGTTTATAAACAGATCATTCTTTGTGCATTGTTGCTCTTGCTATGCAAAACTTTTACGATTCTTGAAACCTATTACATCAAGTATAAGTGTGATTAAGTTTATGTGTAATTTAATGTAAATATAACACAAAGAAATATTTTATATTTGTTCGTTTGTAATAATTATTATTACATAGGCCTTCCCCTAATATTTACATATATAAAACCAAATATTTTGTTGATTAAACTAGAACAGCTATTGAAAATTCGCTAAGTACGCAAGTCAGTACAATGGTTAACTATTTGAAAAAAGTCAAAACATTGATGTTTGCAAAGAAAACATATTGCAATGCAGCATTTATAGTTATATATTTTAGCGAATTTCTTTAATATAAATTCTGTGTATTATTTTAAGACCTATATAGTTTCTCAACTTGCATTTAATTATAGGAATTTCGGTAAATATACTACAATAATTTAACCAACGCCAGCATATTGTATGGATAAACCAAAATGCCATATTTTCAACATGTTGTTCAACAAATTTATACCATAGAGCAGCACGTAGGGCCTACTTTCATGGCGAGTGAGCGGCTTGAATGAGGTATTTAACAGCTATAATAGCTATAAAATAAATATAGCTGCTCATTTTGTCATGCTTTTAGAAGATGTCCAGTTTTTAGCGAATTTCCTTTAGAAATAAGCTTTTTTTTTACTCTATGCTTTATTCATTTGAAACCCGATCATGTAATCCGATTAGCCTTGTTTTCGAACTTAACCTGAAGAACGCTAACCAACATGCGTTGGTATTTTGGTGCCCTAAAATGACAAGTGCAAAAAAACTTATTTATTCGTTTGCCTGACCCACTCGCCTTTCAGACTGTTTCAATGTAGGAATACGGGTGCTGCACTCTGTTGTATATTTGTTAAACCACATGTTTAATCTGTTACACGTGAATTCTAATTATTTGGATACTATAGGTGATTTTTATAATTTTTACTAGTCTTTTGTTTTTCAGTTCAATTGCAAAGCTACAAATTGGTTAGTCGTTTAATAATTTTACCAATCAATACAAAAATATAAATAAAGTCAGATCCCATGAGGGAATTTGAGATTAAACAGAATAAGATTAGAATAACAGAAGATATTGAGGGAATTTTCATTGTGACGGGAAATAAAATTCTGTCTTTCGACCGAACATTTATTTTGAACGGTGTACAGGTGATTACAGTATAAATAACCCAAAAATTACATATTCGCCATGTGATTCAACAAATGTTACCAGAGTGCAGCACCTACTTGCCCGGCGAGTGAGCGAACGAGGACCGTCTTGAAAAATAACAATTCATAGCCTTTTAACTCGGCATCTCACCGGATGTCACTACAGAGAAATTATAGGGCGATGTTTTGTAAAAATAATACAGTCTTATACTATTTTGACTACTCAATTTTAACGTTATTAAATAAATTTCTAAAACCCAAGACCTCATCGCATAACTAAAAATTTGAGCCATTACTTTGAAACATAAAATGTTAAAATTAGTTAGGTATTGATAGAGCTGTGTTCACAAAAAACGGCTTCACGTAAATAAGGACTTGCTTAATTAATTAATAGTATTTTAAATTGGCTATACTGTACAACACAGTTTTAGTAACACCGTAATATAAGCCTGACAAAGCAGCTCGGACTGGTTGAGCGGTTCTTACAACAATGGCTACCTTCTATTGTACATAATCCACAAACTCCAAAAGGCCCACCATTGGACAGACGGCATGCCAATAATCCACGTGAAGTCCGTAATTTATGAGGGGCAGTACAGTCTTTTCAAAAATTAAAAACGTCGCGAGTTGTCGCCTCACGCACCCGTCAAAACAGGACGAATTCAAATCGTCAGAGTTTGACGCCTAACGCACCCGTCAAAACCTGACGAATTTAAAAACGTCCTGATTTGACGCCTGACGCACCCGTCAAAACCTGACGAATTTAAATCGTCCTGTTTTGTCGCCCCCCGACTTTTTATTCGTCAGACTTTGACGCCCCGTGACTTTTAAAAGTGTCAGGGTTCGTCGCCGTCAGACCTTGACGGCGTCCCGACCCTTGGGGCTAACACCTCAATTAGTTCAAAAAATTAATGGATCATTTTTTTTTATTCGCCTAAAAAATCGTTTAGGAATTAAATCGGCCGTAATTCATGCAAATATTACTGATCATTGTGCTACTGCCCTTCAATTTATTTTGAAAAGGAAAAGTTCTCAAGCTGAAAATGTATTTATATCAAATGTTACCAACTGGAATAAAGCACAGCTTAATCTTTCAGATTATACTTGGAACCACGTGGTTGAATGTAATAATCTCGACCTACGTGTTAAGTTATTCACGGAAACTGTACAAAAATTAATTTTGGAAAACACAAAAAATATGTTTGTAATGTTAAAAAAATAGACTAAACCCTGGATAACGTCAATGGCCTAGTCACTTCTTTAAGGAAAATAGACAATTTAAGTAAACAAATAAAATCACAACCATTTAACATTCAACTTCGCAACAAATTAATTAGATATCGAAATCTGTTACATGCTTTGATTAAAAGAGTTAAATTCAATTTCTACAAAAACAAAATCGAAAATGCGGCGGGCGATAGTAGGAAATTCTGGAGGATTGTCAATGAAGTGTCAGGCCGCCCTTGTGATAAAGATCGCTTTCCCACGGAGGCCCTGATGCAGTCGCAATATATTTAAAATTCCATAAGCAGGTAGGCCTAATTCATTTCTCAATGGTTAGTTTCTTACGATCTGTATTACTAAAGTAGTATGTATCTGCGTATGTTCTGTTGATTGTGTTAGTATTATGTAATTTTCTGTGCTTATTTTTATCACTTTTGTAAATTTATCTTGTACATGCTTAAATTACTTTGTTTATCCTGGAAAACAGTGTGGACTGATAAAAAAGACTCATTCCCACACACAGATGTGTAGTCTTTGTGGGAATTAGTTCCTGCAATTTTGTAATAACACTGTTATGTTAATGTTCATTTCTGAGGAATAAAACATTTTTGAATTGAATTGACGGAGTTTTTTGAAAAGCGAAACCTCTCTTTAAATTCCTCTTCCGTCAAATCATTGAATGGATTATAAAATTGTGATAACGAGCTGGTGGCAAGCGAGGTGGCTGCCTTCTAGCACAGTCTAAATAATCTAGATACTCCATACTGAACACCCCGCACAAAACACCACAACACATGGATCACAGCACTGCGACAGACAGTCCACGAGTAAGTGGCCCCACGCGTTCGTTGTTGCAGTTGTCGTGAGGTTCCAGTGGGCTGGAAGAGCCCACTGCGGCTGTTTTAGGGCGGTGCCCTCTTCAGCCTTGGCTAGGGTTTGTGGATGCGGTGCGACACTACGGCAGGACTTTTTTTGTTTTTTCTTTCGTTGCCTGCTTTCGTGCCGGGGTGGGGTTAGGCGTAGCGGTTGACTCCGACATTACGGTAGGACTTTTTTTGTTTTTTCTTTCGTTGCCTACTTTCATGCCGGAGGGGAGGGGGGAGGGGAGGAGTTCTGACACTACGGTAGGGCTTTTTTTATTTTTTCTTTCGGTGCCTACTTTCGTGCCAGAGGGGGAAGGGAGCCACTGCGACCAGGACTTTGAATAATCAGAAGACTGCTAAACGATATGCCTGGCGCAGTGGGGGTAGGGTTGAGGTTTGCTACGGTCGTTATGGAGTTACTGTGAGGGTGTGCGGTTTGTGGTTATTGGCTGGTTACGGAGGCAGGTCTAGGTTAGAAAGGTGGTGGATTGTGAGGGTTTGGCGGTCGGTGAAGTACGGGTCGAAGTAAGGTGTTAGGATTTCTGAGTGGCGGGCTTTGTCGAGGTATCGGGTGTTGAGGTGAAGAAGGAAGTCGCGGAGTGGTGGGATGTTATGGGCTTCGTAAGCCGAGTGGTTACGGGCCCATGGGGGAAGGTGAGAGGCTAGGCGGAGGGCTCGTCTCTCGGTCATCTCCAGATTGGAGATGTGGCGGTCGGGGAGCGTCAGGAGGAGGGGGTGGGAGTACGTGAGGACGGGACGAATTACAGAGGTGTAGAGGCGGGCGAGGACTGTAGTGGAGCAGGGTTGGCGGCGGTTGTTGAGGATACGGAGTGCCCGAAGGCGGGTGGTGGCTCGGCGTTTGGAATCCTTGATGTGAGGGATGAAGGAGAGGTTTGAGTCCAACTTAACACCTAGGTAGGTGCAGGATTTTCGGAGGTCAAGACGGATGTTGTTGAAGGTGATGGGATCTGATTTGGTACGGCGGTAGCGACGGGAGTGGAAGTTGAAGAAGCAGAGTTGGGTTTTGGAGGCATTGAGGAGGATGCGCCAGCGGTTGCAGTAGGTCAGGTAATTGTCGAGGGTTTCGGAGGTTTTGCGGAGTAAGGTGTCGTGCCTACGTTCTGAGACCCAGAACGCCGTGTCATCGGCGAACTGGGCCAGACCGCAGGAGGTGTCGGTGGGGTTCGTTATCAGTGGAAGGTATTGTTGTGTTGTGGCGTCCCTCCACCCCCCCCTCCATCACCTGCGACTGTTGTTTGTGCCATAAATCAAACTACAGTTTCTCCTGGTTCAGTTGAGGACAATAATATTTACGATGGATTTTTTTGCCTAGAGGAAGTTATTGAATTAGGATATTGTGTATTTATTAAAGCACTTGTTTTATTTTCCCATCCACAGTTTAAATTTAACTGATTAGAACCTTCTAAAATAAACGACGTGAAAATATGACCTACTTTGCATGCATTAATGTTCATGGGAATAGCATGTTTAACTAGAATACGGTAAACTTAATTTTCAAGAAAATTAAAAAATATTCATTTGCGGTGTTTATTAATTTTCGTCCGTCGCTTCACCTCAATGGTTTGGCCTGCCATCAAACGCCAAGATATTCCGAGTTATCTATACGAATGCAAAGAATAAAAAAAATATATTATCTACTTTGTTTGCATTAATATTTTGTCATAGTTAGCTATAGTATTAAAAGTAACTCAAAGACAAAAATAAAGATGAAATAAAAACAAAAAATATGAATTTTTAAACGTAAATATGTTTTAGAATGTCACTTATAGAATTATTATCAATTCAGTGATAATAGCAAGCATGAAATACGTAATAATAAAGTTACGCTCCAGTTAGACCTGCCCCCTGGCAGGTCTAAGTTGCCGCCGAAAATCGCTCCTTTCATACTCGAGTTTATCTTATTTGCGCTACAACTCGGACTCTCAAACCCACAAAGATTATCTTTTACGCCCGGATTACCTAAACCATGTCTCTCGAACCCGAATACTTCGGCCGCAGTTTATCCCTCCCATATTTAGCCCGGAGTTATCTTTACGCCGCGGCACACGTAAACCCGAGCTCCCGAACCCGATTTTTAAGCTGACGCGCAAAATCCGGTTATAACCAGTATTTACGCCCGGGATTAAGCTAAACGCGAGCTCTCAAACCGCCTCTAGTGTTTAACCTTTAAAAGATTAGGCTAATCGACAGAAGCTTAAAATACAAAATATGTTATAGTTAAATTTTAAATTTTTATCATGCAGGCGATCTGCAAATTATAATATTAGATACAATATGTGATTAGAATCAGATTGATTTAGAAGACATAAGTTCATACGGCTGCTTTGCATCAATCTGCTCACTAGATCTGTGAAGGGGCAAAGCATCGTCGACAAGAGACCTACTGGACCTTGCGTCATCTCCGACGAGTTGAACTTTCCAGCCAGATAATGCGATAGCCGGCCCACGACTGGCTTGTTCCTCGCAAGAGACTCCGGACTGTCTCGCTCAACAACTCTCTTCACAACGCTCATTCCCTATGATTTTCACCATTGACTGCTACAACTTTGTCTTTAGGAATGCGCAGTTACACAAAATAGATATAGTTACTGGAGTTATCTAAAAATTCCACGAACAATTTAAATACCGGTATTACCAAAATGTATTTTGATTTGGACCCAGGTTCAGAAAAAAGATTCACATATGAAATCTCCAAGAGCTTATATTGCATTCATTTTGATTTCGTTCAATCTAAAAATTTCATTATCATCGGTCCTCTGTTTAGCCTATCATCATCTAGTTTCTTTCCTCGCAATAACAATTTTACCACAACTAAAGCAGAAAATTATAGAACGAATACTAAATCACTTGTCGAAGGCAATATGTATCTTTGTCACACTTCACACTATACATAACGATCTAGTTACACATTATACAAATTAAGTGGATGGGCCATGCGACTACAGGCATTTTAAAGGGTTTATAATCTACAATGGTTCAATCATTATTTACCAAATATTTGCTACAACATCGTTAGGTTGAACTATTAAGGACTTTTTGATTTACCTGTAATTGGGAGTATCGAACGTAGTTGAAAAAAAATGTTTCTTACACAAGGCCACATCAATTTTGCATTTTCTTTTTTATTTAGGATGTCACAATGACCTTGTACATTGAACTAGTGTCACGAATGGGATTCTTTTCATCGTTTTGTACGTCGAATCGTCCTTTGTTCCCTCACTACAAGCTTCTTCTTGAAGGTTAGGATCTACATCTACACTCATGGTCTTTCCTTCTTCCCTTTTGTTTGTCTTATTTTTACATACGCTTTATTGGTTATCCATTGCAAGGTAGCGTTAACCATTGTAACTGGTAATGTTTGGAACGAATGGTAGACTAGTTTAACACGTTATTTGCGAGGGGCGGAAATTTTCGCCCCGTGCGACTGGCACCACGGGCGCGGGGCGGGAATTGTCGCCCCCCTCCCACGCCAACAACCTTACTTCAGTATGAGCCCAGCGTCGTTCGGGGAACGTTGTGACCGATTCCCGCGTTTTGTGCTTGATGTACTCTAACCTTGGTTCGCTTCGCTTCCGGTTCGGCCATTCCGTTATTTCTCAGTGCGTTGTTTACGTAACCACTGTGTTGTGCGGAGTGTTGACGTAGTTTGTGTGGAATATGGAGCTACTCAATAAGAGTGAATTGATTGAAAACTTGTTTTTTGAGAATGAGGATTCAGAATCCAGCTCTGGGAGTATGACTGTTGGCGTGTTTGGTTGAAAAGTAGTTAGGGATTGGACAACTACCGGCACCAGGAGCTAAGGACGTGAATTCCCGCCCCGGACATGACGTCACCAATTTCAGCCAAAATCGACACTGAGACATCTAGATTTAACATTTTGGACATCCTGACATCATTTTTTAGTATTATTGTGTGACTGTGGGCGTGTGGGGCTGAAAAGTAGTTAGGGATTGGACAAGGACCGGCACCAGGACCTAAGGGCGTTAATTCCCGCCCCGGACGTGATGTCTCCAATTTCACCCAAAATCGACTCTAAGACAACTAGTTTCATCATTTTGGACATCCTGACATCATTTTTGAGGAAATAATCACATAATAATTTTTTCGCATTTTAGGGTCGTAATACTCATAATTTTCAGCAATGAACGTGTTAATCTTTGAACCAAATGCTCCTGTTTTTTTTTTTTTTTTTTTTTTTTTTTTTTTTTTTTTTTTTTTTTTTTAAGATATTACTTAATAATTTTAAGGGTAAAAGCAAGAGACATACAAGAACACAATATAGAAACTTTATAAATGATTTCATTCTGGTATGGCAAGTTGAATCAATTCTGCTTTGTATTTTTCGTTTACGGTTTAGTATTTTTTCTGTCTACAACTTTTACCACGTTTGAATTTTGGAGATGTTAAACCGACAATAAAAAGAGTAACGAAGTGATAAACGTCTTAAACTATTGTTACTCGTGTGATGTTGGTAAATCAATTATCAGTTCTATTCAACGCCTTGGAAACAATGCAATCAGATAATTCCTACAGCAATGTTATCGATCGTTACAGAAAAGAAAGAGAAAGGAGGGAAACATTCGGTTTCCGTCTGGGAGTCAAACGGCGATAAAACCATAAGCGAGGAAATGGTCACGGGTGTTTTACTTGGCTGTTATTTGTTATTCTCTGTGCATCAACTTCCGGCAGGAGCGATCCTGTTCCGGTGATCAGCTGATGGTCAAGGTGACAACAATGCTTAACCTTCGTTACAGCTGATTATACCCAAGGTGCAGCAATTCATACTATAAATATTTTACTAGTTGTAAAGAAGTGCGGAATTATAATGTTTAAAAAACCAACACAAATAAGTACTACATATTAGCATTTATTACAAAAACAAGTATACTGCTTGTTTATTTGCTTCCAATCTTTGAAACGTTAAATGTCAAATTAGTTTCCCCATGAAATTCCAAAAAAAAATTAAAGGGAAATAAATAGTTTTTGGGTACTTCATTAGACTATGAAGTAAATAATTGTCCAAAATGTCTCTTCTAATAGGTTTAAATTATCAATTATTAATTTTTTTAAATAATAATTTTAAATCTTACACAAACAATTGTTTTCTATTATTATATTGTTTGGTTCCAAACTATAATTATATATACCTGTATAAGGTCCCATTCAGTCATTAATTCACTACTTCGTAACGGTTTTTATTATACAATTGTTTTATTGAAATAGCTATATTATGATAGGCCTAATCCTCCTTTAACGAGTGATTGTAGACCTACACTTTGAGTCTAAGACATGTAAAATGATGTACTCTTTCAACACGACAACGTTATAACATTTCATGGCTTCATGTTGTATGTTGATTATTCGCGTGCCTGCGCTTTTGCTGAGTAAACAGTCTTACTTACTGGTTCAGTGGTGCAGTGGTGGCCTATTTCAATAGCAACTCATAAGTAACAGACAAATCGGTCCTAAAGTAACAATAAAAAAATTTGATAAACCTTTTCTCTTGAACGCCATGTGAAGATCGAACAACAAGAATTTCTATATAAACCCAATTTGAAATTGTTATAATACTTATTCGCAGAATTGTTACAGTAGAAACAAACCCTCTGTAACCAATAGCGTTATAACCTTTGAATAACAAGATGAGTTACAAAATTTCATACTAAAAAACATTTTAACGCAATCCAATAAATTATTGATAAAAATATTAGAGATGATAATACTGGAGATGATAATACTGGATGATAATACTGGTTGATAATACTGGATGATAATACTGGATGATAATACTGGAATGGTGAGCACAAGTCACTCACCTGCCGTCCTCGATTCCCGTTTTGGATGTGGACTGCACGTCTGAGCTTCGGATAAATAATTAAATTTCCTCCCCAAAGAATTTCCCAGAGATTTAAATTCCTCTCGGATTTGAATCAATGTCTTCAAAAATGTTATCAAAATGTCATTGATGATAACAACACAAATTAATAAAGCACTCGATATTTTGGTTTAAATCCGTATCTATGGAAACTTATAAATTATTTATAGCTTAATTTTGTCACTTTCTATAATACAACAGAGAATGCTGTGACGTACTTTACAAGACCAATGGGTGTAGAAAAAAGTATAGGGAAAAATAAAGGGAGAACATAATAAATAAATAATAAATAAATGAATTAATTTGAGAATCGGAATTTTTATGTCGGTAAATAGTATTTTATAGTGTCCCTTCCAAACGTACATAATTCTTTACCCTATATGATTATACTATGGTTCAAGAAATATTAATTCTAGATACTGTGCTATGATTGTTTTATTTCTAAAACATAATCTACTGTCATCTGAACAGCCCAAGTTGTTTCATGTTATAAAAACTTTTATAAATAAAACGTTATGAAATAATTTTAATTAAACAAAATTTAAATAGATATCATTCGAACTTCAAAAACATCCTTTGTTATCCAGCTTACGGCAACGGATTAACCAAAGAAGAGAGTAAACTGATAGAAAAAAATGCAAAATTTAACTATACGATATGTCTACAGTTTAAAGAAATAACAAACTATATAAAATTTGCTCAACTATTACCTACAAAAATTAATTGTGAAATTTTAACTATATCCATTATACACAAAACATTAAAACTGAAAAATCACTGTACCTTTATGAGAAACTGGCTTACAGAATTGACACATCAAATCTACAAGATAAAATTATCAGTTGCGCATCCTAAAAATAAACAAAGAAATTGGAAGAAAAAGAAAGTGTTATAAATTTTATGCACCAAAGATGTAAGGGGTGTCCGTCTTGCCCTGATAAAGAATCCAAATAGTGTGAAAACAATTGGTGGTGAGATTACGTTTGGCAACTTGGGGTACCTGTAAATATCCTAAGCAATTTTTAAAATCAGTTTTGTTAACAACATTTTTTATTTCATTTAACATTTCTTGAATGATGGACGTCCCTGTATTTATTTATTGTCTCTTCTAAATTTGGAATTAGGAAAAAATAAAATAAAACTTTTGACAAACCCCTACATAAAGAAATGTAGGTAATTCAAGTGTCGCAAACGAGGTGGCAATTCAGTCAGGCAATCACGATTTGTTTTTGTAGTTCATTATAAGTAAACTGAACTTATAATGACGAGCTCGACGTGTTAGCGAGTGAGCGGAGCGAGTGAGGTCCTCTAGAAAAGATACAAGCCATTTTGTACTCCGCATCATAGGATAATATGCTTATGGAATAGAGTTTATTTTTGCAAAAAATGTATTCAAATTTACCGAGCAAAATGCTCGAATTTTAAAATATAAATATAACTAAGAGTTTTATAGTTTTAAGGCAAGTTTTAAACTTTTTTTACCTATTTGGAGATGAGAATATTAACCAATTTACATCAAACATTCTGTATTTTATGTATAAAATTAATTGTATATGTGCAGTTGCCCTTCATGCAGGCAATACAGGGTGGTTATAAAGTCCCTTCCCCCCTAGGATTTTTCCACAATTTATATTAAAAGTGATTTTCAATGACGGGATTCATTGTATAGGTACATACTCTAACTTTTGTAGTAATTTAAAATTTTGGGAGTTACCTGAGGTCCAAGATATAGGAGTCAACTTCAAAATTCCTTATGAGAAGCTAGTCATGCGACATGTCAAATAACACTGCCTTTTCCCCCTGAAAACAGTGGTGCAATCTAAATTCAAAAGGGTTATACCGTTTTCAAGATATCTGTACGTCTAAGATATAGGAGTCAACTTAAAAATTTTAACTAGAAGCAAGTCATACGACCTGTCAAATAACACTGCCTTTTCCCCCTGAAAACAGTGGTGCAATCTAAATTCAAAAGGGTTATACCGTTTTCAAGATATCTGTAGGTCTAAGATGTAGGAGTCGACTTAAAAATTTTAACTAGAAGCTAGTCATGTGACATGTCAAATAAAACTGCCTTTTAACCCTGAAAACAGTGGTGCAATCTAAATTCAAAAGGGTTATACCGTTTTCAAGATATCTGTAGGTCTACGATGTAGGAGTCATGTCACTGTCGCATGACTAGCTTCTAGTTAAAATTTTTAAGTTGACTCCTATATCTTAGACCTACAGGTATCTTGAAAACGGTATAACCCTTTTGAATTTATATTGCACCACTGTTTTCATTGGGAGAAAGCAGTGTTATTTGACATGTCGCATGAATAGCTTCTAGTTAAAAATTTTAAGTCGACCCCTAAATCTTAGACCTACAGATATCTTGAAAACGGTATAACCCTTTTGAATTTAGATTGCACCACTGTTTTCATTGGGAAAAAGCAGTGTTATTTGACATGTCGCATGACTAGCTTCTAGTTAAAAATTTTAAGTCGACCCCTAAATCTTAGACCTACAGATATCTTGAAAACGGTGTAACCCTTTTGAATTTAGATTGCACCACTGTTTTCAGGGGGAAAAGGCAGTGTTATTTGACATGTCGCATGACTAGCTTCTCATAAGGAATTTTGAAGTTGACTGGTTGACTCCTATATCTTAGACCTCAGGTAACTCCCAAAATTTTAAATTACTACAAAAGTTAGAGTATGTACCTATACAATGAATCCCGTCATTGAAAATCACTTTTAATATAAATTGTAGAAAAATCCTAGGGGGGAAGGGACTTTATAACCACCCTGTATAATGAATGAGGCCGTCTCCTGACTCTTGGCGGTATTAAGTATTTTACAAACTGAATGCCAGTTGGAACTGGTGGTATTTATTACCAGTTGTTCCGGGTTATATTACCCTCAATTAAACCAGATAGTACATCAATTGTAAGTTACAAAGTAGGCCTATTTGGTATGATTATAAACGCCATATCCAACTGGGCACGTTCATCGTGACACGTTTCTTGTTATTGACTACCGTACGACACCCATATGTTACTTGTGCTGAAGCGGTTCTTATGGGCCAGCTGAAGCGGTTTCCCCTATCTTATGTATGATGAAATGAAATGAAAAAAATGTCTTTATTTTGGAGGCGAAGTTAGGACTAACAAGTCTTCTCTACCACTTAACCTCTAACAAAAAAAAAAAAAATGCTTAAAAGCTATCCTATTAATTAATGAAAATATAAAATGTAGTGATGAGTGGTTGATATCCCAAAGGAAATCACAAGGCAAGCCCATTACTTGCAGTGCCGGATGTCTGTCCTCACTCTACATCCATCGGCGGTGATCGAGTACACAGAGCAGTCAAACAACAAGGAACAAGGCTCAGCATAAGTTCAAAAGATGTTCTTGACCCCTCGCCGCACCGTGGGCGCTGCGCTGTCCTTATATAGCAACCCCCCCCCCCCGCCCCCCACCGGGCACGACGCGACGCCGGCTGGAATAGAACCCGGGACCTTCGGCCGCGGCTTTGTTCTACATACTTTATTGTTCTTGGATGACTATAAATTATGTTCTGGGTCGAGCATTATCAAGTTGATTATAATAGAAAAGGGGGGCATGTGGGATGGGTTTTGTAGATTAGTAGGTCGGACAACTCGATTAATTAATAATCTACAAAATTAATTTTTAATATTATAATTATTTCCGTAATATTAAATCGTGTATTTTGTAATTATTTATTTTATCATTTAGATTACTAAAATTAGTTTATTTGAATTTAAAAGAAACGCTCGTTGTAATGGAAAGGGTCACAGGAACTAACTTTAATATTACTAACATATTTAATTTTAAATTTGGTTGCTATCGCACTATGTAAAACACGTTTGATATAACTTAAGACATTCCTTTTGGTCACAGCTCAATGGCCATCTCTCATGAAGGCTAGTGTAATGCTTAGAATATAATCCGTGGCAACAAAACTGTTGTTTTTTTACATCGTGAATGTTATGAATACGTTGTATATTAATCTGTGCAGGCCAACTGACCCTAAACTGTATAAATATTTGTACGAAAATGGTACTTTTAGAAGTTCTAAATTTGAGAAAAGGTCCCAACGTTGCAGTCTCTTGGACGCGCGAGAGCAGTTATATTCGTACTCGGTGGCCACAACTCTTTTACACTCTGACGTATGTTATGCCAAATCCCGTCTTCCGGTTCGGCATGAAACGAGAGACCTATTAATAATATCCCTCGGCTTTCATCTTCTTCACTCTTAGACTATGACTCAACTCGTAGGTGTCGATGGACAGACGAAACTTCAAAAGCCGAATTGGTGGTAGGGGTAACAAAGTGTGTTCTCTGGACAATGGTCTTAATTCACTTGCAATCATGATTCCACAAGACTGCTGCTTTGCTTTTCACAAACTACTATGACAGTTGTATTCACACTCATTCATAGTCAATTATCGTATTTTATTCTTTTATATAGCTGTTTTATCTAATTTTGTGATGTTCTCCTCCATATTTTCCTTTTACTTACGCGCCCATTACGAATGTAATTTGTTCAAAGGGAAGGATTACAGTTCCAGCAGCATCAAATTCCTAAGTTTCTTAAATTTACCAGCCCATAAAATTACAGTCCTTTATTACCGTAATCAATGTTTTCTGTGAGGAAGGCCCTTCCGACGATGTTTTCCTTAGCACCTACTATTCAATCCCATAATCGTTAAGGATCCCCTTAAAGATTCACAAGTCACAGCCGCTACAATGTTCCACCCGGTGTTCTTGCATCCTTGTCGCCACTCTCTGATTGGTCAGTCAGCTCCTAATCTCCTCTGCAGACGAGGAGACCTCCGTCCCCGGCCGTGGGTCGCGGCGTTACGACCCGCGGTGACATTCAGCCAAATGCCAACCGCTGGAGGCCGAGCCCTCACCTCGACAACTGCCGACCTATCTCGCTAATCGACGTCAACTCAAAATGTTCTGAAATCTTCTTATTCCTCGTGCATTTGTTATTCCTCGTGCATTTGATTATTTATGTCATAAATAATACTAAATGGATTTGTGCATTAAAAATATGGGGCGTAAATTTTGTATGTGGATCGTTTCTCATCCCTATCTATATTGGACATCCACAGTTTTATTTGATCGTTTATTTTATAACAATTTTCGGTAAAGTAGGCCTAATCTTAAGATCCATACAATAAGTTATGTAAGTGAAATGGATGGAATCCTATAATAATGATTGCCTAGATTAGTTTACCCGAAAAAAAGATTTATCACTTTGCTACTCCGTTTTCCTATTAATCCGCAAAAAAAGTCTTATCTTATCACAAATTACTTATAATTTAATAGTACTAGCCTATTCCTACACCAGATAAGCAAGTCAATAAAGAATCCCTTGTCTGTGGCCCAATGCATGATGTTTATAATTCATTAAAAATCTTACGTCTTTAATTAATTGCTTTAAATGCAATATTTTACTATTGGAAGCACCACATTTATGCGACGAGGAAAATGTAAACGTTATTAATGTGTATAAATTCCAAACTTGTATTTTTCTGTGGCAGAATAGTTTAAAATATTTTACATGAGAACGAGAAAAAAAATTACAAATGCCGAACAAATCATAGACACGTTTAATAAAAAATAATCAATAATTGATAATATCAGCGTGTTGTTGACAAAAGCGTCGCGAGGTCTGACATGAACTTGAAATCACGCCACAATGTGCTCCTCCAACCATGTAAATGTAACTTAAGGAATAACAGAATATTTCTTTAACAAAAAATATCCTTTTTTAACTCATTAAGGTCTAAAGGCTGCAAAAAAGATTGACATTCTGAAACTGCCATAAAACCGTTGTTGACCTCATTCTTTCCCCAGAAGTAATAACCTTGTGATATCCTGGTTCAGTATTAATTGAGTTATCCAATCGGACCAATGACTAACAGCCAAGTGCGGTTGTGTGATAAGGTGTGATAAGGAGTGCGGCGTGCGCCAATGGCCGCCAGGGTGCGCCCAATCGCCGACTGATAAGCCACGATAAGCCCTGATAAGCTATAAGCGCAGGTAACGGCTCAGTAGACCGGTGACATCGCCCCGGCCAGCATGGATCGCCTGGGTGAGTCCAAGGGCACAGACTGATAATCGTTCATATTGTTGAAGGAATATTTAGTCTGTACCTAAAGGGTTAAAGATACTTTGTTATGGCCAAAGTTCTTTTACATTTCCAAATTAACTCGATTCTTCTTTTCTCCTTGTAATTTTTAATTTAAATTTTGGTAGGCTCGATAATTTTTCATACCTGGATTAAAATCACAATTATTCTTAATAAATATCCTAAACCAAATGTTTAAACGAAACCATTATACAATTAATTAATAGTGAGTTAACTTTTTACCTTTACTGATTAAAAATTTTCAGTTTTAAAATTTGGAAAAAAATTTTCTAACGATTCGCAGTAATTGAAACTTATGGAGCATTTTAGCCACGGATCTGAACACTAGTTGTACGTGTTTTGCCTTCCTATATTATTTGGCAGGACCATCAGGACCAAAAAATCAAAGTAATGTAATATAGTTTTTTTTATAATTTTTCTAAGGTCGCAAGGTTACACATATCAAACACAGCAAATCACAACAAACACACAAACCAGCAAAGTTTTCCTATCCTCCCTCCTGAAAGCAAATAAAGTGGGTTAAGCAAATAACGTACCACTAAAGTAAAGAAAAGTAAAGTAAAGTAAAGTAAAGCAAATAAAAACATGAAGGTTTTCTGCGTAATTGTTTTAGCCTATAATCGTCGAATAAACTTTGGTAAGCAAAAGATCATAGAGATACACCTATACACAGATAATACAGGAATTTAAATTAAACTACCGGTAGTATACGTGTTGCTCGAAATCGAGCAGTTTATTTTAATACAATACAAATGTTACTTTTAGCTTTGTATCAATGACATCCAACAATCCAATATTGTGAATATCTTCAATCGCCAAAACTACACGTATTCACAGCTGATTATTAACAGATGTTTGAAATGCTTTATTTAATCCCAATGTTATTTAAATGGGAAATTTAGATATTTCAACGGTGAATAGCGCCTTTATTTTCAGTCCGATTCTCATCTGTTTTTGGCGGAAACAACTACAGACCAAGCCCTATCCAACGACACCAAAAACTTGAAAATCGGTTGAAAATTGTTGGAGGAGTTCTCAAGACAAAAAACCCTTAGCGTATTGAATAAGTATAGATTTATTTGATACATTGTATGTATTAATACAATATTTATTTATTTAGTTGTGTTGTGTGTGTCAAATCACCGATTCGACGTACAATACCACAACATAGTGACATATCACTTAGCCAAAACCACTTTTCAAAATGGCATAGTACTTATAAGACACTTCAATTTACTATGAAACTCATCCTGTTTCCTACATTATTTTATTAAAATAATTATGTTAAAAAATACTCAAAAACACGAATACACCAGTACCGGTAACCAAATTAATGTTAACCTTTCTTCCTTATCAATTAATGGGGGATTTTGAAGCCTCAAATTGTTATCGGTAATGCCTACGTGTGTTTCGCTAACTCAAGATAACAGCGCACGTAACTTCACCTACACGTTATACGTTATCTTGGAGTTACGAGTGTTAACAATGTCATGTGTGGGTTACGTGTATGCCGGGGTGTCCGTGACCGTGGCCTTGCTTCGCAAGCTGGAGGGTAGGATAAACAATAGAAAACTACTGTCAAGGAGTTAAACTTCAACTGTGTAACCGGAGAACTAAGCTTACAAAACAAGATTTTACGTTAATGGAGATTTTTAAAATATTATATTATTGGTACGTGAACATGACTTTGCTGGTCGAAATTCATGGTTTTATATTGTGAATTTCCCAAATGTATCGTAGTGAAACAATATTGAAGCTTGAAATACGTGTACACAGGAATATATCTGAAATTTCATATTTAAAGAAATCTTCTAACACCACAAAGACTAATTTCCACGCTTTTAAAATACATAAGTATCATCTCTACCGAAGTGTGTTAATTGGAGGAATCCTTTGAAGATCTACGTTTTAATTTAAGGATTTTTTTTAACCTAAGTGCATTACTCCTAAGAGTAAGAGAATTAATACTCTGGCTTTCATAGGTGTCGGAGTGATCAAATTCTAAAGCTGTATGACCATCGTATAAAATAATTCAATATTTATGCTCAAATCAATCAAATATAATGAATGGGTAAGTGAAATCAATTTGAAAGAATAATAAATACGATGACTTTCAAATACATTACCAGATTGAACTGAAATTACACTGCAATAAATTAATTGGATAGCCTACTTATCATTGCAGTCATTTGACTGATTTCAACTAGTCGTTGAAATAAATTATTCGAACAGTATAATTTATAGGGCTACAAAAATGTGCAATTTAGGAAATGATTTGTGATTTTGACTGTTGATCATTTATAGGAACTTTCTAACATTTATAGACCGGGTTCTGCTGGGAACAACATGGTAGGCCTACGGTTTTTAACAAGGTTAACTTATGAAATACATCGCAGCTAAACTTAAAGTTGCCGAATTGGTATTTACCCCTTGGTCACCTCTTTCGAATGTAAAGCGAACTGGTATCATAAGATACCTCACACATTACAAATAATACAAGTATTTCCAATAATAAAACTATATCATTTCTGCTAAGGCTGGCACAATTCCAATTACGTTTTTCCACATTTCTGGTCTTATAAATCTTTGTCAGCCAATTCACCAGGATGAAGATCTTCACCGGCAGCATTATCCTTTCAAAATTAAGTGCTTCAAATTACAGTTAGTACCCCATGATGACCTTTAATCCGACCTCATAGTGTAGGCTAGTAAAATTAGTCGGGAAAAATGAAATAATATTTGGATAGCCAATTTCTTTTATGTGTGTTCTATGGCATCCCCTGACCTTCCTCCGAAAAGTCCCCTGAAATCCCATATGGGGATGATGCCCAAAAATGAGGGGTTGTTGGCCTGTAAGGAGTTGCAATGAAATTCGATATTAAGCATACTAAATTTAAATACATTCCAGAGGGTTTATAGAGATCAAATTAAGGGTCTTTAAATTTAGAAGACAATGCTGTAAACCCGACCTCAATATAACGGTTGGGAGATAAATGGCAGAAGTTCAAAATTTAGAATAAAATAATATTATAAAAACATTGAAATGCAATAACTTCCGACATATTTTACCTTTTGAGGTCTGGATTTTGGTTATGTACTCTCCTTACTAAGACCTTAAAAATTATAGCATGGCTATGGAATTTTTTCAGAACTTCCTCTTTGGGACGTCCATGTGGGTGGTTCAAGGGTAAACTGATAGGCATATGTCAATCTATCCACATTTTCAAAGGTAATTGTAAAATCAAAAGTTTGCCGCAAACCGCACCTCAAAATATGAAGTGTTTTGTATATTATTACATTTTTAAACATTTAGGTTAAAATTGGATTTTTATTCAAAGTTTGACAGGCTATACCATTTTTGACTCAAGCAACCTTTTGAGATGGGATTTGCTGCATTAAATCACAGAGTAAGGAACCTTTACTCTGTGATTAAATCCTACTACCACAGAGTAAAGAAGCTTAAAGGTTCCTTACTCTGTGCTACTACTAAAGAGCTTTAATTTGATATGCATAAACCTATTGGTTGACGAAAGATTTATTTATGAAGACTCCATATCGTTTTTGGGCATGTGGCCCACTGTGGATTTCAGGGAACTTTTCTGAGGGAGGTCAGGGGATGGCATACAACACATTTAAGCAAAATTTGGCTGTTCAATTTTTTTTTATAATTTTTATTTTCCAGTCATACTTTGGCTTAATTTTATCACACTTTTACTGAAGATCCCCCTCCAGCCTGTTTTTTTCTCATCGTCCCTTCACCTGTTGCAGGGATGGAGCGCAGTCTCCACGACCGGGACCGGGTCGGAGTGCAGGACTGCGTGCTCCTGGAGGACTACACCAGCGAGCCGCCTTCATCGGGAACCTCAGCAAGCGGTTCAAGGAGAACCTCATATACGTGAGTGTCGCTTGATGTATCGGAGTACTTATAGTCACCTCGGCGAAACCCCACCCATTAACGTGGGACGAATCAAAGTAGCAAACGTGGAAATGTTGTTGGATTGGAAAATAATCGTGTTTTATAGCTCAGAATGTAATTTCGGAGTTGTGGTGCATAAGAGAGCTTCAGGCGAGCAAGGCTAAAATGCACCGGCACTTCTTGTAAATAATGTGCAACAATCTTGTTTGAAAGTGTTATATTTCTTTTTTGAATCCCAAATCAATTTCTTAGAAGGAATAAACCACCTAAAAAACTTGAATATTACGTTTTAGATCTCTGAAAACACTATGACTTCCCGTAGACAAAACTTTTTACTGATGGGCTAGAATTCATATTGAAGAGTTATCGGTTCCTTAGATTCAAAGGGGTTAAACAGGAGTCCATCAATCAATAAGAGGTCATGTGGGTTCAACCACTCCCATAATTCTGATGACCAACTGGAGCATAGCAAATTTTTACGTTTTAAAAGTAACAATGAGTTTTCAAAATGAACCTACTGAATCAAGCCATAGATGAATTCTCCTGAATTGATGAATTTTAATTTCCTGAATGAAATTACTTTACAAAACAATAGTGTTTACACATGCAAATGCAGAA
This sequence comes from Neoaliturus tenellus, assembly GCA_030545055.2. Taxonomy (NCBI): domain Eukaryota; kingdom Metazoa; phylum Arthropoda; class Insecta; order Hemiptera; family Cicadellidae; genus Neoaliturus; species Neoaliturus tenellus. Next base: position 3,295,902 of record CM061534.1, on the reverse strand, counting down.
TGTAGCCTATTGCATAGAACCGTTTGTCTCGCTCAGTCGTTTCAATGCTTCATCCGTGACTAACTCCGTTATGCTCGACTTGCGTTGATGGCTATAATTTGTTAATTGTCAAGACTTTGTGGGTTTGTTGCAACTAAGGCACTACATAATTTTAGTCACTCTCTGTCAGTCTTTAAATAATAACACCTCAGTTTTAAAAGGAAGTTTATTGGAGCGATGTCAACTGAAGCAGTTTAATTTATACCCGTTTCTTTACAGCATTTGGAATGTTTTGCTGTGACTGTCACCATTAAAAATACAAATCTTTCAAAATACAAAATTTATACAAATGATTAAAACTGAAAACAAAAATCCGTTTCCCCAAAGTTTTTATCTTGCGTGAGACCGAAGATCACATCAACACAACTCCATACGTACACACGTTGTGTTCGTATTTAGGCCTAAACCTCATTGAACCAAAAGCTAGGCAGCTCAAAATACAAAAATACATTTAATTTATATCACTGTAGCAAATTAGGCCTAGCTGAAATAATTGCTTTTAGTTTTATTAGGTCAAAGTTCATAACATAACTTGACAACTTCTTTTTTATAGGCATCTTTGTCTTCAGTAAATTGTTATTTTTCAATTATTGTAGATGCTCGTAAGTGTACTTAACACGAATAACTACGATATAACCCACTGTAGTTCTGTGAATATCCTTTCTGTTGTTTTTGCTGTGGATTAAAAATTATGGTTCAAAAGAAAAATGAGCCATATACAATACACGGTGTTATTGAGTTACGGATATTATAAGGCTTAATGAAAGAAGAATTTCAGGGGGTTTGAATTACCTTACTTTAGCTAAAAATTAAACATTTTAATGGATGATATAAAAACTAAAATAATATAATATTAACTTTCTAAATCTTGAAACTTTTACATTATTTAAACACATAGTTAAATCACACATAAACGTCAACTCTTACACAGTACAAACATGGCCATGGAATCAATTCTTATCATTTAAACTATTATCAGCTCTTGAAAAATTTCTTATAAAGCCACCAAAAGGTTTCATGAGTAAACAACATTGTAGTGATAAATACAGTAAGTGAATGCTATGTTACTTATCCTATCTATAACTCTAGTGGTTTATCCGAAATATGGGGTTTCCTTCTTGAAGCAAAACTACTAGTGAAAATCAAAGTTGGGAGCTAAAATGTCCAATATGTTTGAATTTTTTAATGAGGAGCATGTGCTTATTAAAATATCTACAGTAGCTATCAATACTTTTAACCTATTTTATTCTACGTCTCTCGCCAGCAGTCTTCCAGCCACCCGAGCAATAAGGAAGACTCATGACTGTTAGTGAATTCGTTCCGTCGCCTCCTTGACAATATCCTTCGCCTTTCTCCCACCCATGGGGGGCTGAGCCGCCTTACTTCCGACACAGGAAGCCGTGCAACACAACTGCATGGAGACATAACAACTGCAGACGCATGGCCAATCGCAACAATCACTTTCCTCTATGCCGTTTTGTCGTCGCGGTTTGTAAATTACTTTATGCTTTCACTGAATATTTTAGGTTAGGAAGAAGCATCGGTATAAATGTCTTGCTGTACTTGTTGAGCTTAGCAAATGAAAAGTGTTCTAACGTATTTTTAAAGCCTAGCTGCCGATTGCGAAATTGAGAAGCTTTATACTAACAAACTCTACCGTAGGCCTGAGTGTAAAATTTTGATTAGGCCTACAGTCCAAGTAGCTATGATATTAGCCTACTTCAAAAATTCTTCCTACAATAAGCAAGACAGGTTCATATCTTATAATTCAGGAATGAATATGTTCATCAGTTACCCACAATCACTCTCTTGATTAATAATTGAAGACAAGAAGAATTACAAGCTATTGCAAAACGATTTAGGACTCCCATATATTTCAGAGCCCTGTTGCCAACTTTACATTTTACGTTAGACAGTTTGAAATCAAATCCACCAAGAAGTGAAAGGGAGACCCAGACCACATTATAAGAGAAAGAAGCTATAAGAAACCAAATGTACGAAAAACCATGGCATCAAGTTACTCATCAGTAGGATGATTATTGATATTTAGTACAATCAATGTATATAGCTATCTGCCAACTATCTTCAGATTGTTCAATCCTGGGCTGATTGTTCGCCCAGGATTGAACAATCTGGAGATAGTTGGCAGATAGCTATATAGATTGATTGTACTAAATATCAATAATCATCATTTCTTTATCCAATGCTCAAAAAAGTTTTCTTCCCAGTAAGAATCAAACTTTAAGTATTCTCAACGCGCAACTCTCTTTCATAACCCTTTCCTCCGCAAACCATACCATCATCCAGGCACTCGCGACAAGTTGACATCGCTCCGCACACATCGACATCCGCACTGCTTGTCACGTGACGGGGGCAGCACGGTTCACAACACTGCCTTAACCATCCACTTCCCGGAAGATGGACACGGTGTGAACGTGCCTTGCCGCCCACAGAGTCCGTGACCTGCCGCCGCAACTACGTCGGGCCGCCGCCGTGCCGCCGCTGCTGGTTACGGATCTGGGGCGGTCGGAGGTGGTCAGGGGCTGTCAGGGGCGGCATGGTATGTGGGGTCGGGAACGGACTTAATCATCGATGCGAACGGCTGAAGAGGGGTGTTTCATGACTTTGATTCTTTCAGTGGTGCATTTAAAAAATTTATCAAGGGTAGTAATTTAATTTATGACATTACAATGACCGTAAGTTATAGAGGCCAATTTAAATATAGTCCTTTATATTTGTCGATTAATTCTACATAATTTCTGTACTAAATCAAGGACCAAGTCATAGACAAACGATTGCTCTCCGAACATTTGCTCTATGACAAAGTCTAACAGTTTTACCCATCTAATTTTTGGACGAATATTTTGTTTGTGATAACTTTAAACCAAATGTAGCCTACGAAAAATAATAGCATCAAGTTATACTCATCAGTAGGAGTTCGCCCAGAATTAAACAATTTGAAGATAGTTGACAGATAGCCCAAGCTATCCTGCCGTATCGTATGTGGTAGATCGTCTTCTCAGAGGCGATTCTGAAGGAGGTTTACAAGAGGAAACTTTAAACAATAATTTCTGTCGGAGCGTTCTAATTCTTGAGTAGATGTTATTTGCAAACACTAATAAACTCAGTTTAAATACCTAGTTATAGCGATAATGTGTATGTTACAGACGTATATTGGGAATGTGTTACTATCCGTGAACCCGTACAAAAACTTGCCGATCTACACACCGGAGACGATACAGGCCTATCAGAGGGTCCACTTGTTTGAAGCTCCGCCTCATGTGTAAGTACATCTGTCTGGATTGATACAAATCATACTACCGGCGGAAAGGTCGGGGTTACACTATCTACTTTTGTTTTGAATTCGGCTTTCTAAAGGGTTAATCACAATTTTTTATGCCTTAGGGTTAAAAATAAAAAGAAATTTTTTCATAGAATATTTGAGGATAGTAGTATTAAATACGAGTATTTCATAAGGAAATAGCCTTATTTGTTAATAGTTAATTATTTCATATTTACTGTGTCTATTTTACGCTTAGTTAATTAATGCTTTGTATCATGCTTTGCAATTGAACTGTTATTTCCATCTTACAATGTTCAATACAGATTCTTTTATTAACTAGTGTAAAACACTGAAGTATCTCTGGTTTACTTTTAGGGAAACCAGAACGGAAAATGTGAAGTTTTTAAACTATTTATACAAAAGCCAAAGCGAAAACTCCCTATGAAGTAAATTCCTTACCATCCCAAATAAAAGTAACTCCTAAATCAAAGAACTATGCAAAGGCCAAAACTTAAACAAATAAAAGGAATAATGAAAACGGGACTTAATTTCTTAGAAAAATGCGTGGTAGATGTCAGAATATATCTTCCTAATTTAAACATATTTTAACTTTTTTTTACTTAAATATCAACAGGTGTCTGTGTCTACCGGCACTAATTGAAGTCTTAAAAAAATATAAATTCAGCCAGAGATTGGTTACTTTGTAAATTGTCAATGTTAAGTCGGCCAGCGAGGCTAGTCGCAACAAAGGCTCGTGATTTGCACGTCTTTGCTGCGGTCACGATCACAGACGAATAAAAGAACCAGACTAAATAATTACTCTGTGTTTGGCACTGGGAATAATAACGAGAAAATCTGTCATTGACACGTGACCATTGTTGTGGAGGGTATCCTGTTCACAATGGGGAAAGTTGTTGTTTGATTACATTTTAATGTTTTAGTAGGCCTAAGTTTATTTTAATATGCAAATGAATAAGCTAAAACTAAACAAATTTTAGATTATGATTTTGAGAGAAAATTAAATGACACCGATTAAGTTATCGTTTCAAGAAAATAATGTCATAAACAGGAAATTTAAAAAAAATGAAATAAATATAAGTATTTTATAACAAAAAAGCATAATTTTTTATTTTTTTTTAATTTGACAAACTACATTCATAAAAAAAGCATTTCTTGTTACATTAAAGGTGATTCCCAAATAAATAAAAACAACATTTATGTTCAATTGATTTGAATAAATTAAAATTTTATTTTGTCAATTCTTCCAGTTAGTCCCGATTGTTGTTGCAAGTAAACTGTTATGTATGCCGTACTAGTACAAAAACTTAAAGCACAGGGAAATGCTTTGTAAATAATTTCACTATACGAGTATTTAATCTTTATCCTCTACTTTATCATAAGTGCTCTAAGATTACTTAATACAGAGTTGACAGTAAACCTATCTGAGAGATTAAATTGAGCTTTCAGTATGGCGTCAATAGTTTCAAGATAAACCCTTAAAAACTCAATGCTCAATGCCAAAGATGTTTTTGCAATGAATAATACAAACACATATGTGTATTATAGATATATAGAGTGTACATTATTCCAAAAACATGTTTTTAAATTTATTAGTATGTAGTTTTATTTATCAATTTGGTGCAAAGAATATAGATATATTATCTTTAAAATTTTTAGAAAATATCACTTAGAATATTGTTTAACTTTTAATCTTATAGGTTGAAGGCTGAATTTTTCATTTTCTACACCCTCAACTCCAGGCTACAAGTCGTTAGCATCAATATAGTTAGCATCGAGAGTTTTTGCAACATGTGGTAAATCTCATAGAAAATGCTTAACACTTTTTTTAATGGCAATGAGTGTAACATGTTAATGGAGTTTGATTAACGCTGCATAAATAATATGTTAATAAATAATAATATGCAATAATAAATAATATGTAAGGCTTGCCATTTATAACACTTAGATAGGTTTTTGTAACTTTGAGCAGTAAAAAATAGCTAGTCTCAATTTAGCATTTCTGTATTTATTTACCGTTTGTTTGTGCAAAAACTCTCCAATGAAATTATCAAAGTTTGTTGTTTATATCAAATCCATATTGTAAATAAAAACCTAATTATTTGGGGAGGGTTATACTTTATTGAATTAATTGTTGTATAATGTTTATCTTTACTTTTTATGTTATCCTCTTCAAAATTAATAAATAATACCAATTTAATTTAATAACTCCAAGCTTTTGTCGTAGGTATGCCCTGACTGACACGGCTTACAGATCTCTCACAGAAGAACGAAGGGAACAATGTATTCTCATATCTGGTGAGTTTAATTTACTCTACCACCAAATTAATTCACAAGATAAGTTATCTGTTCCCTTTTAGCTACAGTAACAAATCCTTCAGTATTATTAAGGATAAAAGAAAATAAGTCTCAAATTTCTTATCCTAAAATAAAAAGGAAATAATCACAAGGGAATTTGAAGGCAGTTGGAATTCTTGTGTTTTATTTAGTCATGAAATTTTAGTTGTTTCATAATTTTTATTTAAACTCACATATTGCACGAAATGCCTATAAATGCTACACGTCAACTTGATAAATTTAGAGTCAGTGATGTATGACTAAGGATCTTAAAAACGTCTATTGCACTATAAAGGTACGGCTACACATAGCAGGAAAGGATACGGAAAGGAAACGGAAAGGACAAGGACAAAATTCTGATGGGGTGGCTACACATATCGGGACACGGACAGGACATTTCTGAGTCGGAAGGCTGCGCGCGCAGCCGTCAGACGTCGGAAGGTTGCGCGCGCAGCCGTCCGACACGGCTCATTCCGCCGGCCGCCACACTCACTACACTGAGCTACCGTTATCATTTTCTGATAGTGTCGGAAGGGGTGGCTACACATACCAGGACGGGATACGGACAGGACACGACAGTGGCGGATGAATGCTCGTCTGGCGATCCATCCGACACGGCGAATGTCCTGTCCGTGTCCTTTCCGTGTCCTTTCCTGCTATGTGTAACCGCTCCCATTTGATAACACAGGGAGCATTCATCAGAAACTGTCCTGTCCGTGTCCTTTCCGTGTCCTTTCCTGCTATGTGTAGCCGCACCTTAACCTGGAAAAATTTCTCTGAGTCATTTGAGATAAGTCATGCACTGGACTGTGTTATCATTTTAATACCGTATAACCATTTTGAGAAACAAGACCTTGCATCCGGTTTCTGAACAGTATTGTTCAATATTCCTTAGTCATAGATGTTATTTTCCTTTGATTTGTTGTTACTCACAGAATCCTGATAAGGAAACTTTACACGCTTGTTCTTTTCCACTTTTTTTCATCAAATAAATACCCCCCTTGAAATTTACTTGTGTACTAAGCAAATTTTCACTCAAATTTTTTATGTTCACAACAGTTTGCAAATAAAATAAAATAAATAAGTTGCAAATAAAAGTTAAAATTTGGCGTAGCAAACAAAATCGTCAGGTAAATCTTTTCGCTGTCCTCTACGACGTAAACATTTCCTCCCTCATGATTCATGCACATTCTAGACAGCAGGAGGTTGATTCCATCCATTTGGCATAGAAACACCCAGCATAGGAACATGAGTGGACGGTCGGTTTACTGGCAACCGACCGTCAACCATACACCTTGGGGTTGGGGGGGGGGGGGGGGGGGGAGGGGGACAGTACCCAAGATCTAATTAAGCTGTGTTCACTTAGGTAGGTTTCATTAAATCTGATCATTAGCCCCAAGCCTTGGCTCCAAGGGCTTGTAAATAGCATCGTTTCACTTCATCGTTCGTACATTGGTTCACAGCATCATTTTTTTTTTTATTATCAGTGCTGTAGGGTAAAGCAAGGCCTGCCTGTTTCAGCCTGAAAATCAGTAGTCACAAGGGCAGAGTTGGCCCTCCGACTCTACCTTAACAATTAATTGACCGAGTGGTCAATTAATTGGCCTTCTGCTGTCTTGTATCCCACATTTTCCTTCAATATCTCGTCCTTCCAGGCAGACATGCTAAGCAGTAGCGCCAGAGTCTCTTTATCCACAGCTAACAACCAACCATCTGCTCCTTTGATTATAATGTTTAACCCCTACTGAGCTGGGAAGAGCCCTTCTGTACCTTAGCAAAATTCCTTTTTGGTATCTTTTATACGCATTACCATTTAAATAAACAAATTAATCTATGCACTTAATGAGTGGTGTGCTCACATATGTGTCCAATAAATTTAATACAATGCTCACAAATTTAAATTGCCCTCATCATATACATGCCCAATGCTTGAGAAGGGTTAGATCATTGACAATATACACTACCTTGAATAGACCATCCTATATGCTTTTTAATACGAGTTTTGGAAGGTTTGTATTCGCCGCATCAGAGATGTTGTAATTATTCAGCTGGAATTAGGCATACAGTGCTGCAATAACACTTTACCACAACATAAACATCATATCAGTTATAAAATGTTTCATCCTATGTTAAAAAAGTCATAGTATTGATTTACCTATCATATGTTCCATGTTCTTCATGTTCGTCGTGGACAATTGCACCTTCCTAAATTGGTTTCAAACTCAGATATGCTATGATAAGTTTATTCACGTTACTATATTCTAGTCAATGGTTAGATACTTATTAACATATGCGCATTCATAGAGTAAAGTCTCAATCATCTTTCCACATTTAAAGTTTTACAAAAGCACCTAATTGCAGGCGAGTCGGGGTCGGGGAAGACAGAGGCCTCCAAGAAGGTGCTGCAGTTCATCGCGGAGGTGTCCAACCGAGGACAGGCGGAGGTGGTCAAGGACAAGCTGCTGCAGAGCAACCCGTGCTTGAGGCTTTCGGCAACGCCAAGACCAACCGCAACGACAACTCCAGCCGGTTCGGCAAATACATGGACATCTCCTTCAACTTCAGGGTTGGTTTCATAGTAGTGCATTACATTTAATTTCCACAGGCTATGTGAGTCAATTTAAGCACATAATGCAAATACAATTTGATCTCAAGGCTTTTGGAAACACTAAGCTCAACATCAACCCAACAACAATTCCAGAAGATTTGGCGAAGTTATGCATACCGCCTTCAACCATAGGCGTCATTTCAGCATTCTGATTGGGGGGGCTAGATTTTCATAAGGTCATACCCCCTCCCCCCTTCCCACAAATACGCCAAACATCTTAAATTTCGCTAAAAACTGTCAATAAAAGCTAATTAAGTTTACATTGTGACACTAAGCTGTCCATAAAATATGAACTTATAATATAATCTCACAAACCCATGAAAACAATAAACAAATGCATGTAAAATTTGATTATATATGTTTCTATTTGTAGAAAGTCATTATTCTTCTGGAACTACCAGTGGTTACTGTGATGTAAAACACCTTAAGAAATTTAATGGATTTAATTGGTTAATGGATTTAATTGGTTAATGGATACTAAATCGTTAAAATAAAAAACATTTTATAACTATTTAGTTATTTTTATTGTCTATTATTTAGGCCCCTACAACTCTAAAGTTATACAGTCGGATACATAGACAAAAACTCCATAGGTTTGTATGGTAAAACACATTGTTTTATCTTTGTAAAAAATTAGTTTTTGACAAAGCACCTTTGCAGTCTGCCGTATAATGGACAAAAAAATCATTTAACATTTAACTACTGTTGGTTAGGATCAGTACAGCTACAGTATATTGCCCATTACATTACCTAAAAAAATTAAATTGTTATTGAGGACAAGAGAGGTAAAAAATTACTAAGTGATTAAAAAAAAGATAAATAATGATTTACAAAATCATCTATACATAATGAATACGTGATACAGGTTTCTCTACAAGAAACTCCTCCCACAATTTGCAATATATTTTAATGATTTTAGTGCCATTGGATAGAGCTCGGCGTGAAGTTGTTTCTAAAGTGAATTGGTAAATTGTCCATTAAAAAGAGGGGACTTAAAAGTCCTTAAAGTTTGTAATTTTCCCATTTGATTACCCATCAGTAAGGAAATTGATTGATTTTCAAGTAAACAACAGTGTAAACATCGGACATCAGCGAAGGCACTATATCTACCTTTTCACACGAAAGAGGTTATGTTTAACCAAGGCAAGGCTCCGGTCTACCTGAGTCCGAGCGACGTTACCGAATGCCGGCTCGCGGCCGTGGCGCTAGGCGAGTATGATGGCTGCAGACAGTGCAGCAGAGGTTTACGGGAATCGTGTTTTAAAGTTAACTAATTAAGATAGAGATTGACTCTTAACTTTTTCTAAAAGTAGAGAGACAGATCTCGTCTTCTCTGGTTTTAGAATTTTTAAATACAATTTCTAGTTTCAGTTATAATTGTCTAAAATCATCTGTTTTTAATGGCAAAATGTTTTATAGATGCAGAGGTTTACGGGGATCGTGTTTTAAAAGTAACCAATTAAAATAGAGATTAGATCCTAACTTTTCTAAAATTAAAGACTCTTCGGCTCTGTTTTTAGAATTTTTAAATAAAATTTTTAATTTCAGCTATAGGCCTAACTGTCTTAAAATCATCTGTTTTTCTCGATGCAAATGCAAGGGTTTTTAGAACCCTGTTATCTTTTGCTAAATGCAGCCTAGAGCTACAACGAATGTGTCATATTAAAGAAAAATAACGGTGCTAAATTTCCTTTCTTACACTTTGGTAATCTCACTTTGGTAGTGTTATCAAAACTAATGGAAAACTTAAGTTAAAAATCGAGAAAAACAGATGATTTTAGACAGTTATAGCTAAAATTAGAAATTGTATTTAAAAATTCTAAAAACAGAGCAGACGAGATCCGTCTTTTTACTTTTAGGAAAAGTTAAGAGCCAATCTCTATCTTAATTGGTTAGTTTTAAAACACGATCCCCGTAAACCTCTGCATCTTTAAAACTTGCCCCTAGAAAAAACAGACAATTTTAGACAGTTTTAACTGAAATTATAAATTTTATAAAAAAATTCTAAAACCAGAGAAGACGAGATCCGTCTTTCTACTTTTACAAAAAGTTAAGAGTCAATCTCTATCATAATTTGTTAATTTTAAAACACGATTCCCGTAAACCTCTGCAGCCATCAAACTCGCGGAACCCTCCTAGCGCTGCGGCCGAGAGGCGGCATTTAGGCGAGCGGGAGACCCCCAAATTCGATGACCAACCGGCCACATTGAGTACTACCAGCTAATTTATGTTTTAATCGGTGTAGGTTGATGAGATGAACAATCTTTTGTATGCCGTTTTTTTATTTGTGTGGGGGAACATTGAGTTTTATCGCAAAAACCTATGTTTTATAAAGTTTTTTGAAAAACCAAAATTTTGCACAAAACTCATTCCAGTTTCAGCTATGCTTTGTATTTTTCAATGAAACTTTCACAGTTTGCTCAGTGAAAGATACTTGATGGATTACAAACGATAAATCCAGAGTTTTACATTTTATATACAAAACGCAGGGGTTTATATATGTAAAAGTAACAAAACTACAGTACAATGCAACACTAAAAGTTGTATAGACATCATGGTTATTTTTTCATACATTAAATGATTGCCTAACTCAAAAGATCAATGTATGTGGCAGTTTTCTGAAAAGTTTCAATTCTCTATGTTTTGTATCAACGGAGTACCAAGCCTTCAAAGTACTCGGACGGCGCGGTGGGGCCCTCGCGGCGCGGCATCGAGTCGTGACGCCTGTATACTCACCTGTTTTTCAAATTTATTACAACTCAACGGCTCGTCCTACAATGTTGGAATAAAATCCATGAGTACTAAATTAACTATAAGAAACATTTTAAACACACTTTTAAAAATGTATAAATACAGGGTGTTTTAAAATATGAAGGTCACTGGTTCGAATCTCAGACATTCCAAATACAAATTTACGTCATATTTTACATAGTTTTAAAGCTTGTAATAATGCAATTTTTTTTTGTATAAACTGAGTTTTGATACCTCACTCCATTTCAACATAGCGGATATTTTTGTTAACGATGTTAAAAATTTATGGAATATTCTGTATATTTATAACCATTGTATAAAAATTCATTCTTGAAAAAAAAAATGTTTTTTGAGATGTGATCCGCTTCACGCCAATACATTACACAACAACCATAAATGTTGTGACCGAGTTTGTTTTGCACGCGTTTTGTATTGATTAATTGAAATATATTTGATAATTGAAACATGTACTTTATTGAAACAACAGAAAAATAGAACTGAATTGTTTACAATATAAAATGTAAATAAACATTGAATTAACAGCTGATTGAAAACAGAATTAATGCAAAGAGAATATGACCTGCATCTCAAAAAGAGAAAGTGTGAATTCTTCCAAACAAGAATCGAATACTTAGGACATGTCGTTGAACATAACAAGATATCAAAATGCCAGAAGAAAATTCAAGCTATCCTTAACATACCACGCCCTAAGTCAGTAGCTGACGTTCGAAGATTCTTAGGCATGATAACATATTACTCCCTATTTTTGCCAAATGCATCAACTATGACTGCTCCTTTGAGAAAACTACTTCAAAAGAACCAAAGATTTATTTGGTCCACTCAATGTGAAACAGCCTTCAATAAACTCAAAGAAGAGATATCAAGTGAAAGGGTAGTAACGCAGTTTGATCCATCATTACCTGTGAAGCTGACTACAGATGCAAGTCCTGTTGGAGTAGCAGCAGTTTTATCCCATCCTCGTCGCCATTCTTTCTGTTGTGACCGAGTTTGTTTTGCACGCGTTTTGTATTGATTAATTGAAATATATTTGATAATTGAAACATGTACTTTATTGAAACAACAGAAAAATAGAACTGAATTGTTTACAATATAAAATGTAAATAAACATTGAATTAACAGCTGATTGAAAACAGAATTAATGCAAAGAGAATATGACCTGCATCTCAAAAAGAGAAAGTGTGAATTCTTCCAAACAAGAATCGAATACTTAGGATATGTCGTTGAACATAACAAGATATCAAAATGCCAGAAGAAAATTCAAGCTATCCTTAACATACCACGCCCTAAGTCAGTAGCTGACGTTCGAAGATTCTTAGGCATGATAACATATTACTCCCTATTTTTGCCAAATGCATCAACTATGACTGCTCCTTTGAGAAAACTACTTCAAAAGAACCAAAGATTTATTTGGTCCACTCAATGTGAAACAGCCTTCAATAAACTCAAAGAAGAGATATCAAGTGAAAGGGTAGTAACGCAGTTTGATCCATCATTACCTGTGAAGCTGACTACAGATGCAAGTCCTGTTGGAGTAGCAGCAGTTTTATCCCATCCTCGTCGCCATTCTTTCTGTTGTGACCGAGTTTGTTTTGCACGCGTTTTGTATTGATTAATTGAAATATATTTGATAATTGAAACATGTACTTTATTGAAACAACAGAAAAATAGAACTGAATTGTTTACAATATAAAATGTAAATAAACATTGAATTAACAGCTGATTGAAAACAGAATTAATGCAAAGAGATATAATAATAAAATTTTTTTTTAAGAACATCATTTTTTTAACATTTTGTAAAAAAAAATAAACTGCAAATAAACCAAATTATACATTAAATTAAAGGTCAGCATGTCTAGCAACTTTCTAATTTATACTTTTAGTGTAAGTATTTTGCTTCCTAAGTAACAATAAAACTATTTTTTATGTACCACGCATGTTAATTTTCGGAACATCATAAAGAAGTGTTGGAGGACTTATTATATTGTTGTGATTCTAGCAATTAATATGTATGTCATAAGAAAAAGTGAGATTTTTCTTCGTTACTACGCAACCAAGAAAGTAACACTAAAAGTATAATTTAAAAGTTTGCTCAAAATATCTTTCTGTTCAATATAAATAGTTATATACTATACCCGGAAGTGTGAAAGTAACTGACTAGGTCATCATACAAAGTATTTCGGCCTTCCGGATGAGTGAGAAACTTGAAGTTAGGCACACACGTAGTCATTTTGTGAAACCTTAGCTTTTACATGGTTAATTAAAACATAAAATCCCACAAACTAGTAATTTCAAATTTATCCCCTCAAAAAAAATGGTGGAAATTGGAACTCATAATTTTGTTATTTGAGCTCTAGCGGCCGAGCCCTATAAGAATCGGAGGCAATCGTAGTCAAATATCTTTTAAGTTATTACAACTTTGGTCCCATCACTTTTTACCAAATCCCAACTCATAACCTTCTGGACAGAATTTAACGGTTCTTAAATCGGTAATTTACACATTTTAGCGAATTTCCCCGTTAGGAATACGCTATTACGGTAGTAGTCACGGTGAGACCTAAGCCCGGGACCATGATACTTTTTTTATTTTGGGGTCCTCAGAAGCCAAAAACATCGTTTGTTTGAATTGTGTGTGTCCGTGAACACGATAACTTTTGACCTCCGATTTTGATGAAATTTGATACTGTTGTGTAAACCAGCATTTACTTGAACGAGTTCACGAACCAGAATGATCGGACCATGTGAACGGGGTTTTATGGGGTTTAAAGAGGTCAAAAAATGGGTTTTGGCATTTTTTACCTTAATTTTTTTTAATACAGTAATTTTAACACACACCGTTTAAAAGAGCTAAAAAAATAAACAATTTAGTATCTTGAAATTGTAACTTAAATTATATGATTACGGAAAAAATCTAAAAATATGTTTCCCATGTTATTCTTATGGGAAATAAATAAAACCTTGTATCTTGCTTATTTATTAACATTTCTTGATAAAATTTGGTATGTACAATGATTAGGAAGGGTCTAACTTACATTTGTTTATAAAGCCCAAATAGCGCCAAACCTACGTACTCAACCCCATGATTTTATGGGGAAATAGAAAATACCAAATTTCGGTCGGAAATTAACTGAGTACGCCGGTCTGCTGCGACGGGGTTGTATTCTATTACAACCCTAAAAATAACTATTTTTGCAATTTTATGGTAGGTCTAATGTTAGTCTAGTAATAATAATCTTTTATGAGTTCTATCGACAACATGTTTGGTCCTATTGCAAAAATTCCTTCCCACATAACCATCAACAGTTTGGATTTTTTGACTTTTTGCCTTACACCCAAACCTTAACTCTTAACATAGATTTCTTTGATTCATTTTGAAATCTTAACTGTAGTGTTCCTATAAAAACGGGACTTTAAATCTAAATCTTTTTTGTCTAATATAGTCTTACATAAAAACCAGTTGACACTTCGTTCTAAATTGTGTTTTTAAATGTCGAATTCCAGGGATATAAAATAATCTTCACTACAATAACTTATGCTTGTTTATTTAATTATTTTATTTTATTTTATCGTAGAGTCTATTTAGCCAGCTACCAAGTAGTTATGCTTGGGTGGTGATTTTCTTAATTTTTTTGTCAACTATGAAACTTTTTATATATTATTTGACATATGTTTCTATTACAAAAAGTTAAGTTTTGTATATATATAAAATAAACCAAATAATGTTTTAAAAAATCGTGTAATTGAATATCTGGTTTTATAACATATCTACCTAAAGCTTACAGAATTTCATTAAAACTCTTTGAATCAGAATTAGCTTAATTTTCATACAATTGTTATAGAATTACAGGGTAGGCCTATTCCGTAATTATTATTATTTTGTACACAATAAAATCCTCCATATTGAAATGGAGTTAGGTGTCTAAAATCCGTTTAAACAAAAAACTGTATTAAAACAATTTTAAAACAATGTAAAATATGACGTAAATTTGTATTTGGAATGTCTGAGATTCGAACCAGTGACCTTCATATTTTGAAACACCCTGTATTTATACATTTTTAAAAATGTGTTTAAAATGTTTCTTATAGTTAATTTAGTATTCATGTATTTTATTCCAACATTGTAGGACGAGCCGTTGAGTTGTAATAAATTTGAAAAACAGGTGAGTATACAGGCGTCACGACTCGATGCCGCGCCGCGCTGGCCCCACCGCGCCGTCCGAGTACTTTGAAGGCTTGGTACTCCGTTGATACAAAACATAGAGAATTGAAACTTTTCAGAAAACTGCCACATACAATGATCTTTTGAGTTCAGCAATCATTTAATGTATGAAAAAATAACCATGATGTCTATACGACTTTTATTGTTGCATTGTAGTTTTGTTACTTTTACATATATAAACCCCTGCATTTTGTATATAAAATGTAAAACTCCGGATTTATCGTTTGTAATCCATCAAGTATCTTTCACTGAGCAAACTGTGAAAGTTTCATTGAAAAATACAAAGCATAGCTGAAACTGGAATGAGTTTTGTGCAAAATTTTGGTTTTTCAAAAAACTTTATAAAACATAGGTTTTTGCGATAAAACCCAATGTTCCTCCACACAAATAAAAAAACGGCATACAAAAGATTGTTCATCTCATCAACCTACACCGATTAAAACATAAATTAGCTGGTAGTACTCAATGTGGCCGGTATCTCGTAAACTAAGCGACTTTTTGGGAGTCTCCCGCTCGCCTAATTCGGTAACGTCGTTCGTGCAGGTAGACCGGAGCCTTAACAACTCAACAGACGTGAGATGGGACTTCCTGCTACAGATGACGATTGCAGAATGAGTCAATTTAAGAGTTCTGTGTAAATAATACATAGTAGACATTTTGTTAAAGTCTGATTCAGAAGTGTATAATTGTTATATAGAAATATTTCACCATATTACATAACCTAAAATTTTAATTTCCAATAAAAAAAATATATCACCGAAATTATTGGGGGGGCAACTGTTCCCCCTTGCCTCCCCCAAATGACGCCTATGCCTTCAACTGTAGGTTTTGTTTTGTTGTAACTTAGTATAACATGATATTGCAATATCATTCAAATATATTTAACTATCTGTCTAATTTTTTTCCACTGGGTCTTATCTCTCATTCATAATTGGCTTTAAACTATACCTATTGAGTTAGGTCGCCATTTCAGTAGAGGTATTTATAACTATGTGAAAAATTTTAACACTCCAGGATTCTAAAATATTGTTTCATTACAACTTGAGAAATAAAGGTTGTGCTTTAATTCAAACATGTTCTAACACATTCACTTAAAATTGAAAGCAAGCTGAAGAAGTAGAAATTTGCATTTTTTGCTTCACAGAGAATAAAAGTTTAAGTAGAAATATGTTTGAAATTCTAACTTCATTTCAACAACCACTTTTTTTAAACTCAGTTATTATGATTAACTTTTTTAGATAAAAGTAGTTATGAAATAGCCAACTTATGAACTTGGTTCAATATACTCGGAAATTTCCTGCTGTTTCACCGGTAATTAACTATTCACTGTTTATAGGGAGATCCAGTGGGCGGGAACATCCTGAACTACTTGCTGGAGAAGTCGAGGGTTGTCCACCAGAGCGCGGGAGAGAGAAACTTTCATGTGTTCTATCAGCTGTTGGCTGGGGCTTCGGATGAGCTATTGCAATCACTGCATCTGGAGAGAGACCTCGGAAAATACACCTACCTGAGTCATCCGGTAAGTGGCGGATTTATCATAAGGTTAAACTGGCATTACAGTAAGATGCACGAAAATAGTCTGATGGAAATTTTAACAGCTGTATATCCCCTCCTCACCCCCTCTCACCCTGCAATGTTGTCTTTTGTGTATATGTTTAACATGTGTAATACAGTATAAAATGTGTTTCAGAATAAATTTGGCAACATTGTATCGACTCTCATTGGACTATTTTCGTGAATCCAACTATAGGAGAGGTTTGCAAGACTGTATAGTTGTTTTAGGACATCTTCAAATGTTGTATGGCTTCCGTGTTAGAAAAAAAGTTGAAACTTTTTTATGTAATAGTAGTCCAAGTAAGTTGTTAAAGCTTTCACTCTTGGGAATCAAACCATTGCTGTAATGCCATTTTATCTTGACACAAGATTCATACTAATTCCATTCTTGAATATGTGACATCTTTTGCAGGAAGCAAGCACACCAGACCTTGATGACAAAACACACTACAACGAAATTAGAAGAGCAATGACAACAATAGAACTGAGCTCAAAAGAACAAGAAGAAATTTTCCAAATTGTCTCAAGTGTATTACATTTGGGGAATGTTGGATTTTTGGAGGATGAAGGGAAGTCAAGACTGACTAACTCTATGGCTGTTCATACAGTGTCAAAGGTAATAAAGTTAATCTTTCAACTAACCTTGTATGAAACAAGGTTGATATTTTAAAATGTGCAAAATGTATCTTATTGTTTTGTTTAGTGACCCATCAAATAAGTTGACAACTATAATTGATCATCTCTTGTTTAGTGACTCGACTATTATCTCATAACATGCAAGACTATGATATTTGTTGTTTAAATGAAGAAAATTTTTAATACTACACTATTCATTTAATATGTCTCCTTCGGGTAACATAAAGGTAATTTTTAATTTATCAAACTTTTGATGATAAAAATTCATCTGTAATGCAAAAGGTTGCAAAACTTATTATCTGATATTATACATCAAACATCAAATAACAAAAATGTTCGGATTAGATCTGAAACCTTTATGCCTCTATTTTAGTTTATTAATTTTTTAATTTACTTAATGGATGTTTTGTTTACAGCTCCTCGGATGCAGTGAGTTAGACCTAGCTCAAGCTCTTACCCACAGAACGATAGATGCCAGGGGTGATGTTGTTACAACGCCACTCAACAGAGAAATGGCGGTCTACGCTCGAGACGCACTCGCCAAAGCGATCTACGACCGTCTGTTCACATGGCTTATCAGCCGGCTGAACACTTCTCTGCAGCCTCAGGACCACACGGGCCACCTCCTGGTCATGGGGATACTGGATATCTACGGTTTTGAGATCTTCCAGAAGAACAGGTAAGAAAATTAATCAAGAAATTGTCATAATTTAGTATGACATTGGAAGAGACAGAAGAAAATTCTATTTATATTTTAAGATGAGAGTTCAGGTGTAAAATTACTTTTATAAAAACTAATAATTTGATTATAAATGGGACAACTCTGTACTGTTTAAAAAGCCACATATTGTATTTGAAAAGAAAGCATCATTAGAGCATCATGTGGTTTAAGTTGATAATGAATTATGGAAGTATCAGAATGGTATTAAGAAATCTTTAAAATTGTGGTGTCATTATGGAGAGTCCTTGTTAGCTCAAAAGTGTTATTCTACTGGTACAGTGCTCCTTCATTGAATACAATTTTTTCACTTGCAACACTTTAAATGCTCATATAATATGACCTAGTGTTTGACGTCATATAGTATGATCGTTGGTTTACATGGGAGTATATGACCACTTTTCCTGTTCACTTGGTTGAACAATTTTAATTAAATTATAACTAACAATTATAATTTTTTGCAGTTTTGAACAGTTCTGCATAAACTACTGCAACGAAAAACTGCAACAGCTATTTATCGAATTGACATTGAAATCAGAACAAGAAGAATACCTGAAGGAGGGAATTGAATGGGAGCCAGTGACTTACTTCAATAACAAAATTATCTGTGATCTCATCGATGAAAAACATAAAGGTAAAATTTAATTTATCTGTTTGTTTTAAGTCTTTTTAAATATAAGAACAACAAGATAACTAATTTATTTACTTATTTCACAGACAACTTATTCACTAGTGGAGACATTATTATATTCAATCTCTCGGTTCCGGCTTTATAAGGTCAGACATATTTTTCAAATTTCTAATTCTCTTAAGATTCAGTGATTCACTGCTTCCAACGCCACCTCCTTCTTCATTTGCCCGGTGAGACAGTATATGCATGTGTCTGTATTTATAGAGGTCCAAAAGAAACTCTTTATATGTGGTATATTTCTTCTGCTCGTTTATGTTTGAGGTTCCGGCCCAATTTCTTTCATGAGGTTCCTTGAGTCTCAGCGTTTCAATTGTACGGCTGTACTCTGATGAATCGTTACTGTACCAATACTTACAGATGGCGAATGCTAATCCGTCCTCTATCATTCGAGACACCTCCGCATCTTTGGTGACAAGGAGGAACTCCTGATTGGCAGGGTTGCGCTGGATGTCTATCAGCTGCCATGGCGATATCAGGCTGAACCTGACACATGACATGATTCTCGCCAGGTACTTCTGCCTCTTTTCCCAATCGTGCATCAACCAGCGAACTGCAGACATGAAGATTTCCATCTCACAATGTATGCAGACGTAGTTGGAGGATAAGAACACCATAACTTCATCTGGTGTCAGCTCGAGGAAATCTTCACTGGAAACAAGTGTAAGGAAGAACCTCTGGATGCGAGGAACCATCAGTTGCATAACCGTCGTGTTGCCCACTTGACGAGCGTCCAGGTACAACAGGAATGCTTTGTCTTCACTAAACAGATCCTCATCATTGATGAACGCCCAGCATTGTTCTTCAAGCTCTTTGATTTGAAGGAATTGAGATCCCATCAGGATTTCTAGGACGTTGTCCCTTTTCAGAATTGTATAGCTGTCTCCTCCGCAATGCAACATCCAGTCGTAGATGAAAGCGAAAGCACGTTTTGTTACTGAAGCTTCTGGTATTTCTACTCTTGTTTTCTCCGTGAAGAACTGAGAGTAGCACTGGAGCACTAGGAGATGACAGCGGTACTCGTAATTTCCAATTTTGACAAGGACATCAGGATTTATGTAGTGGGTGATTCTATAGTGCAGAAGTTTGTGCAGGTCTGTTTTCGGAGGAAGGACATATTTGGTCCAATCGATCACCGAGTCCCGATTGAATCCCATCTGAACCAGATGCATCTCTTCCTTCAACTGGGAGATTCCTTTCTTTGTCTCCAGAGAGTTTTGATCGTTATGCCCATGAGATTCCTCTGCAGAATGGTGGTTGTCCCCCTCCATATGATGAGGGAGTCTGAACATTCTTGAGGGAAAGGGTGGCATGTTGGGAAAAAATTCCGGTGGGAAATCCCTCTTGTCCATTTTTGAGACTCGGTTATGTGTGATTATAACAATTCAATGGATTAATTTGCTAACAATATTTTACTCCTTTTTTAATTGCCCACAGGAAGATTTTGGATTTCAAAATAAATATTTTACAAGAATTTATTTAAAATACATATCTATTTCACTGATATAATTTAGTGATGAATAATTTTTTCTGTTGTATCCAGGGGAACGAATTGTTTTAAATAGTTTTTCTTCACAATTTAAGTGTTTTAAATGTGTTGTTAATTTTTTTCTCAACACAGTAACTTAATAAAATTGTTGTTTCCTTAATATTATGCACTTGTTCTCTCTTAATTCTTGAAATAAATATCTGACCATCTTTACAGGGTGTCCCAAAATTATTGACCCAAACCTCTCTAGGTTATTCCTTAGGTTCCCCCCACTCGTTTTGCCACAACCAATTTTTAAAATTACCAGGGTTTCTAAGCCACAGGAATTCCGGGGAAAGCGGGAGTTATACTAGATTTTTTTATTAGTCTGAAAATACGGAAACATAAAATGTAATCTGTGAAATATTCTTAATTAATAGTAAGCACTAATGCCAGCCAAACGGAGACACTCGAACGAAGATGCTTGTGTCCCACAATATAAGACCCTGGTGTATGCCGTCGGAGACAATATTGTCCACCGATTTTGGAAGCTTATGTCCGCCAACCAACATCGTGTGCGATCGTGTCACCCAAAATCGTGGACATATCTGCCTACCATATTGATCTTGTCTGTTGATATGAGGTGATGATTTCCGCCGACCGGGACACATCTAGTTTCTCAAGCTCCATGTTGTCAAATGCTTGTGATAAATCCAGTATAACTCCTGCTTTCCCCGGATTTCCCATGGCTTGGAAACCCTGGTAATTTTATAAATTGGCTGTGGCAAGCAGGCGAGTGATGTGGGGGGGGGGGGGGGGGGAGGGAGGTTGAGCAGTCTTAGCGGGACAAAGGCCCCACTGTCAGATTTCACACAGGACCCCCGTCATAAATCAAATACCAGTAACTATGGTTTTTTTTTTATTTTGTTATTTGTTCGTTTTGCAATTTTCTCATATTATTTTGAAAATAAAGGTAACTAAGAAACTGGTCTGTATCTTTCTGGTTTGGTTTCATCACCCCTTTTGTTTGACTTTTGTTAATTTAAGCTGTTGAGAGAATACTTCAGATATCATTGATGAATTCATAAGATGAGCAAGAGAAGCCTAGAAACATAATATTTAGCTTCTTTCAAAACAGTTACCGGAATTTCATCCTGACCAACTAGTTTATTATTTACTTATTTTATTTTATTTTTAAACCTCCACTGCCTGTCATCATGGGCCAATTGGCATGTGCGTTGATCTAAAGACAGCAAGGTACCGTCATGGCACTAGTCTAAGCTAATCAAAGTGACTGCTCATGTTTGTGTGTGCAATGTCGTCGCCCGGGTTCAAACCGGGGACCACTGGCTTGTGAGACAAAAACTCTACCACTGAGCTATCACTCCAATCATTTACCGTGTGATGAAAAAACCATGGGATTTAGACTAGCTTAGGAGTAAAGAAGTAGGTTTATATATTGTAAGCTTTGGTAAAGCCTCGACGTTTTCATTGATGTAGTAAAACATTATTAATAATGGGATTTTCTTTACAGGTATTATTTCAATCTTAGATGAAGAATGTTTAAGGCCTGGAGAAACAAGTGATGTAAGTTTTCTAAGTAAAATGACTGAAAAGTTGAAACACCACAAACATTTTGTCAGTCATCAAATTGCAGACAAGAAGGTTCAGAAAATCATGGGGAGAGAGGTAAACAAATATTTTACAAATTTTCTGTACAAGAAAGAGCATTAGATATTTTATTTCACAGCAGAAAACCTGTACTTTCGTTTTAGCAGTATTAGTGTAGAAAACATTACTTCACCTAATGATTATAAAAATAACTTTATAAAATTGACCATACACACTAGCGTGAGTGGACTATTTGTTGATGAGAGCCGTATCTAAAATTGAATAAAGTGGAGAGAAATCTAGTTAGTAAGATCTACATGAAATGCAAGTGTCAAATGATAAGTGAATCAGTTATATTACTTAATCACTTTTCAAGACACCGACGCTACCAGGGCGTATTTTAAAGCAAATATGAAGGATGAGTGTAGAATGGATGTGATGCCTTGTGTAGCTTCGTTACCGTCTTCTAAGATCAGCTGGTTCTTTAGACAGGGTCATTAATTAATAGCCAAACAACCAATGGCAGTTGATTCAGTTTCGAACCATTAAAATACTTCTAACTTTTCTCAGGATCGAACCGGAATTCTTCTGATTAAAAGGCAAGCATTAACCACTCAGCTACCCAGCCAGTAACCTCTTTCTAACCCTAGTCACAAAACTTTTTATGTTCAAAAATGTTTAAATCTCAACAATATATTATACAGCACTAAGAACACAAAACTACCTTATTGATTTGGTGTGTCTCTAACATGGCAAACAGGAACTCAAACCAAATTAACAAATTTATCGGCTCAGAAGTCTACTCATGTATAAGTCAATCATTTATAATAAGATTACTATACAGGTGTGTTGTAGTAGAAATATGCAAGTGTGTGTGTGTAATGTAAGTTATTCCAAATAAAAAATATTTTGCAGTTTTAACAAACTTTCTTGGTAAAAAACATTTTTTGTTTTCAATATGTTGTATATTAAAAGGAATTGTTTCTGCAGGAATTTAAACTTGTTCACTATGCTGGCGAAGTGACATATTCAATCAAAGGATTTTTAGAGAAAAATAACGACCTCTTATTTCGAGACTTGAGACTGGTCATGTCTGAAACAAAGAACTCTATTACAAAGGTAAGATTTTTTTAAATTTGTCATTTATTAGGTAATTCATTTTTAGACATCTGTAATTGTTATTAATATTACCCATTAAAAAAGTTTTATATTTAAAAAAATAACAACCATGAATTAATTACTTTTTGAAAGAGTGTCTTTCATATGAATAAAAACAACAAATTTAAAATCATCCACAAGCTTTTATTTGGCATAGCTGCTGAAGACCTTCTAGCATTGACAGGTGAGTGATGATGTAGAAAGAATTAATGTGGGAAATTGATGATTTTAGATAGACTTACTAAATTGTCTAACATTTATATTTTCTAAGCCTATAATGACAATTAAAATAATTATCGTCCATTCGTATTCCAGAGAAACAAATCAACAACCAAAAGAAAAATATAATTTCCATCTGATGTTTTACAGACTGTGTTCCCTTCCTCTGAACTGTCAAGCAAGAAGCGGCCGGAAACCGCAATCACTCAGTTCAAAAACAGCCTAGGTCAGTTGATGGTGATCCTATCAACCAAGGAGCCATCGTACATACGCTGCATCAAACCCAACGACTACAAGTCTCCAGGTGAAAAAACTGTTTGTAATCAACTAAAACCTTACTTTTAAAAATTAGCAACAAAAAATTCTAGAGTTTACGTTTTTTTAGATTAAATTAAGCTGAACCGATCTATGTTTTTAGGGATGTTTGACGAGAAAATTGTCTCCCACCAAGTTAAATATCTCGGTCTGATGGAAAACCTGAGGGTTCGCAGAGCTGGTTTCGCATATCGACGGCGCTACGAAGAGTTCCTAGAACGATACAAAAGTTTGTGCCGAGAAACGTGGCCGAAATATCACGGCAGTGCTAAAAATGGAGTTCAAGCTTTGGTACATGCTCTTGGCTACAAACATGATGACTATAGAATGGGAAAGTGAGTATACCTTATACATTGTGAACACTTATTAACAAAAAATATGAACCTTGTAAAATATGACCATTTTCTTTAAAAGCCCTCAACTTGTTTTCTTACAGAGTGAGCCATAAAATAAACAAGATATATTTGATGCGACTGTAACATAACGTTAAGAACTGCCAATGGCGTTCAAAAACAAAAAACAAAACAAAACAAAAAAAACATATCCTGTAATAGTTTCCTCATTATAAAGCAGTTCCAATGTTCACACCCCACTACACTTAAAAACAAGAGGAATCACATACATGACCTAAAAACTATTAGACAGCAATATGAGTTACATTTCATCAGACCAATGATTATTTTCAACCTAAACCACTAAAATCTTAAACCAAGATATAGCAGGGTGTCTAAAAATTTCACAAATGAAATTCCTGACTTTTCCAGACCACTTTTCTGAAAATTCCCAATCAAAAATTCATCCTCATCACCTTTAACCTTGTATTCTAAAATAAATTGTAAAATTTGTCATAAATATCATAAAACTTTTTTACTTTTGTAACAAAATGAGTTACCCGACCAAAAAACTAAACTTCCGACTTTTTCACTACTTTTCCCAATCTCACAAAAATTCCCAAAGTTTTAAAGACTTCCGACTGGTAGACTATCCTGTATAGTTCCCTTAATTTTGCAGAACTTCTCTGATCAAACCTTAAACTCAGCATAATCCTTATTCATTTTTCATCCCAATAATACACCCTTTAATAATATATCCCTTTTACACTTGCAGCACCAAGATCTTCATAAGGTACGCCAAGACCTTGTTTGAGACTGAGGATGCGTTCCAACTGCGGAAGCAGCAGCTGGTGGCCAACATACAGGCGCGGTGGCGGGGGTTTGTGCAGCGGCGCCAGTACTTGCGGCTGAGAGCATCCACCATCACGGCGCAGTGCTGGGTGCGCCGGTATCTGGCGCAGAAGCAAGCCGAGCGCAGGAGATGGGCCGTCACCATCGTCAGGAAGTAAGCATTTGTTTTCATGCAATAGTGCATCAATTAACTAATAAAATATTTTACTTTATCTAATATAAAAGTACTGCCACAGATTTTTGGGTAGTATAGATTTGTTCCTAGTTTAATTTCAAATGGATTCACTGAGACTCAGACCTCAGGGGCTTTGGAGATAGAATACGGGTTTTTGTAGCTTGTTTACAGACAGTTGGCTGTTTCCTTCTTTCTAACACTCCATCCAGGAGGAAGAGGGAGGCCTGCATGTGTGGCTTGCTCTGGGGTACTGAACCCCCCAGATTTTTTTGCAATTTGGAAAGTAATGAATGTTAAAAGTAAGCAAATATGATAGAAATGGCACTTGTTTAGTAGGAGATATAGTATGCAAAACTTAAAAATAAAATAACCATCTTAAAATTGGGCTACTTTTCTTAAAATCTCAGATAAGTAAGCATTAAGGACTTAATCAGTGTGAAATTTATTGCCAAATGCAAAAGGAATTAACATTTTTTGAAGACTAATATTATAGATATGATTGTGACATTTCATGTTGAAGATGATAGTAGTAGGCCGACAAATGTCTAGATTTGTTGGTAAAAGTGAAATGAACTGAATCATGCAGAACTGCTTATTAGCATAGCAAGTCTTTACAGGCAGACCTGAAAACATTAAGCAAAATAATTAAATTGCCTTTGGAAATAGATGAATCTCAAGTACTTACTTTTTATACTTCATTACTGACTCATTAGATGGCATCAGATTAAATTTCTGTAATTTAATGGCCATTTCTTTCATAAAAAAAGGTCAAGTCAAGTCAAAAACATCTTTATTTCAAGAAACAAGTTACAATGATTTCGATACACATATTTTTACATTATGAAATAATCCCACATAGGCATAGCCTGTGCGTGGGATTGAGTCCTTTATACATTAAGATTAATTAAACTAAAGATGTTTCAATTCTGTACATTTAACAATCAAACACCTGTAAAAAGAAAAAAACAAAAGACAGAATGGCTACAGAAAAACAAGTGCTGTATAAGAAAAAAAAAATTTTGGTCTTAGCTATTGAATTCACCAGATGCGATTTCCGTCATCCTTCTCAACTCCTCAGCAATCATTCAACTTTCTCTCTCTCTCTCTCTCTCCACAACCACCCACACACACACACACACACACACACACAACCCCCATACACACCCAAAAATTACCTGCTCCAGTCAACCTATAACCTGTAGTTTGAGGTAATGACATTTTCTATGTTGGCACTTCCAATGTTGTGAAGCCATAACTTGACTTTTAGTTTATATGTTGTTAGCTTACAAGAGAGGATATCTTTAAGATGATCCGGCAGATTACGGTAAATTATATGGGCTACATAAAAAGAATTAGTTGTCGAAAATGTTTTAATTAAATTTGGAAATTTAATAGCCAGAGCAGCATGTCTAGTCGAATATTGGTGTGTAGGGTATTCAAAAATATGATCAAAATTTTTAAAAATGTAAGTAGCAATTACCCTAACAAAAAGCTGCCGTACATCCAAAACTCGTATCTCCGCATACAGCGCATCGGACGAATAACGCCGACACCTTCCTAGGGCGGCTTTTAAAATTGCCTTTTGAGTTATATATAAAGGGTCGAGAGTTGTTCTATAAGCTGCCCCCCACATTATAATACCTCCCTCCAAGAGTGATTGTGCATACGCGTGATAGGCCATTCTAATTTCATCTAAGTTTAGAATTTCCCCTAATTGTTTGAATGCGTATATCAATTTCCTAAGTCGATTATTCAAAAAAGATATATGAGCCGCCCAAGTCAGTCTATTATCAATTATAACCCCTAAATATTTGTATTTATCTACCCGCTCCAGAGATTCACAATGACTCAATTCACACAGAGATTCAATGGGTCAAACTAGGTTGACCCATTGACCGTTTCACTCATCCAAAGTACATCAAAGAATGAAATTTTTTATTCTGTCTCGACCATGGAGTGATTGCAACCTTCTCAGTATATTTACTGTCGTAACACATGCTATCCTGTTCTATCAAAAGTATATAGAGCCTTCCGCCAATTTTTTAAACAAGCACGCTGATTAAGTAGGCATAGCTGCTTACTTAATTGCTGCTTACTTAATCTGCTTACCTGGTATATACCTGGAGTATACCTGGAGATTCAGATGGTAGAGCCAAGTGTCCTTCACATCATGGTTTTATTAACACAGCGTTGTCATTTGCAGCTTCATCAAAGGTTTCATCACGCGCAGTGGGCCGGAGACGGATCTCAACTACCGGTTCATCCAGATCGCCCGCAAGCAATACCTCCTGCGGCTGTCCCAGTCACTGCCCCCCACTCTGCTCGTGCACTCCTGGCCGGCGTGTCCTGTCGTCTGTCGTGATGTTAGTATCTTTACGATGCAGAAATAGATACCAAACAAGAAAATCAGTTTTTAACGTTATTATTATAAATTGCAGAATTTTAAATCGAAAAGTGTTTTCTTTTGCTATGTCAGACATAATTTTTTTACTCAGACTTAGAATTAAAAAGAAAACTTCATTGAAAAATTTAATTCCCTACAATTTTTTAAGAGATAATTTGACATGTTAACGTAACTTCACAAAAAAAATTACACACATAAAATACGTCAAGACAACTTCATAAGAAAAGGTATCATGGGTATAATGTGCAATCATTACAACCAGTGAAAATAGACATAAGCCTATTAGTTCCGAAAGAGCAATAAACAATTATAGTGTCTTGTTAACATTTTACAACCTGTAAATAAGACGACTCACAGTTTTTCACAGCTTTGGAACCCTTTAGTTTAAGAGATGAAATGTCCGGTGGCATAATATTTATATTCTTACGGTCAAAGCTATGTATTATCACTAATGACAAAAGGTTTTAGCTACATTATAAAAAATATTTTCAAGGCTCAGCCTTACATTTGTTAACACATCTAATGATGATGTCTTATTAAATACATGTGCAGCAGTCAGTTGACTACGTATTACGTTTTTTTATCAATACTTAGGCTCTTCAAATATTAAATCAAGATTTAAACAGAAATCGTGTCCCTCATTGCAGGCATCACACCAACTGAGAGCCTTGCATCGAGCGTGGTTGGCTCGCAAATATCGCCAAAAGCTGACTCCGGAGATGAAACAGCAGTTTGAATGGAAGATTCTTGCTGAGTCCCTCTTCAAAGGTAATTTAAGTTATATATCTTTGTTCAATGTCAAAATCGTGTATTTTAAGGATAAAGAAAATAACAAAACAATGATAGTTTCCATATCCATTCTTTTAATGTTCACTCCAAAACATTAATTATAAATAAAAATCTACTCTAATAATCTAAACTACTTTGTAAACATATAATATTTGATTATAAAAATACATATTAATAAAAATATGTATGTTGTACATCAGTGGTAATAGCTAAAAGTGTGAGAAATTAAAAAGACAGTGTGTTTGCAGGCAAGAAGAAGAGCTACCCTGGTTCCGTTGGTCCAAAGTTCGTGCAAGATCGTCTCATGACGGAATCACAGAAAATCATGAGATCCAACTTCCAGAGCAGCCTGCCTCACGGAGAAAACCTGCTGGTAACAATGGAAAA
Organism: Neoaliturus tenellus; assembly: GCA_030545055.2. Taxonomy (NCBI): domain Eukaryota; kingdom Metazoa; phylum Arthropoda; class Insecta; order Hemiptera; family Cicadellidae; genus Neoaliturus; species Neoaliturus tenellus. The sequence goes on along the minus strand of CM061534.1, from coordinate 3,267,323 downwards.
TTAATCATACATCACAAGATAAAAGCTCTGTTATTAATAGAGAGTATAAAATATTGACACCACCTTCAATAAAAAAAAGTTAGAATGAGAGTGTCATGAACATTATTATATAGTTCATGACAACAGACTTCAAACCTAACTTTAGTTTACAAAGTTTTATCTCTCTATAAATTATAATTAGTATTTTAAATTAACAAAATTTCTAAAAATATTTCTCATTTAGGAGTTTTTAATGGTTTTAAGTAGGGAGATAATAATGGTACAGACGAATAAGGATAATGCAGTGATTTTTAACTATATAAAAAACAATTTCTTATAATTTTTTTACTTTTTGATACTCCTATAAAAATTATAATAGTTCATATTGGCATTCCAGTGGTATAAAATGAACAACAAACTGATTATGATTACAATTAAAATATGAGTGTCACTAGCCAAATCAATCTTCAGAATTGTTGGAATCTTGAACTTTGTTTAAGGGGTCAGGATGTAGATCCCCTCAGTTACTACACAGTAAGATTAGTCCGAATTAGTTTTCCTAAATTTGGAGATATCTCATTGACATGTCGCTATTGTTATAAAAAAGTTGTAGTAATTTATCATGTATTTTACTTACTAAGATTATTCAGAGAGGCAAAGAACAAGGGTAATGTTTCCTGCTATATTATAAAGCCTAATTTTCATCCACAAAAGCTGTAACCAGGCCTACTCTATAAACTTTAAATTTTACTAGCCTAATTACTTTTCTCACAAAAATACCGTATTTTAATTTTAATTTCAATAGTAAATGCAATTAATAGCAATTGGGGCAAAATAGACATTGATTTGTTTTTTTTTTATTTGTTTTGTATTTTTTATTTGATTAAATTGGTTTAATGCTTTTGTGCAAAGCACGCTAAAGGAAATAATAAGTAATTAAATTCTAAAAATGTCCAGTAAATTTGTTATTTGTGAGAAGTCAAAGCTCCAAATGCCTGAAAAAAAAGCAAAATAATGTAGGGGGAGGGATAAACTAATTTCTCTGAACGTCCTGTGTTTTTCTCCCAGTACTCCAGCCCAGTACACAAGTTCGACCGACACGGATACAAGAAACGAGACCGCATTCTACTGCTAACGTCTTCCAACCTCTACCTGGTTGTTGAAGAAGGCAAAAACTTCAAGACCAAGCACAAGCTCCCCCTAGAGTCCCTTGTGAAACTGGAAATCACGTCCGAAACCGACAGGTTCATACTACTGCGACTGAGCCCAGAACAGCAAAAGACTGACAAGGTTGGTATGAATTTCACTCAATTAATTTTCTTCAAAGTAGGTTTAAAGGAAAAAAGTATGGAAAAGTAATGATGTCTGTTAGTATTCTCAGGTCTCTTCATATGTACAGTATCATGATGATCCAGGTAACTTGAACAATTACAAGAGCCTTATGAATGCTTAAGACACAACAAAAATTTAAAACTGCATAAATTAAAGACCAGAGGAGAAATTATTAGATTAGAAAATATTATAATTACAGCCAATTGGTGTCACCAAAGCACAATCACATCACACAAGAGTTGAGGAGAAACCAAGCTAAACCAGAGGCCAAAATCAGAACTTTCCAGGTCAATACAGTTGATGATAAACTTGAATTTAACTAGTAAATTTTATTTCTTTTCCATAAATTATTTTATAAAATGATATACTAAAAATGCAAAAACTTAACTCCTGATACCTTGACAGTCCAGGTATCTCCTTATCACCGTGTGCGCTATAGTGCTCGACAGTATGCCTTGTGACTCGTTAATTGTGGCATTTTGTGGCATTTACTTAAGCTTGATTGTTAATACTACTTGGAATTTAAGTCAATAAAAATAATTATGTTGCTACTACGGCCGCTTTATTGTGACTATCGTTGACAGACAATATCGCTTTAGCAGTTTCTGCTTTTTAATGCGCTTCCATTGCTAACGACGGTCCGATCGTCATTGTGAGCCATCATTGCGTGGTCGAACCAAGTAATCGGCAGAAGTAATTTTGGCTCCGGAAAACTCAATATTTACCAATTGGACAGAGCCTCAGTCCCCATAGATTCAAGTTTGTTGAGTTTCACTATAATTAGTTGATCGGTCTTTTAATGCAGGATTTCACAGTCAATTACATCTATGTATATTTTTATTTTCCACTAATTTCTAACTGTGATTTTCAGGGAGATCTCATCCTAGAAATGCCCAACATCATCGAATTTGTTACCTTCGTTGTGTCCACCACCAACAACCGTGATCTCCTCAATATCAACGCAATCGAAAATGGACAGTAAGTAGATGTGTTATTTCATTTCATAGACAATTAAAACTTGTAAATTTGATGATTTAACTTTAATATGTTTTTTCTGTAAGACTGCAGGTTTAGACAACCTTACTCAATCTGTTTACGAAAATCATATCTTTTAAATTTGAGGCCCAAATAATGCTCTCAGACCTGCTTGCGATTATACTTATAACTGAACGTTTAGCAAATTGCCTTTACCGAACACCAAAATTTAAAAACTATTGTTCAATTTTGGTCTAAGCAAAATTTTTAGATACCCACACAATAGCATTATACTGAGTATAAAATGGGATGAAAATTATTGACATCAAGTACAATTTTGCAATCACGTCATTATTCATAAATCAGGCATTAGGCGTAAACAACAAAATTAATGTTACCTAATAATTATTTTGAGCGTAGCATTTCCATAGCGTAACATTACATAGTTACAAAAGTCAAAAAAAATTTTTAATGAAATTTTTAGTGTTGTACATTTTTATCTTTGTTCCAGAATCACGCATATGCTATCAGACGGCACACAGGGAAGAATAGATTTAACATTGGGACAGAACGGCCCAGCGATCACCAAAAGCAAAAGTGGCCACCTTATTGTCGTTGGCTGACCAACATCCAACATCCTATAAAAAGTTGACCATTTTTATTTCTAAAAGTGCCTTCTAAGAAACAAACCTAGAGTCACGATACAACAAATCACTTTTCACTGACCAATTTTCAAAAGTAATATCCAGCAAATATCTTTTTCAACATATGATTTGGTTAAAATATTTATAACTAGGTCTAAATATTTTTATACAGGTAATATTGATCTATATGCCTTTTTTAACTAATTGGTAGGATTTTTAACTTTTATAACTATTGTATGATAAGCAAAGTACTTAGCAATGAATAATTTTATGTTATAAAGTTTTGACATTTATGATCAATTTGTCTTGAACCATTTGTGGTAAAAACAGTGGTTCAACCTCTGTGTTATAAAAATTCATCCCTACCTATAAAAAAGATACTATGCATACCCACAGTTGTAAAAAATACACCATAGAGTATTAAGAACCCTACGTTGTGTTGCTTATAACAGTAATACTTCAAACAATAAAAAAAAAACTTGCAGGATGTGCAATAAAAAGAATGACTTTAACAACACTGAACCAACCAAACTTGAGGTTTTGAGAAATAAAGAATAACTGAAATTTTTGAACTGTAATTGGCTATTTTTGGCTATTGGAACAATAATTATTATTTTTCACATTTTTCATACTTTATTAGGTTTTCAAATAGGCTTTTAATGGTTGATGGAGGATTCAAATTTGTTGAAACATTTTCTCTTGTACATTACCTTCCCTTGAGGTTTACTTGCCCTAAAGCAAATGTTGACCCCTATTTTAGCATTTAAAACATTATCAAAACCGTTTTTTACATACAATATGATTATTTAAATTTAATAATTAAATTTTTAAGAGTTACTAGGACGTATTTTTCTTAAAACATTCATTACTAACATGTTCAAGTTCCTGACTGACTATTGAGAGTTCTGGATGTATACCATTTTACAACTTCACCATTATACTATCATTATTAAATAATATTTAGGTATGTATTTATTATTGTATGTAAATAATTAGCTTTAATACAACGAACTGTAATGTGATAAACAATAAATAGTATTATAATATCATGTTATTTTACTGTTACCTTGAGTTTTTATTTTAGCGACTTATTTGAACTAGCAGTTTTCCCATAAAATCACCATATTCATGAACATTAAATCCCAAAGATGAATAAAATACTCAACAAGTTGGTAGACATTGATGGATAAAAATTGGTGAGTCAATTAATATATTATTGCATACTACTGTAGGTAAAATTCTAGAACTTCAGGCTAAATCTACTGAACTAAAAAGGTACCCTGGCATAGATTTGGCCAAAAGTTCGACGGGACACGAAAATATTTAAAGAGTGATATTTTGAAGTTGCTATTAAGTTTACTTTTAACAAAACAAATTTTGAAACAAAGCATGGAAATTGTGTTGTAGGCTGAAAGGTTGTCACAGTCTTTTGTTTTGTATTTTAAATACAATAATATTCCTTGTTTGATTAAATTAAAAACCGCAAGCACATTGATTGCTTTATTATTTTTAGAATATGAAACAAACATACCGTACCAAGTTTTGTAAATCCTAATCGATTAAAATTCTGGTTTTCATAAAGAATGGAAAAGACACAAACTACAGTAGGCTCCCTCTTAACCGGCCACCTCGGGACAAGGCCCAAACGGATAATGAATTGGCCGGTTGAACCGATGTTCATTTAAGAACGCGTACCCACAATTTTATATGGCCTAAATATAATTATTACTTGAAAAATAACTTTAAATACATTACTGTATATGATTTATAGCTAACATCCACCACCCATGAAATCCACAACAAACCTACACTAATAATAATTCGTTTCTTTATTGTGGTTTACTGGATAGTAGGTCCAAACGCACCGGTGTTTGTTCCGGTGGCATTCACTTTCGTCCAGGACGTTACATTTTAATTGGTTTGAGAATGTCAAAATGAAATAATGTTGAATTGAATGATACAGTAGATAATAAAACTACGTTCCCGGCGAAACGCGGTCGGTTAAAGCGATGTTGAGAGAAAAAAATGACCGGTTAAAAAGATGTTATTTGTGTCAGGGTAGGCCGATTAAAGCGGAGACCGGTTAAAAGGTGGCCGGTTAAAAGGGAGTCTACTGTAGACCAATTAAAGCATTTTATTAAATACTGTAGAACTGATACAGGCTGACTGCACTGATGATGCAGATACTGTTGACATGCCAACTCTAAAAAAACTAGGGGAGGGGAGAGGGTCAGTCTTAAAACACAAAACTATATTTGATTATCTCTATATGCACAATGAATACAAAAAAGTAAAGAAGGTCACATCCCATGTTAAAAATTGGCCAACATTTTATTCCGCTAGGAGCGCTTTAAACTGAACTTGAGCACTCCAAATAGAGATAGCGCCAGAGGAAACGGCCTAAACATAGTACGAGAGAGAGGGAAATATTAAATTTCTTATTTAGTATTGTGTCGTTAAAACACCATTTTAAACATTAGTTACCTAGCTTATTTGGTATCATTGAAAAGCTCTTTTCAAGAAGAATCGTTATTTTGAGTCATTAAATGCTTTTAATGTTAAGACTTTGTCGTATGGGCTTTCAACTTTAATGTTATTCTAATGAAGAGAGTTTATTGAATCATATGTTTACCAAAATAAACTAAGTTATAAACGTTGTCATGGTATCCTGCTATTTTCAAATTTGTTTACTTGGGTTCCAAAATGAGCACTAACTAAAGTAGGCGGACGGAAAAAGTGTTCCTACAAGAGATTTGGTCCAGTAATGGGAAACTGTCATAGGTTATGTATGATATGTGAGTGCAGCGTGAGGACGAGAGAGATTCTTTGCTGGTGACCATCTGCAACAAAGTCAGAATGTAATCTGACTAATAATAGGTCATTGTTTCGTGCGCGCTCTCATGGTGGAGTGCGCTACTACGTCAACAGAAACTTTCTTAACCATTTATTCCATAAGATGTGACCTTCTTTACGTTTTTGTATTCATTGATATGCATCTACTAAGTGTCTTGAACTTAACTACGATGTTAAAAGTGCAGTAATTAATGTTAACATCTTAATCATTCGCAATACATTTATCATAGAAAATACAACACACTTTTTTTCATCCAAACTCATGTAGCATTCAACAAGGTCAGCAGATGTAAAAAAATTTGGATGAAAAGGAGTCAGCTGGGAGTCGATGGTTTTTGTCATTGGGGCGACCAATTGTGATTAGGCTATATTTAATATTATGAGCTAACACAAAAATCTTTAGAAAATAACATCAAAATTTGAATGTATGAAAGTAAAAATAATATAAATAAGGTGAATAACCCAATATTCACAATTCATATTCCACAGCAATTTTGTTCACCAAATCTCTGGAATCAATTCTTTAAACCGCTTTCAACTTATCCTCAGCCGAAACAAGAAAATTGTTCTGCTTTTCACTCATTGTTCAAGAGTGAATTGTCGTTTCACGTAACGCAGGTATAGTCAAAACTGATAATACAATTGGGAAACACGGATGTTTACTTCCTATTCCCATCTTACAGGGCCTTGTTAATCACATCATATGTATATTCCACATTTTTGTGTATTCTGTACCTACAAAAAGCAGGCTGAAGGTGTTGATATGCAAAATTAATTTTTATTGTTAAAAACAATCTAAATCATTAGTTCAGGTAGCCTAAAGTGGATTTTAATTGTCATTGAACCAGATGAACAAGAGTGTAATGTAGCAGTTAAAGGAATTAATTGTGATAGATCCAAATAATTTAGTCAGGTCCTGAAAAAATGTCAGGATGTAACAACTTTTTCTCAATGGATTTTGTAATGTGCCGGTAAATTAATTTGTATTTGACTGTGCTACAAGTCACTGCTATTAGTGCACTGTGCTAAGTGTGTTGATACTTTCTTATTGAGACACCAAAACACAATCTGGTGCATATCTAAGGGTGAATATGACTTCAGGGTGAGAGTGATGGATCAGGTGAGGTGTAGCTTTGTTACTGACAAAGACCAGTAGATTCATTTGTTAGAATCATTAAATAATAGCAACAAAGGCAGCTCGGTTAGTTTTGAACCAACAACGTTCAGATTCAAACGTAATCTCTATAACCACTCAGCTACCCAGCCACTTAATATAAGATATAAAAACTTCTAAAAATTATTTAAAGTTTTATATGCCAAATGTAAGTTTTTAAAAACCCACTTAAATGCAATTGGTCTAAAAAAAGATTATTTAATCGAATTCAAGTCAAAAGAACAATAAGTTGGAGATATTTTAACAAATTTCTCTTTAATTGCATGTGACGTGCACTTAGGAAAAACCCATTCCACACAATGATTGTCAGAAAAATAAGCTGAATAGGCCTTGAACTTAAGGTATTAATGTACTTAACTTAAGGTACTTATGTATTAAGGTATTTTGTGTCACTGCAAGAGTTCAGAGGGTTTTGCTAATTCATTAATTGTTAATAAATTCCACCTTTTGGGGTTGTGAAAGAGAAATGGATTAAAATCAGAACTTAATTTAAACTAATAATCAACACTTTGTCATTGTAGGAACAATTCAAAACAATTTGTCCTATTGTCCTATCTGACAAATTACAAACTTTACAGAAGAGAAGTAAACTGTTTTGGTTACTTTTAGTAAATGCTTCATTATACAAATATATATATATATATATATATATATATATATATATATATATATATATATATATATATATATATATATATATATATATATATATATATAGTACACTCTCATTCATCGAACTCGGCGACATCGGGACTCCGCTTCGTCGGAACTGAAAATCTGGATATTATTTTTATATTATAATTTTTTTCTTACAAAGTTGGCTTATTGATTTACGAGGCCATGGAGTATTCACACAATAATTGAAAAAGGAAGGGGGGCAGGAAGTGAACATCCGCTTCGACCGCTTCCCAAACTGTCATTCAGTCTGTCTCGCAGTGTGACTGCACCTGTGTTACGTGGAAGTCAGTTGACTGCTGGAATATGAGAATAAAGATTTTGGATCTTCATTTCCTGCGTTGTTTTTATTCCTATAGGTTCATTGTTACCATGTTCAAAGTTTGAGTGCCTTATTTTCATTAAATCTCTTGTGTTATCTTAAAAACAAGAGTGAATACGATCACGATAGGTCACCGTACGGGGGGAAATGATGACTCACGACGAACTCCGCTTCATCGGAATTTTTTGACATCTAAACCGGGCGTCCGCCACATTAGTTCTGATGAACGAGAGTGTACTATATACAAATGCAATTTTAATGTTTCATTGCTAATTTCTTGACATATTAACATCATATTATGAATTTATTTTTGCAGTATATATATATTAGTTAGGCGTTATTCCACTGGTAGTTGCGTAGTATTACTTTAAAAGCAGTTATGATGAATCTAGGCCCTATAACTTAGGCGGACGGTATTCACACTACATGTCACCCAGATAGCTGGTATTTTCATTGAAAAATTTATGATCCTTTCAAAGGGGTATCACTATACTAATGCTACCCCTTGGATTTTCAGAGAACTAGGGCCACCATTGCCTTCGTAATCACATGGATGTTGCTGGGATATAAAAACTCAACTTTCTGACTGTTGACTGACTGCAATTTCGTAAAAAATAGTAGATAGACGGTACTGTACTTTCAACGAGGACATGTAAAATCGCAGGAAAAGAGTCTTTAAAACTATTTTAGGTAAGGTTAGACAGCATTCATCAACCCTAAATCATAAAAGTTTCAAAATGTAAACAAAGAACAGACTTATAATCAGAATTGTTAAAATAAACTACCAAAATAGAGTAGTAAGTTTAAAACTTTGTGCAAGTGTAATAGGCTCGATAATTTGACAAATGAGTTCAAAAAGCAGCCATACAAGTTCTATTCTCCCCTATTTCCCGCCAAAGAGAAACCTTATAAGCTTCAGCCTAGAAACCTGCTACCAAATGGATAGTATAGCATATGTAAGTGCAACATTAATCACAAAATAATGTTTTACTTTTCATACAGAAAAGTTAAGCAAAAATTTTTTATTTTTTATTCATGGATTTAAAAAAATATATTAAAAATCATTAATTGAATGGTTTTTAAGGCATCATAAGGTTCAACATCAATATTAGAGAAAAAAATTAACGCTAACTTATGCCTACAATATTAACTTCACCAGAGAGCAACTTAAAGCATTTAGGCCTAAGCTTTTACATTATAACTGATTTGCCATTAGACATTTCCATGAATTGATAAAAAATAGTAACAACACCATTCTTTATCCATCGAAATGAGGAAATTTTAACTGGAATTGACAGATTCAAAATAAAAAAAACTTGTTTCTAGGCGTGTTTACACGGTGAATCTGTTCCTGAACAGTAAAGAATGAATTTGATTAATGCCACATCTCACATCGTTAGTTGGGCACTATTTGGGCGGAATTCACAAACCTCCCTCAAAGCTTCCTCAACTCAAACCTTCCTCTAACCTTCCTTAAACCTTCCTCCAACCTTCCTCAAGTAGTTGTGTGAGGGAGGTTAGAGGACGGTTTAAGGCCGGTTTAGGCCGGCCGCACACTGCATCGAACGCGACACGACACGACACGACAATTTCTGTTTTGTTTTGTTCTGTTCTGTTCTGTTTTGTCGGATGCGCGAAAAAACGTCGTCCGACACGACAAAACACGACGGCTTCCGACGACCGTTTCTGGAGAGGGAGAGGGTGGAAGGAAGTCACGTGATTCGCAACGCATGCGCAGAGTTGGATTCTCTAATTTTGTCTGATAACGTTTTGTCATAAAACGAAATTTTCAGTACCTTCGCCAGACGAGGAAAAAACGCCTTAAGGCGTTTTATCGTCGTGTCGTGTTTTGTTCGATGTAGTATGCGTCAGCTCCATTTAAACTCATACAAACTGAGCCGTATAAAACGCCTTCCGTCAAAATGTCTTGTCGTGTCGTGTCGCGTTCGATGCAGTGTGCGGCAGGCCTTAAGGAACAGCTGTTTACAACAAAACACGGTGAAGATATATTTTCAGGTTATGTTGTGTCTGTGTCAACAAACGTTCAATTACTTCCAAGGTTGTCTTAGCCTACCTGTTATAAAAATATTAAAATTTCATGAAACTATATGAAAGGACATTTATTTACCTGGAAATTAATTCGAAAATAATATTTTACCCTACATTTGTATTAAAATGACTTTCGTTCTTTATATTTTTCCTGAATAAATTATGTTGATATTATTTTATTTATGTTTTTAGTGGACCTTCAAGACCATAGCATTTTGATCGAAAAACTTAAGGCAACATGTAAAGGGTGTAGTAAAAAATAAATGGGGAAAAGTAGTAATTAATTGATTAGAGTAGCCTATACAGAAAAAGGCAATCAGTGTTGAATATAAAAAGAATCCTAGAATAAAAAGAATTTAAAAGATATACTGTACATAGTTGGATATTTTCATTTTAAATATGACTTCCTTTAAGGACCATGAACATATAGACAATTAATAAACAAAACAACATTTTTACGAATGCAGAATGGAATGCATTGCCGTTTAACCGTGCGATATTCTTTTAATACATAGAAACAGGCCTTTAAAACTATGTTGGCCAACTACAAATTTTAGCATACTTATAGTCTGCCTCTAGTGTAATCTACCATTAAATTAATGTATTAAGAGTGAAATTAACAAGTAAATTAAAAGTTGACGTTTAAAATAATAATATGGGTAAAAACTAATGCACTCCCATAAACCTTCCATAAAAAAATCACGGAAGATCTAAACAAAAGAATCAATTGTGGTTGATGTAATATGTTTGTAACAACTGTAGCCTATTTTATAAAAATATATATATGCCAGATAAAAGTAAGAAAAATAAAAATATATTTATTTAAAATATGAATAAAACATATTTATCATCTCCAAATTAAAAAAAAAATCGTTAGAGGAGAAATATAAGCCTACGCCTAGTTTATAAATAGCTGCTTGGACTGCAAGGTACTTTACACTTCCTTTGTAAACAAATATTTTTTTTTTTTTTTTTTTTTTTCTTTATTTCGGCTTTAGGTTAAAACCATGTTAGGCCCACTACAACAAAATAGAGATACAAATTAGTACTTAAGAGCAATTACAAGAAAATGTTGTTAAACACTATAAATTTGAAAATTTCGTCCAAAACTTTGTCATCCATGTCATAAAGTAAAGTCATTAAATTTACAGGAAATTGAACTTTAAGAGTTTTCAACACTTCATAAAGAGAATTTCTTGAATTAACGTCACACAAAGGGCAAGCAAATATCAGATGGTCCAAACTTGCCTCATCTTCGCCACATTCACAGTTTGGATCTTGAATCACTTTAATTTTAAACAAATGCATTTTAGTATAAGTATGGCCAATTCTCATTCTACAAATAGTTGTTATGAATTTTCTTGATTGAGCAGAAAACTTAAACCAAGGAGCACTTGAAGCAGATTTTTTCAATTGAAATAATCGGTTTCCTTTAAATTTTGAATGGAAGTCCCAATCATTTTGCCAATTTTTTAGCGCCTTTGCTTTAAATAGCTTCTTTATGTCAAAAAATGAGGGACAATAGAGGTGGTTTTCTGAACATGCGGTTTTTGCTGCTTTATCAACAATTTCGTTACCCGTTATTCCAATATGAGAAGGTATCTAAACAAAAATTGAAAGCACTTCTATTTCCCAAACATGTGGCATATGTGCCATGTCTACCAACTGTCTCACACTTCCCCAAAACAATGGATGAATTTTTCATCCACTATTTTAATTGTTATAGAGCAATAGACATATAATATTAATTTTAGTTCAATGTTTGGAAAAATTAAAAGCCAATAGAAGAGTTACAAATAAATTAGTAGTCTATTTCTGTTGATATAAAAAAATTTTAGGAGAATTTTGTTTTGTTCAGGTGGCAGTTCTCTCTGTGAGGAAAGTTTAAGGGAGGTTTGAGAATTCCGTTTTTCAATTGAGGAAGGTTTGAGGCCGGTTTGAGGAAGGTCTGAGGCCGGATTGAGGACGGTTAGAGGTGAGGAAGCTTTGAGGGATGTTTGTGAATTCCGCCCCTAATCCCTCAATTTTTATACTGTTAACCTTACAAATTAAAATCAGTTAAAAAAACTTTACTGAATCCAAAGGTTACGATATTTTCCTTTCCAGCATCAACCAAAATTTTCAGACAAGTTATTTTAAACTTTTTTGTTAATTTGAATCTATATTAATTCTCCTTCTTTCATAAGATTCGTCCAGTAACACTGAACAATTTCTCAATAAACTTGTTTAACTTCTTTTAGAGCCTGCAGCATAGAGCATAAATGCTTTTTTTCAAGAATATATTCTTAATTTTCTGTTTGCAAATGAATTGGGAGGATTTTAATACTCAATACTCTTTATTATATCATATAATCAATATCTCTTTTATACTCATAACAGCGGAATTTTGAATGCAAGACTCTACTCTCTAGGTAGACCTAGTCTTAATCACAATTAAGGAAAAATAATCTATTCTATCCATATCAGGGGTAATAATTTATTTATAAGTTATTACCTTTTATTGAAAGTACAAGGATTATTTCTTCTTCTTAGGTGAAGCTTTCTTCGCCTTCTTTTTGGTGGCTGTCACCTTGGGAGATTTAGCTTTTGCCTTAGTTGCTGCCACTTTAGGCGTGCCTGTGGCTCGAGATCTGATTTCTTGCTCAATGGCTTCATTTAAATTCTTGGAGATGGCTTTTTTAATTTTCTGGACCTCAGCAGATTTTGCTTTCTTCGGTGTGATTGGTTTACCTGAAAAAGATTCAACACTATTGTAAGAAAAAAATTATCCTCATGTTGGAGCCATTAGCTTGGAAAAACTTAACCTCAATAGATTGTAAGACTCAGTCTATATGGTACTAGTGTTTTGGCCTTCACTTTTAATTCGCTGTAACATATACCTTACCACACTCCAGCATCCAGCATCAACCCTTTTACCGCCACTAACAGGACTTGTTGTGTGCTGACCGCCAAGCGCCAAGTCAGCTGACCGTGTGAAGGCCACCATCCCGTCAGCCTTCAGGCAAGCTGACAAGTGTCACGCCCAAATTCAAGAATTTGCAAGCTTTTGTAAATAAGTTTTTGCAAGATTTTGCAAGTGTTAATAACTCCGCTTAGAAAATAGCTGATTTTTTAAAACTATACTCAATCGATTCTGCACTGGAGTGGGAAGATGTAATTATTGGAAATACAAATAGAGAATGGCAGAAGATCAGTCATGCAGCTGTGGTGCGGAGTTCCAGACTATGACTCACATTGTCACCGAATGCCCTTTGAGTGCTTTCAGGGAAGGGCTGATGGGCCTGCATATTGCAAGTGAAGCTGGGCTGCAATGGCTTAGCACCCTGGATTTAGCTTTATAGAGAGATCATAAATGTTTATTTTAGTTTAATTTTAAATGTACTGTCACAGGTGCTTTGCACTGCAGAACATCTTTTATTTTATTTCATTATTATTATTTTAAGTTTGTAGCTGGCTATGATAGCCATAATATATATATTTAACATTATGTGACTCATCATTTCAAGAGTGGCCCAAATTACAACTAATGTAGGTCACGTGACTGACATTACAGGTACATTGCATCACACTAGGCAGGGTTTGTAATTTTACTAATTGTACTAATCTCGCAACCGAACACTCGGCGATTGTATTATCTCCATAACAAAAGAAAATAAACCAAAGTAGGCTTATTTTCAATCATATTGTGGGTTGCCGTAGAAAAATGATTCTCGGCGTTAAAAACTCATAAGAGAAGAAATTTGGGTTACTATATTTACCAAAAGTAAGGCTAGTCACACCTCAGATCCTCAGATTTTGTGACCCAAATTAGGGTGACCTATAATAGCATTTTCACTCTCGTCATTTACTAAAATGTAACATGGTGGCATAGTTCCCTTCGCAAGTCATATGTTTAGCGTTTTACATACGGTATTATATTTTCTTAGTTTCCAATAACTCATTTTCCTTATTGTCACAGTTATTGGCAATACCTAGCATTATGCAAAAACTTAACATTAGCAAAACACGTTTTAAATTGAGACCTCCTGGTCTCGAAGAAGAACGACAGGGGCCAGAACTGAAGGTCATTCAGGGAAACCTAAATGGGAGTGTCGCGGCAGAATCCCTGGTGGACCAAATCGTCTGTGAGACGGGAACATCCCTCATCTACGTGAGCAAGCCTTACAGGGCTAAAGGTCCATTATGGTTCCCTGACCGCACAGGATGGGACGCTTAGTGGGTACCAGACCCGCGAGTGGTTCCCAACGCTAGTGGGAATGGAACAAATTTTGCCTGGGTCGCTAGCAAAGGGATCACTTTCGTGAGCTGTTATTGTTCTTTAAAAGACAGGATTCCACGATTTTGCGAGAAGTTGGATGCCATGGAGGATGTAATTCGGGAAATCCCCGGTCCATGCCTCCTTGCTGGAGACTTCAATGCCAGAGCGAGAGAGTGGGGAATGCCTCACACATACACCCGCGGAAAGTGTTTGTTGGTGATGGCATCCAGACTGGGGTTGCTGACAATGAACGAGAGGAACACGCCTACCTTACCGTAGGCCTGGGTTTGGGGAGTCAATTCCTGACGGAACCCTTGCCTCAAAGGGTCTGGCGTCCCGTGTTGTCGGCTGGAGGGTGATGGGCGATTACCCAGGTAGTGATCACGAATACGTCACCTTAGAGCTGGCTGAAAGGAGGCAAGTGCCACTCAGTAACAGCCTGCGCCCACTTGGATGGAACTGCTCTAGGCTCGACGAAGAGAGACTGACACGGTTCCCGGAAAACTGGGTGGGAAACGTGATGCCTGCCGATCAGCCAAGCAGGGCAGACGCAGAGGCAGTCGTTGAACACACGTCTCACCTCATACACCGTGTGTGTGACGTGTCGATGGCCCGCAAGAAAGCATGTACGGGGAAGCGCCCAGTGTATTGGTGGACAGAAGAGATTGCCTCACTGAGGCAGTTCTGCCTGAGACTCAGGCTGCGGGCCCAGCAAGCTCGGTGCAGACTCGAGGCAGGAATGAGTACAAAGCGACAAAAGAGCTCTGGTCAAAGAGATCAGACAAAGCAAGGCACGCTGCCGGAGCGCACTGTGTGAGGACGTTAACCGGGACCCCTGGGGACAGGGGTACAAGGGTCTCGAGAAAACTCTCACAGGGACCCAGGTACGTGCCGATCGAGGCAGAAAAGATGCGGAACATTGTGGATGGACTCTTTCTGGATCACCCGGTCAGAGCCGACGCACCCTTGCCGGTTGACGTTGATGAAGTCCCATTGTTCACGCTGCAGGAACTGCAGAGCCATCAGCTCCTTGAAAAATAACAAGGCCTCTGGCCCAGACGGAGTACCTTCAGAGGTGTTGAAGCTGGTGGTGAAAAACTGCCCTCAACTCTTCTTGAACATGTACAATGTCTGCTTGAAAGCCGGGGTGTTCGCATTCCATTGGAAACAAGCCAAGCTCTTCTCCTGAGCAAAAAACAGGGTCCGGCGGATGCTCCATCATCATATCTCTGTGCTTGCTGTACACGGCAGGAGACCTCTCAGTCGGGGCCTACGATAACTCCGGGCCTGCATGCTCTGTTGCGTGACGTCATCACAAAGCGGCCTACTCCAGCCCGCCAGTCCCATAAGAATTGCATTGCGGCGCCCTGCTTCGCATACTTCTATCCATCATTACAACTATATGCGACCTGCTATTTGAACCGAATAAATTACCGTATATTCTTAGATAGTTTAGCTTTAATACTATGACATCAAGACACAAAAAAATAAATTATTGGGTCATTCCATGCCAAATCAACCAATAAAAAAATAATTTTAGACCTTAGGTGTTTCAAAATGGGTAATATTTGGCAATTTTGTTCTATACCTCAGAGTAATGAAAAATACCAAGTTTTAGATTTTTTTGACTTTTCGTTTATGAGTTATAAATTTTTAAAAATTGAAAAATCGGCAGATTTTTGGCGTGTTCGGAAATCTTTAAATAGCTCTAACTCCAAGACCATTCAACCTAGAGAGTTCAAACTTTCACCATTCTCTTTAGAATTCTAAGAGCTTTAATTTGATGTGTCACTTGACTATATTAGCTTGGTAATTAAAATTTTCAAAAATCCAAAAAAAGTTTTTTTGAAAAATCTCAAAATCGAAAATTTTATTTTTTTGGGAAAAAATATATGTTTTTTGTACTTCTTATTAGAGTGCATGTGCCAAATTTCATTATGGTACTCCTATGGGATCATATTAAAAAAAAAAAATTACTAAAGTTTGTTTAACCACTTAACGCGTATAATGCATTTAAGTTAATGTAACCACAGACTATAGATAAGCGACATAACATAATAAACATAATGAGTTTAAGTGGAGTAAAATTTATTAAAAAAATTACATTTATAGAAAGATCTGTACTATATATTACAGTAAAATGAGTACACAATAATAATATTCACAGTAATAAAGTAACAGTGTTACAGAATTAATTTTACCGAGCAGCATACAAACTTACCATCGTATTATATGTCAAATGATTCATAAAGTCATTTAGTTTCTTACTTCTTGTTATTAAATTTTTAAAATTCATTGTCTTGTTCTTGGTAGAATTTATTTGTTTAATCACTTGAAAATAATTATTATTTATTTATAAAATATTTACAAGTATATTAGGCTATATATCCAAGATTGTTCGATTACAAAGTTCAATTTATTTACAATCAAAAACATTATCATCGAGTTAATTAATCACAAGCCACTGTCTTGAAATGAGGATGTGATTATTTTACAAGTACAGTGCTTGCTTCTTCTTCGATAAAATTTGAGAAGCTTTAGTCATCTCATCCGTAGATAATCAGTAAGTCCTACCAGTTGGCGTGGTAGGATTAATACTGCACATATATTTTGGAAAATATAAGTTATTTAATTTTAAGAAGTTATTGTATATAATTCAGAAACATGTAATTTGGAAGTATTTTCATTGTTGACTTTTAAGTGTCAAATGAGAACGGTTCTTTGTAAAATTTAAAACATAATCAATTTATGTAGTGGTCGTTTTTTTAACTGTGTTTGTTGTTTAGGAAATAAAATTAACTATGTTCATCTGAAGCATAATTTATTATTTCTGAAGTACAATTTATTATTTCTCAAATTACATTCATTTATATGAAATTCAATTGAAATTATATGAAATGAAAATCATTTATCTGAATTTAATAGTTTGTTTTCTGAAATACAATTTAATATTTCTCAATTATAATTTATTAATATTAAATTAAATTGGCAATGTCTGAAATGAAAATCACTAATCTGAATTTGATAATTAGTTTTCTGAAATACATATAACAATTAATTCTAAAATACAAATGATCTTGTCTGAAATCTACATGATTGTTTCTGAAATAAAAGTGGAAAAGGTGTAGTTATATTTTATGTATAAAGGTTTTTAAAAATATTAGCATTATTTATTGTAATTTAAATGTTTACTTAGTGCATATTGTGAGTTTAGTGGTTGATTTATTTTGGTATTTTTAATGTTTTTAATAAGATTCCGATTTATTAACTGTTTAGTAAAATATGGTATCATTATTACTGTGAATATTATTATTGTATACTCATTTTATTGTAATATATAGTAAAGATCTTTCTATAAATGTTTAAAAAAAAAAATTTTTACTTTACTGAAACTCATTACGGTATGTTTATTATGTTATGTCGCTTATTATCTATAGTCTGTGGTTACATTAACTTACATGCATTATACGTGTTAAGTGGTTGAACTAACTTTAGTAAATATTTTTTTTAAATATGATCCCATAGGAGTACCATAATGAAATTTGGCACATGCACTCTAATAAGAAGTACAAAAAACATATATTTTTTCCAAAAAACATAAAATTTTCGATTTTGAGATTTTTCAAAAAAACTTTTTTTGGATTTTTGAAAAATTTAATTACTTAGCTAATATAGTCAAGTGACACATCAAATTAAAGCTCTTAGAATTCTAAAGAGAATGGTGAAAGTTTGAACTCTCTAGGTTGAATGGTCTTGGAGTTAGAGCTATTTAAAGGTTTCCGAACACGCCAAAAATCTGCCGATTTTTCAGTTTTCAAAAATTTATAACTCAAACGAAAAGTCAAAAAAATCTAAAACTTGGTATTTTTTATATTTTCAAATAGCATTACTTGTAAAAAAAATATTGAATTCTGAGATATCAAGTTCCAGACCATTGGTTGATTTGACATGGAATGACCCTATTTAAGTATTTAAACAAATTGAATAAGACAAAAATTATGTTTTATTGGCTTATAAAATGATTTTTTGTACTCATATTCAGTTTACTTGAGTTAAAAAAATGTTCTATATGCAGTAAGTTACACTAAAGTTTTAGTTTAATTTTAATGTTTAACCCAAATAAAGTGCTGCCTCTTAAGTGTGACTTGCTGGAGGTTTAAAATTAAAATCAATTGTTTAAGGCTTTTATGAGGAGTAAAAAATTAAATTGTAATTAAAATTTTGGATAACACAACAGTCCTTTTGTGTTTGGTATCAATGTCCCCTTTGTTCATTTTGGCAGTCCTTGGCCTCAATAAATATAAATGTAAGCTATTTAGTCAGCTGGGAGTTAGCTTTGTTTTGTTGTGTTGCTTTGGGAGTGCTCGTCTGCTGGTGTCTGGTGTGTTGTTTGTGTTATTACAACAAATTAACACTCCGATGGTCGCGCGGGGTAGTAAGATACCCCAGCGATTTTGTTTTGCTGATCATTGACAGTTGGAAACACTCCTGACCTTGAGCAGGTCAATACCTTCCCCTCAACTCTTCATCAAGACGTCAGTGTCATTTCAGATGTCTGACTTCACTGTGCTGCTGCTCACACTGTTTTTAAAATACTACTGCATGGCGTGGGGTAGCGGCATACCCCACGCGACCAACTGTGCTACACTTTGAACAATAGTTTGCATATTTTTCGTCCGTGTTAGTTCGGTTCTATGACAAACATGAGTGAAGGTGCTACTGCTCAGTTGCGAATGTGGTTGGAGGAAACCGATAGTGACAATAAAAGTGTGTTGGGAGTTGAAGATCCGGGAGAAGTAGAAGAGGATCATCTAGAAATAAACATTGCTAGAGATGACGTATTTTTGAATAATATATTATACTAGCTGACTTACCCGTGCTTCGCAACGGTAGGGCGTAGGACCTACTCAAATTGAAATGCCAACCTGAGGAATTTTTACACTTCAGGTGAGCTCGTTCGCTACGTTCACTCACCGTCAGGTTCAGCTCGTTCGCTGCGCTCACTCGCCTCAAGTTACAATATCCTTTATTTTTTATTACTAATCTTCCCTTAATACTTTAAATGAGAACAGCTGTTTATGATTAAATAAATTGCAGACAACTACTGTCATTTCACATAGTTCTCATCTGTTATAATGTAAACAAAAACCCAAAACAAATTATACTTCCTATACGAACTCCATGCTAACTTTCACCTTCTGTGGGGCGGGGCCCATTGGGAATTTTGTAAAATCGTTTCTTATTGTCTGCCTACGCTATGAGAGGAATATGTATGCAAAATCTCATGATTCTAGGTGCTATGATTTGGTCTGTGCGTTGATCGGAATTTCGCATTTATATATATATATATATATATATATATATATTATTTGTTTTTATTTTCATTATAAATAAACTAAGTACCCTTTTTTACTTTTTAAAAACATTTTTATTTTACTGACAACTAGTTTCGATCCTGTTTAGGTCATAATCATGTCTGAATTAACCTCACATCAAATATGTGAGGTTAATTCAGACATGATTATGACCTAAATAGGATCGAAACTAGTTGTCAGTAAAATAAAAATGTTTTTAAAAAGTAAAAAAGGGTACTTAGTTTATTTATAATGAAAATAAAAACAAATAATGTTATAGTAGCCCTACTCACTATCATCTTTGTTATAATATATATATATATATATATATATATATATATATATATATATATATGTTTGTATATATATTAATATATTATTAAATAATACATGTGTATGTGATTAGTTATTCTTATTCTCTAAAATTAAAATTATTTGTGTGCATTTCCGCGTTTTCTTTTTTATCGAAACCCTATTCACATATTTATAACAATTTTTCTCCATAAACTAGACCCAAACTGTGTATTTAGCAAGCAGAAATATGCAAAGATGTATTAAATAACATATAACAACATAAATTAAAGAAAAAGTAACGTAAGATTATTTTTAAAAGAAAAAACACACGTGAGGTGTACCAAAAAAATATTACCATTCGGATATTTGGTGGGAAATCACTTTCTGTGTAGTTGAGATCTGTTATAAGTTGGAAGTGTGTGCTGATTGTGGAATTTTTATTGCTTTTTATTTCATTTTAAATGGAATAAAAGGAAAGTTTGATACCATACCTTAATTGCATTACAAGTCACTCACTCACATTAAACTTTCAATTTTTAATATGTTACCCACGAAAAAGGCGTATTTATGTTAGAAGAGTTAAAACAAAACCTAACCTCAAATTAAACCGGTCTACATGTGTCTATATGTCGGCTATTGGAGCTTAAATGTGGAATTTACAAGTCACTCACGCTCAAGTCGCTCACGTGAGTGACATAGTAAATCGTGATAAATCGTAAATATATTTAATTTATATACTTTTTAATTATTGCTGGTGATAAAACACATATTTTTTAATTAAGATAGCAATTTTGTTTTAGGTTATGTGTTTTTTTATAGTGGTTTACGGCAACACAAGAATTTGCGTGAACAACTTGTATTTTTGTATGCCTTTTGCATTAGAAAACAACTTTTTATGGGGAAAAAATAAAAATTCAGCTTAGCTGCTTTTATTTTGAGATTAGTATAGTATGTTCAATTGATTAGGCCAAAAATTTATTTTTTATAAAGAAGTTAGTTTTTATTTTTTTCTTCCAGGAAATTAAAACATTTTGTGAAACCGACCCGTACGACACTACCCCACGCGACCATTGGTGTCACAGTTAGGGGCGCAACCGACGGAGTGTTAATTGATGTGGATATTTGTATTTCATAAGTTAGTTTTCGCTGTTTACTAACTTGGTTTGTTGTACTAATATTTATGATATATCAGAGTAAAGAGTTACCTACGTTTATCAATATAAATGAATGCGGATGAGGAACAAAACCTAGGCCTATCGGGTTTTGTAGGCCTATGGATTATGTTAGGCCTAATAATGAGTAAGAAAAGCAATTTTTCATAAAAACATATTTTTATGTTTCTAATCATTATTCTGTTTTTACAGTAAAACTTAGGCCTACTGAAAATTAAATTTAGATAACAAAAATAACAGGGTTGAAAGATAAAATAGCCTAATCGTCATGGAAACAAAAAAAAAAAAAATGGTAAAAACTAAAGTTTAAAATAAAAAAAAAATAATAATAAACATGGGTATTATATAATATGATGTCTGATTTGATTTTGTAACTAGATAAACTATGTAGAATACTTGTTTTGAAAATTTTTGAAAAATTTATTATATTTTTCTACAGGCCCAAAACACAAATTATCGGGTTATCATTTTGAATTTTCATATATATATATATATATATATATATACATAAAAAAAATTAAACAATAAAAAAATATAGGCCTATTTATTTTTCAGTGATTCTTGTATGAAATTTTATGCTGAATCAGAATCAATACCCTAAAAATTCAAAAAAAAAATTATTTATGGCCCAAATAATAAAAAAAGAAAGTAAACTCAATTTTCCATTAAAAAAAGTGCGAGTAAATGGGGAAGACGGGTCCAAATTAATTTGAGTCCGGAAAGGGTTAACCAATAACCGAACTTACTATTTTAACGTTAATCTTTATAATTGTAACAATTTTAAAGCAAGTAGGCTATTAATTATAATGAAATTCATAAAAATTTATGGTACATGGGAATTAATAGGCAAGTCCTAGAGACAAAGACTTAGTCCAAGACAGATAGGCCTAAATATATTGTATCTTTGTGAGCTAGTTATTAAAAAAGAAAGTAACTGGCATAATCTTGGTAGAAATTTCAGGATGGAAATGACTCCTCTGTATCAAAGAAGGCATAACTTAGGCTATATAATTTGTCCCAAAGGGTAATACAGTACATTTCTAGGCCCTATTATTGAATTATTTTCACAGACTTTGTTAAGTTTTAAAATCAGCAATATGTTTAATTAACAGTGGTATTGAATTTTTATAGAGCTAATTAGAGTGAAAGTTGCCTTTTTAGTGTTGTGGCATAATGACCTATTTGGTAAGCCTCCTCTGCAAACCACTTCTAGAGAACAATGAAAATGAAGGGAATGGCTTACTTTTCCGAGAAATAGCAGGTCCTTTGGCAGCTTTCGCCTTCTTTTTGGCGACACTTGCGGGTAACTTTGCTTTGGCTTTCAATTTTCCTTGTGGCATCTTCTTTGTACTGTAGTTAAAATACTATAAAATAAGTTCACAACATTCACCCACAACAACACTTCAAAGGTTAGCTAGGCTAGAAGCAGTCAGTATTGTTGGCTTGGGCAAAACCAAAACCGTTGCCCGTTGGTTAATCACAACAAACGCGTCATTATGATTACGAAATTGCTAATACTCTGGTCATATAACTAAGCCAGTACACAGTACTCAGATCGTTAACTATAAATACTGTACTTTATAATTCTTGTACTTTCATTGCCACTAAACAATAATAAAAAATAATAACTATACATACCTACGTAAATTACCTAAACTATATAAATTCCCATACAATGTCAAATGTTGTCAGCAGAATAAATTTTATTAATAGTAGGTTACATACCTCGTCTTACAGTTCAAATGTACAAAATAACATTTGAACTGTAAGACGAGGTATGTAACCTACTATTAGTCTTAAATTCACAGTTCAGGGGCTAAACAATGGATTTTAAATTTTATTATTATTATTTTTTATAAATGTAGTTAGAGTAAAAAAGAGCATAATATTTATGCTTCTAAATTCACACAAAGTAATAATTTTATTGAATCTGATTGTAAAGTTTTTTTTAGGGATAAAAACTAATACATGCTAACACCTTGATTTTAATGGTTTTTTTAGCTATTATTCTTTTTAATTAAAGTTTTAAATTTATATTTTCCCTGTTTTTTTTTCAAAGCTTAGACAGTTCATTAAAACACAATATGAGATTGAAAGATTTTACTTTTTTTTGTTATTTTATAGTCCAGCGAAGCCTTTCTACCCTTAATTAAGGCTTTGGGTCCAGGCATAAATTGCCCCCTATTAAGATATGTGTTGGTTAAATTTTTAGCCCGTAAGTTATCAGCTCGATATTTTCATTTAAGAATTAATAATCCATTTTCCTCTTTTGACCAAGATAGATTGATCAAAAGCAACAAGCAACAATTTTCTCCAGTCACGTAACAAATAACAACTGAATAAATTGATTTGTTCTTTTTATTAGCGAATTTCTCTATAAAGGGAATAGCCTACGCTAATCATAGATATATACTAATACACCTGGATCGATAACTGAAATGGCGGAATAGCGGTAAAAACGAGCCGGCTCCCCCCACCACTAGCCAGTATTGTCGCCGCTGCGCCGCCGCCGCGCCGCGCCGAATATCAGCTGACACGATTGTTGTTGGTGCGTCAGCTGCATTCTTGTTTGTTTACATTCTTTTAAATGTTCAATTAAAATTATGATGATGAAAGATGGTTCTGTACTTGCAGCTTTAGGATGTATTAGTGCACATTCTAAAGGCTGAAATTTATCATTTCATAGGTAAGAAAGACTAAAAAGTTACAGTATTACTGTAATTTATTTAATTAATTAATTTATTTATTTAAATTACAGTAAATGATTACTCGCACAGGGTTGGCAACACTGACCACGAATACTGGCTAGTGGTGGGGGTAACGGCTCGTTTTCGCAACACGGAGTTACCAATCCAGGTGTATTAGTATATATCTATGACGCTAATACGGTGTAGGTAGCCAATGGTGAAAAAGCCCGGGACCATATGTTACGTTTTCATTTTGAGGCCCCTAGAAGCCGAAAACACCGTTAATTCATTTTTATTTATTTATGCGTGTGTGTGTGTGTGTGTGTGTGTGTGTGTGTGTGTGTGTGTGTGTGTATGTGCGTGTGCGTATATTCGTGGTGTACTGATAACTTTTGGAAGAGATTTTGATGAAATTTTGTATGGAGGGTCAGGACCAGGTCTATTTTCATTAGTTCGCAATAGCATAATCAGATTATAGGAACGGGGTTTATAGGGTTTCAAAAGGGTAAAAAATGGGGTTTTTTGCTTTTTTACACATATTTTTTAATTATTTACCAATTTGAACATAAACCATTTAAAGAAATTTAAAAAACAAACAATTTAGTATTTTGAATTTTTAAACAAGCTCATTGGAGAAAAATGCGTTTCCCATTGTGTTATTCTTAAGAGAAATCAACAAAAGCCTCTACATTGCTTATATATATCGACCATAGGCCTGGATTGATAAAATTTGGTATGTAGATTTACTATGTAGAGTTTAAATTATAATGCTTACCAAACCCATATGGCAGAAAAACCTACCGTTACTCACTACTATATGGTGTTTAAAAGGGGATATTAAAAAATACCAGAGATTGATAAAATTGTTCTATGTATGTACATTCCCTGAGTAGGGATTAACTTATATTTGCTTACTAAACCCATATATGGGGGCAAAACTTCACACTTCCACCGATGGTATTTATGGGGAAATATTAAATTACAAAAATTCTCCTGAGAAATGGAAATTCGATTAGTATATGCAGGTCTGCTGCAAAGGGGGTAATGTATTCTATTAATGGTACAATTAATTAAAACCATCCTCGGTCTTGATCCAAATGTGAAACAATATATTAATTAAAAAACCGCATGAAATATTTTAAGAGCTTTTTTTAAATTTCCCCGGCATAAAAAAAACCAAGAGCAACAAATTAAGTGTGAAATAATGCTATCTTTACTCAGCGTTTAAAATCGAGTAAAATGTCAAATGTCAAAATCAAAGATCTTAGGTTCTTAGGTTATGTTGTGGTTTTTGGTTGACTTATATTTGATCGGTTAATAACAACATGACATGAAACGCTGGTTAAAACGCCAATTTGTTAATATTACTGATTATTTTTTTTAGAACAAAATGCATAAGCAACAAGAAATAAACTCAAGAAAAGAATATGTTCACAACTTGAATGAGTTTTTGGTTTCTGCCAACAATTTTGTACAAGACATTTTTCAGAATCTAAATTGGACAGAAAGTGCTACAGTAAAGGTAAGGGAATTGGAAGGATGGTTTACTAGTTTACAGCATGCAGTAAGGCTAAGTATTTAACTTAGGTCTATTGCTGGCTGCACTTCCGCAGACCGGTGGAACTATCGAATGAAAATTATCGAACGAGTCGATCCATTTATTGGTCGTATTTAAACAGTAAATTATTGTATCTTTTATAAATATAGGTTATTCGTAACTCAATGTATCATATGGTAGTTTATAGGCCTAAATAACGTAAAAGTTTTTTAGCAAAGATTTTATTATATTGTAACTAGGCTAAGTTGATTAAAAAGTATAAACACCAAACATGATTAGGTTCAACATAAACTACAATCAAAATTTTAACAAAAAACAAATAACAAAATATTCAACCTTTAAGAATTATATTATGAAGAAAAAACATCCCTCTTTTTCAATTACCGGTACTGGAATAGGGGCCTATAGACTTTTGTGGCATTAAAAAAATGCATAAATGGATCAGCTGCAGACATTTAAACGTTTCTTTTAAAGAGGTATTCAGCTAGGACTAGATGCGGTCGGCTAGATGTTAGATGATTTGAGTCCTGTTTTCAATTACTTTTTATGGCCCTCTATGACAATTCTATGGTTTGAGTGACGGCAGATGTTATTGGATCTTTTCAGTACCCGATATTTTTATAGGCCTACATGAATTATTTATTTATTTATTTATTTATTCACAATAATCACATAACATCAATATTTTGACAGGTGATTCGTCCAGAGATATAAAACTAAAATATACATCCAAAGGTTCTGCTAATTATTATTTGCAATTTACACAGCTTCAAAATATTCTTCAATTGAATAAAAAGCCTTGTCCAATAACCATTCTTTCAACTTTGTCTTGAATTTAGAAAAGTTGTCAATCTTCTTTATTGCAGAAGGTAAATTTTTATAAATTTTTGGTCCCATATATTGAGGAGATAAATGAAAAAGTTTAAGTCTGTGTTGAACTGGTTTAATTTCATTCCTAAATCTCGTGTTATGGATGTGACTATGCTGACTCTCCATGAATGCATCATAATTACTTTTTACCATTAAGGACAAGTGAAAAATATAAGAGCTGTATAAGGTAAGGATTTTAAATTTAATAAAAAATTCCTTACAATGTGTAATTTGGGGTACTTTAGCTTAAAGTCTGACTGCTCTTTTTTGAAGAACAAAAATCTTTTTAGATTGATTTGATGAACCCCAGACAATCAAGCCATAGTTCATAGTTGAAGAGAAATAGGCATGATATATTGTGATTTGAGTTTCAAAATTGGTAGTGTCTCTAATTACACGAAGAACAAATATTGCTGAACTTAATTTTTTAGATAAATTTTCAACATGTGCTTGCCAATTTAGATAGGAATCAATTTTTACCCCTAAATAATCAACAGAATTATTAGACATCAAAATGTTTGAATTTGAGTTTATGGTTATATTTCCATCTAACTTTGAAGCTGAAAACTGTATTAGTTGGGTTTTTGACACATTCATGGAAAGACCATTTACAGTGAACCAATCCTCTAGTAGTTTAAGTTCGCTAATTATGGTGGTTTTCAAATTGAAATAACTTTTCTCTTTACAAATGATAGCAGTGTCATCTGCATATTGAAAAGTAGTCATGTTTGAGGCGCCACAAAGATCGTTTACATAAATAATAAATAAAGAAGGTCCAAGAATTGACCCCTGAGGCACTCCGTATGGGGCTTCATTCCATTCTGATTTGTAATTATTTTGAAATTTGTTTATTATTATTCTCTGCTTTCTGTTTTCTAAATATGACACAAACCACTTTAATTCATTGTTTTTAATACCATGTCTGCCTAATTTTTTGACAAGTAAGCCATGATCAACACAGTCAAAGGCCTTGGACAGATCGCACACCACACCAACAGTTTTGTGTGCTCCATCCAAGGCCTCCGCGATATTGTTAATCATATTTGTAACTGCCTTTTGAGTATTGAAATTTGGTCGGAAACCAAATTGTAAGGGGTTGACTAACTTATTTTTTTCTAAATATTCTGTAAGTTGAATTTTGACAATTTTTTCAAAAATTTTTGAAAAACAAGGCAATAATGCTGTTGGTCGATAATTAGAAGGATTATTGACATCCCCTTTCTTGAAAAGGGGTATTACTTCGGCATATTTTAGTTTTGCTGGAAAAATACCCTGTTCGAGAGACTGGTTCACTATTTTGCAAAAATTAATTTCAAAATATTTAAAGACCTGTTTTATAACAAAGAGAGGGATTTCATCCCAACCAGAAGATTTTGTATTTTTTAGAGAGTTTAAAACCTTTCTAAGCTGTTCAACAGTAACTCGTTGGAACTTAAAACTAACATGTCTCATTTGTTTAGTTATTTTATCATTTTTGTCGAATAAATTTAGAGCCTGAAGTTTATCCGTCATCCGATTTGCTGGGTAAGAAACATTTACAAAAAAATTATTAAAACTATTTGCAACAGAAATTACATCGTCTTGTTTAGTATTTTCATTTATTTGTTACCTTTAGGCTATTTCAATAGGAGTCTCAGAAGTTATTTTTTTCAATCCTAATTCGTTTTTAACAACTGTCCAAGAAGCTTTAGTTTTATTGTAAGATTTGTTTATAAACTTGTCATTTGATTTGAGCTTTGCAAAAGCAACAACCCGTTATATTTTTTCTATAGTTATTATAATATGTTAAAAATTGAGGAGACCTGTTCGGTTTTGACTCATAGTGTAGCATTTTTTTCCTTTCTGCAGAAATTTTAATTTCTGTTGTTATCCAATTATTTTTTAATTTTGCATTTGAAACTCCTCCTCCCGCTTTTTTAGGAAAATTCTCGTTGAATAAATTTAAGAAAATCAGGAGAAAATTGTTGTAGTTTTCCTCAGCACTAGATGAGTTACTGAAGGGCCAATTTGTGTTTCTTACAGCATTTTCAAAATTGGCTAAATTCTTTTTACTAAACTTTCGAATTAGTTTTTTATTTTTTATTTGGTTTATTGGAGAAGGCGTACATGTTTTCTCAAAAGTCATAAGTAATAATCTATGATCGGAAGCTCCGATATCTAAGACTTAAGTGTTGATTTTTTTAGCTCTAACATTGGAAAAAATGTTATCTATACATGTACTAGACAATTTAGTGATTCTAGTTGGAGTGAAAACATTTGGAGTAAACCCAAAGCAATTGCAAAGTTCCAAAAGATTACGAGTGCTAAATTTAGCTTTAAGTAGATCTATGTTTGTATCTGATGAAATGAATATATTTTTTGATCTTGCTCAGTTGTTAATTTATCTAATAACATTTCAAACTTGGCTAGGAATAATTTGTCAATATGATCCCCGGGTATTCTATATATTGAGGCAAAAATAGAGTTCCATTCTTTCACTTCTATAAAAGATCCCTCAAAAGAATTTGGTTCATTCAAAAGTTTTAAATCATCTCTTACCTTAAAATTTACATTTTTGTCAATCAAAATACAAGAACCCCCCCTAGACTGATCAATTCTTGCATAAAAATCTGCAATTTTTAAATCATCAAATTGGTTTAAAAAATTTATATTTCTTGGCTCTAACCAGTGTTCATTAATGGAAATAATATTTACTTTCTCTTTCTGTTCCTCCATAAACAATAGTAAATCTAGATAGTTGTTTACAAAACCTTGAATGTTAAAATGCAATATTCTAGTAATATTATTTTTTCCCCTATTTGCCTCAGTTTCTCTGTTTGACTGAACACAACTATTTACTTCTCTAAAAAAATTTGGTTTACCCTGTCACTTATAATATTACAATCAGTTTCATTATTACTAACATTTACAATCAAATTCCTGTCTTTTGAAACAAATTCTTCAATATCAAAATTACTAACCCCCCCTTCAACACCACTGAATTCCCCACCATATTGACTTTCACTATCACTTAAGGCACTTTCAGGCTGATGACTGGACTCTCCCTGGGTTGAGCAGAATGGCACCATGAGCTCTCCGACATCACAGGTCCTTGTGGACAGGGGGTCGTGTGCATCTGTCGAAGACTCGGTTTCTTCTTGATTCGTTTGCAGTCGGGCAGAGATCGTGGAGCGTAAGACTATGACAAACTCATCATGTGTGAGACCTCTCCAAAGGGTTCTTTGTGCTTTTTGATCATATGATATGATACACACTGATGCTCCAGTAGCACGATGGAAATTTACAATGTTTTCAGCAAAGTGTTGTGGCTGAATCAGGTCTCTTACACAGCCCATTGCTGAGCATATTAGTGTTTTTAGTCCCCTTGATTTAAAATCTTCCTCCAGTTGAGTAAATGCTGCATTGTATTGAGATGCAGTTGGCTTTCCATTGTAAGTGTCCTTGGTTATGAGGCTGTAAACTGAGGGACCGTTTTCTATTTTCTATTTTCTGTAAGTTTTTCTAATTTAAAACACTATGTTCGTTTTAAATTACGAAAAACTTACATTAAAATTTCAGTAAGCGGGGAAAATTTTTATTCCCTAATCGATACCTACAATTGAAATGTCAAATTAAAGAACATAAATTAAATTTTCTTTACGTTTAACTAGAACTAAACTGTGATGTATTTTTCGTTTACAATCGCCTCTTAAAGATAAAAATGTTATTCGCAAGCGCTCTAAACCCCTGTAGGCGAGCGGGATACTTAAAAAAAATACCCTTAGTTTACGAGATACCCATCACATAGGGTCTAAATAGATAATTTATATTTTTATTGATGTACTGATGAGGTACTCGATTTTGTAGTGTCTTTTTTCTTTTTTTTTTCTTGTGGTGGGGGAATTTGAGTGGTTTTAAAAGACAATGTTGAACAAAAATCAATGTTTCATAATGTTCTTTGAAAAACCAAAACTGGCACTAAAAACATTGCAGTTTTAGTTATACCTGTTATTTAGCAACTAAACATTAACAGTTTATTCAATGAAAGATACTCGATAGATTGTAGGAAGTAAATAATGCGTTTTACCTTTTACTACTACAAAATTCAAAGTCCACATGTATGTAACATACATCATAAACGTATAATTTATGTAGATTCTCAAATGATTGTTTTAATCAATTAAATCAAGGCTAAATTTAATAGTGCTATTTATAAAACAGCTTTAAGGTGTCAATCTTTTATTATTTTTCTATATTTACAGAATGATAAGCCTTAAAAAGTACACGGATGGTGGTGCCGCAGGGGATCGTCAGGCTACGAGACCTGTAGGCATATTCTCAAATTAATTAAAAACTTAAATAAAAGTAGTTTTTTTTAAGTTTTTATATATAATTAATACATAATAAACAAAACTAACCCATACAAAAACGTCAAGTTTAAATTTAATGTTGTGTTAATTTAAGAAGTAGGCTTTTTTACATTTTCAATTTTTTTAAACATGGTTAGGTAACTAAGATATCAAAGTATAGTTTACTTTGAGAAAATTATCGTGAATAAAGCATACTACAAGAAAACATTTCAAATCAGATGGCAATTAAAAAATTGGCAATTACAAATTTTAACAAATAACCAGGTAAATCGCTGGGTTGCAGTTAAGGTAGAACTTACAGGAACTTAGGTTACAGTTAGAGTAGAATTAAACCCTATTTTGAACACAAAAATGTCGTACTATTGAGATGGGTTACAATATCCAAATTCACTCAATACATATATTGTCACGTCAAACCGTATGTTTGTATTTGTAATTTCTAAGATTCCAAAACAGAGACCCTAATTTTTTACAAAAACTCTGTATATACATTATTTAAATTTTTAAAGTTGTTTATTTTAGTCAAGTTAGTACTAAATAATTTTATTTTAATGTTTAACCAGCAATTTTTTGTAATTAATTTGAGTCATCTTATAAATTGAGCATAATAGGTCTCGCGCCGCTCTGGCCGTCCCGGGTACTTTTGAAGGCTTAGTATTCTCTTAATATAAAATATTGAAGATTGATGTATTCACAAAGCTATCACATACATAGCAATGTTAAATTTAGTTTTAATTTAATTTTTCAACAAATCATTCTTGCATTTACATATTTTTTCAGTTGCAATGTGTGTTAGTTATTTTATATTAATTGAACCTCTTAAATCTGTACATAAAAAGTAATAGCATTTATTGCTTATAATCCATCGAGTATCACTTAAGTACAACACACACATAATGGTCGTAAAATTATGGTCAATTATGGTCGTGCTTCATTAAAATACAACACACACAACTCAAACTGTAATGATTTGTGTGCAACACTGTAGTTAAGAAAAACTTATTCGGACGTAATTTTTTTGTTAAAGATACTAAATATCCCGGCCAATGTAAATAAACAAACGACATGCAAAAGTTGTAATAAAACATAAACTAACTATTATTACCTGATGTGATCGATCTTCCGGAAACTAAGCGAATTTTCAGCAGTAGGCTATCTCGTTCGCCTAAAGTGGTTTGGAGCGCTTGAGAATAAAACTATTTTTTTTAAGATATGATTGTAATCGATATATTCAACACATTTGGATTCTAGTCACGCCAAAAGAAAACTTAGTTTCTGTTCTTTAATTTGAAACTTTAATTATAGATACTGGTTATAAAATAAAAAAAATCATCGCTTACTAAAAAATGTATGTCAATATTTTGTGAATTAAAATGAATGTGTAGGAATTCGTATTTTCAAAATTATATACGGATACTTATGTCATTAAAATTAATACAGATATAAAGCCTGTCTCTTCCTGAATTAAAATATATAATTAAATTCATGAGTACTCTAACAGGTTCGGTTTAATTATATGTTTAAACCATCAATGTTGCCTTAATTCGACTCCCGTCAGGGAACGCAGACTAAAGCGACTTTGGAGCGCTTGCGAATAACATTTTCAACTTTAAGAGGCAATAGTAAACGAAATATACATCACAGTTGAGTTCTAGTTGCGGCAAAAGAAAATTTAGTTTCTGTCCTTTAATTTGGCATTTTATTTTTTTGTATGGGTTAAGAAATAAAAATTTTCCTCGCTTACTGAAAAATTTATGTCAAGATTTTGTAAATTAAAATGGATGTAGAGGATTTTTTATTTTCAAAATTACATACGGATACTTATGTCATCAAAATTAATACCGTTGTAAAGCCTGTCTCTTCCTGAATTAAAACATATAATTGAATTCATGAGTACTCTAACAGGTTCGGTGAAATGATATGTTATAACCATCAATGTTGCCGTAATTCGACTCCCGTCAGGGCCCGCAGACTAAAGCGACTCTACCTGGCCTACTCGGGTTTGGAGCGCTTGCAAATAACTTTTTCAACTTTCAGAGGTGATGGTAAACAAAATATACATCATAGTTGAGTTCTAGTTACGGCAAAAGAAAATTTAGTTTCTGTTCTTTAATTTGACATTTTAATTTTTTACATAGGTTAAGAAATAAAAATTTTCCTCGCTTACTGAAAAATGTATGTCAAGATTTTGTGAATTAAAATGAATGTTTAGGATTTTGTATTTTTAAAATTACATACAGATACGTACGTCATTAAAATAAATACCGTTTTAAAGCCTGTTTCTTCCTTAATCGAAATATGTAATTACAATCATGATTATTATGACGCCTTCGGTGCAACTAGTTGATATTTGAATCGATGTTTTCCGAATTCGACGCGGGCCAGAGCCGCTCACCAGCCGAAGGTCGGACGGTGACGTCACAACTGCCTGTGCGTGCGCGTATGAAAAATCGCATCAAGACAACCTACTATGTACGAACGTTGAGCGAAACCGGCCAAGCGACGTTAACAATCTGTGGAATCAGCCGGCCAGCCATCGGATCGTTAATGTCGCCTGGCCGGTTTCGTTCGCAGCGCCTCCTATGATCTGGCCGGCTCAACTACAAAACCATGCATAACAGAAATTAGAATTGCGTGATATCTGTACCTGGTTAGTTTTTCCTGGTAAAGACTATTGTTTTCTACTATTTCATGGATTTTCTTTTCTTTTCTGTAGCAAATTGACTTTAGACTTTAATAAGGTCTGGAACTGTTAAAATGTTGAGTTGCTTAAAGAATTTTTTACAGCGAACTTGAGATGTAAGTTTGGCTATGGATCTTACAGCCTTTTATTGGCAAAGAAATATTGTTTCTAAGATACCTTTCCTTGCCCCACAGAGTAGGCTTTACGGGTCTCAAAAAGACTGTAGTAAATCATCCTGCTGAGACCAGTATTATTGAATTGTTGACATTCTTTATGATGAATAGGCTTTTTGCAAGTTTTTTCTCCAGGCTGTTTATATGCTTATTCCACTTCAACTCAACGTCCAGTAAGATTTCACTCTAAGAAAGTTGTATGGTTGGTTTGATGCAGTGTGACTGGAATATCCTGATTATCTAAACTTTGTATGTACAGCTCAAGACAGGCATTGTTCCTCAACTTTTTCTGGTTGGTTTAAATGAACATGAAATATGTTTTTGCTGGATGGAGGATCAAATAGTTTTGTGAAAGTACAGTGAAAGTTGATTGACTGCTTCTATTGACTTTATTTCTAAGTTTTGAAGGTTGTTGGAAATTGTTGTGTCTTCAGTCTTCAGCGAATTTGTACGTTACTTTGTAGCATCACGCTCCATTGTGACTGTGGTAACTTATTTGAAGGTGCTGTAGCTGTATGCCTCATCGACAGTTGTAGCCAACTGAATATTGTTGCAGTTGTAGTGTTCTAATGTTGTGTTAAGTAGTGACATTGAATTTGTATTTAATTTTTCTTCAAACTAGGCCTACATCTTTTGTTGTTGGTATTTTGATATTTTTGGAAAAAAATACAGAGTTGGACCTTAAACATTTTTGTAGTTGAGATAGGCCTGTTTTGATTACCTTTACTTCTAGATTTTCGAGGATGCAATCTATGGTGCAGGTGGTTGATGAAGATGCTATCTATAGAAGTTTCAGTATGATGGGTAATTGTTGTGGCCGGAGGATGAGTCTTACTTGAATACTTGTTGCCTTCATCAATGACCGAATAGCTTGGATTGATTGTGTAAAAAAAAAATTGATATATATAAACACACAAAAAACATATACAGCCTATGTATATACTCGTATTAAACTTTATTCTTGTCATGGCGGACTGACTTTTTGACCCTCAATCGAAAAGCGGTTCGTCTACAAGTTCCTCTAAGGAATATAGGGGCCTGTTTATTAGATGGTCATGTATGGTGTACTTTATTGTTTATCGTTATAATACAGTAACCTAACGAGACCTTTTAGCCGAAAACTTTTAACTGCCAAATTTTGTTTTAGAGTAATGAAAAGCCTTTAGTTACTTGCCCACTGGATCAAGGCCATCGTGTCTCCAGAGAAAACCTTGACAAACATGTGGAAGTGTGTCGATGGCACCAGCTGGGATACAGAGATGACGATGTACCTTTTCCTCCTCGTCCTTCAAAAGTACCTGTATCTTCAGTTGTCATAGGTAAGTGTTTTTTTATATTTAAATTAGCGTTAACACTTTGTGAGTGAAGAATTGCCTTGTTTGTATTATTGCTGATTTACTAACTTAAGCTCACTTATTTATGTTTTACTACTCATAGAAAGTTCTAGCTAACTACTGTTAAGTTATGCTGAACTTAAATGCTGACTTAAAAACAAAAGTTCAATGCAAAATTAATGTGTTTCACCCCTTTTTTCTGTTAAGTAATTTTTGTCCTCATACCTTTTAGATAATATGTTATTTTCAAGTGTTCATTATAACTGTTCCATTCAAGCCAACTTGAGGATTGTTCTTCAAAGTATACATAAAAATTGTTCATAAACTTAAAAAAATTATGCTGTTTAAAAAATGAAATAATCTGCATTAGTTATTATCATGTACGATTCTAAATTCTCTAAAAATCTTCACATAGCTTTGTCCGACTGAAAGAGCATCGGTTGTGGAAAAACTACTTTATCAGGACCATGGTTTTCTTATGCAGAAAAATGTATGGTCAAATTCCATATCAGATTTGATTACTATGCAGGTTTGTTGCACTGCCTGGGATAGTCTATTTAATCCCAGCGTTTGAAGTTGTTCATTTTAAATTTTAGGCAAACACAAGTAGACTCTCCTTTATCAGTGCCTCTGGCAGACGCTTATTGTCAACTCTCATACTTTCTTATAATATGTTCATCTATATTTCAGATAAAAACTTGCAGAGGGAAATCATACTTAAAGCCGTTCAAAGGGACCCTTCGATCAGAATAGGTAAGAATCTGTCATGATGATAAAACATTTTTTTCTGGTTTATATAGTAAATAAGTTAAAATTTTTCAACATATCCTTCTAAAAATAATCCATTCATTACTAATTATTACATTTATTGTTACTCATTAGCTAATTCTTATGATCATAAATCAATTTGAAAAGGGCACAAATAGTAATTTTGTAAAAGCTTTTCAGTGGTGCATCTTCTGAAGGCAGCTTTTATCTGGAAATGTAGGGCTAGGTAGTAAAAATAACCAAAATGAAAGTTTAAAAATCAATTGTATTTCCAAATTACAAAAAAATATATATTTAATTTTTAATAAAGATACTAAATAGGTTGGAGGGGGGAAATCATTCCAGCACATACCATAGCCAGATGCCATTTTGTTTTGTCTTTACCAGATATGTTCTGTAAATATATTTTTAAGTTGCTATATTTGATTTGAATGTAATGAGTTGCTAAAGAAATCAAACATTTATATTCTTGTTTTTTATTAGCACTATCTCTGGCTCAAGAAACCATTTTCAATTTGTAGTAGTTGTGGTGACGTTTTTTTTATTAACCTTGATATGTTTGGTTGCAATTGTTACAGATTTAATATCTAGATATTTGATTTTAAAACGTTTAGGTTCAATGTGTCTCACTTATAGAAATAAGCTAACTAACGTTATTAAACTTTTGCTCATTTATATTTCAGCTTTCCTTTTCAGTCCGCTGGCAGTTTTATGAATGATGATATCCTTTTATGCCATATCCTTTACAAAAATATTCTATTTTAGGGTGATGTAAGTCTTAAGAAATCATTGGCCATGCTATACAAATATTTAGTTGGATCTAGTTACTCTCTATTGCAAAAAGCATTATCTGAATTGTTCAGTCTTCAGATGGAAAAAAAATAATTTCTCAAATATAAATACTAAAGAAGAAAACATAATAGAGGGTCACGGACGATTGTTAGGTTTAAATTTAGTCACTTTTAAGGTGGACTTTTATTATAATGTTCTTTTTTTATGGAAGTGTAAGTTCATTTGTCAAATTATACATTACCATTACTGTACTTATAGTTACAATGTGGACATTTTTCATAAACTTTTGTCTATTCAGGTAGTTTCAGATTGTAAGTTTTTCCATATTGATTTACTTCAATTTGTGAAGCAATTAATTTTTCCTACTACTGAATGGAAATAATCACATTGCCACACTTGTAAACCCTACACAAAACAGTTCATTTCTGAGTTCCGTTTCTTTTCCGCTCTAGAGCGGCAATGTTCTTCAACGCACACTAAATAAAACAACAGTTTAAAGTCAGCTGTTATTACAAACCATGCCACAGCTGTTAGTCATTGTTGTCGTTTAATTGCTTCTTTTTAGTTTGAATTTATGTTTGATAGTTAACAATGTGTTCTAACAGAAACAAATCAAACATAATCTAAATGGCATTTTGTATACAATAAAACAATTAACCTGTTGAAATTATGTTAGTAGGAAAAATCTTGTGTATTACAAGTGCAAATAGTCATTGCCGCTCTCGAATTGTTTGGCCGCACTCAGCTGACGCTTTGTGCACGGCCCTGGCAATGACGTACTTTACGCTCTTAATACACAAATAGCTATTTTAGCTCACTGAACAAATTCATTCTTATTCATCCAATACTCTGTTTAGTTGAATTTGATTTTTGTGTGTTTTAACGTTTTAGACTTTTCTATGATTTAATGATAATCTATTCTTTATCCCTTTCTAAGAACAATGTAGGCCTGTTGAAATGAGTAGAATGAATTATATATACAAAGAATTTCTATCATTGATCAGGATGGAGAAAAATTTTCCAATCAACTTTTTGGCTTTGTAATGGATCCGTTTTCCAAAATATAGTGATAATGTTATCATTAATAAACTAATCCAAAAATAAAGTAAATTTATCAGGTTTTATCAAAAATAAAGTAAATTTATCAGATTTTAAATTTGTTTATTTGATTTGTATTGTGGTTTAGTTAATACAAGCTACTGTAAAAGATCAGGTCCAGTTCTAGTTTTCAATTTTCTTTATTTCGAAAATATATATTCTTTCTGTTATCTTGTAGTGGACTAACTGCTCTCTTTCCAACCACATGCAACCCTTTCCATGGTGAAACCAAGCTTTAGCTAGGTACTCAACCTTTGAAGGGTTGCATACTTTGTAATGGAGATATTGAATGAGGGTGAATGTTCAAAAGATAACACACAGACTTTAACCATGACCAGCTGTCTAAAGACAAAAAAGAAATATTTTGCCATTCCTTCTACTTTGTCTGACATGAGCAAAGAGGTTACTTTTTAAATGCCTCTTGTCCTTGTAAAGCAGGAAACCTAGAGTAGATGTTTTTCATTCCTGTGGCACTTCTTAGTAATTATGTGTTTTTATTGCTACAAAACCTAGTTTAAAATTATAGTATAGCAAAACAAACTTGATATGATCAAGTTCAAAGAATGTTTTTTATGTCTTTAATATCAAATATGATTTAAAAGATTCTCCTTAACTGAATACATTTACAAAACCATTGCTGTTGTGTGATTCTGTAGGAAAAAATGTTCATGATCGTGAAGTGGCGCAAACTTCTGATAGATTTTTCTCCGATTTCACCTCAGACGAACGGAGAGTGATGTATGACTATGTAATCTCCAAAACTGCTGGAGTCATGCCTGAACTGAAGGAGTTCAATCTAACGTGAGTAACTTACGTATGCCATTTGGATTATTTGTTAAAATGTAAAACTTTGTAGCAGCCAATTAAAGTAGAACCAAAGAAATAGAGTTATACGGTCAGGCCCTACCTTTTTCAAAAAGTGAACCAACAATCATGGACTGGATAGGATTTTAATGGATTCATCAATGATATTTGATCATAATGAGGTTAAAATAAATTTGTAAGACCAATTGTCCAGTTATCCCTCTGGTGCTAAGCTGAGGTTATTATCGGATGCTTTAATTGTTTTTGAACTTTGAATGATCAATGAACAAAAATATCAGAATATTGGATTAGCCTAACACATTGTTCACACTTTACGACTTTTTGCCGTTTACAGCATGGCACCGAGCATTCCTCAGTCTCAGCCGTGGTTAGAATCATGGCTGGACTGGCATTTCGTGACTCATGCCGGGGGGAGTTCAAAAGGCTGAAACTACAGACAGTAGCTAACCTATACATTGCCGAGGTAGTTACCCACGTAGTTAACAAAAGACCCATAATAAACTTCTCAGAGGCTCATCATTATGACACCCGAAACCAAATCAACTACATACTCCCTGCACATCATCTGTCAGCCTATGAAAAAAAACCCAGCTACATCGGAGCAAAACTATTCAACACCCTTCCACCTGCACTGAAAGAACAAAAAACCAACCGAAACTTCAAAGGAGCTGTTCTCGACTGGCTACTGGAAAAAGAATTTTACTCTGTTGAAGAATGCCTGGAGGGACGAGGCCAACCTCATCACTGAAGAAGAAAAATAATGACGCCATGACTGTACTTAATGTTCATGTCAATAAAGAGTATTTTGTCTTGTTATCATGACTTGTACCGTGTGGACTATAAGGCTCCCACTGGCGCCGTACCGACTGTCGTCAATTGCAAACATTAACAAGTGTATGGTTTAACCTCTGTAACGTGTGAACTTCCATATACTCTAATGTAATTCAACCTACACGCCGCCGTGCTGTCCACGGCGCGCGGCGAAAAGCGGTAACGTGTGATTTGGGCCTCACATCCCCTCGGAATATGACTTACATTATGTTTGCCAAAGTGTTTGAGTTTTCACTTTCAGATTGCTGTTAGGCCTATTAGGACCACAGTGAAATCATAAATCAGAAATTCTTTACTATTCATATTTTCAGAGAACATAGTAAAGGTCAAGTGTTTGTGTTACATATTGAGTTAAAATTATGTAGCAGAGTAGAATGGATATTTGAAGGATATAACTTTCAATTAAAAGAGAAACATTAAATAAAACTAAGTTTCAAAGTAACTTTAAATTCCAAACGACTCCTAATCCACCTTAAATTTATGTCAGGATGAAGCCTGAAGGCCAGTCGGCGCCGATGACGCGGGAACAGCTGATGGCTGCAGAAAGAGACGCCAAGCGGCGCAGGGTGAAGCATCGCTCGAAAGTACACACCAAGAGCAAAAACTACTCTGAGGTACGAAACTATTTGAGTTTTTTTTACCTTTTTAATGTTTTTGGAGTACGTACTTAGGCATTTATCACTGTTCATCATTACTTGTACATGTTCATTAATCTTAAAATTTTACATGAACTTAAATTTGGTTTATTTTTACTTTTTGAATTACTTGCTTCATCTTTCTGGCAAATACACAACTTATTTCAATGCTTGTATTTATATTTTAAAAAACCTGATAAATCAAAAAAACAACCAATGCTGAAGGTATCATAAAATTATAATCTATACTTATTTAATACACTAAGGGGTTTTCTGCGTAGAGAACTCCTCCTACAATTCTCAACCGATTTTCAAGTTTTTGGTGTCGTTGGATAGGGCTTGGTCTGTAGTTGTTTCCGCAAAAGTTTTATGAGAATCGAACATAAAATAAGGGCGCTATCCACAAATTGAATTTGAAATTTTCCAGTATAATAACATTGAGATTAATTTGATTAATTTGGTTAAACATCTCTTAACCTACACCTATAGTTCTTGGTGATCACTGGTATTCACAATATTGGATTGGTCGGATATCATTGATTTAGAACTAAATGTAACTTTTGTATTGTATCAGAACATATTGCTCGATGTCGAGCAACACATTCACTAGTTTTCACTAAACTCTTTTCTTTTAATAATCAATCACTGGGTAAAAATTCTTTAAATTTACAGTAAAGAATCAATTGATTATTCTGAGTCCTGAACAGCTAAATTCAGTGTATATTATTAAAATTTAAACATTAATTTTATCAATTAATTATAACCTGTTTAGCAGTTATAAATGATGAATAATTTCCATGTTTACCTAAACAAGTTTTACCATCCGAATCACCCTCAGTCCATTTAGTTTGGATAATCGACTCTCTTCTGTATAACCTTTAACATAAACATGATTGCATTTTAAGAAATTTGTGCTTCATCTGGAAAGTATCAAAGTTACTTTCTATGAATTGTATGTATTCTATGTATGTACAGATAGAAGATATAGAATATATGTAATGAAGACATATATGTCGTCTATTCACACTGTACCTTCTGTGTTTTCAATCTATTACCATTCTAGGTGGTAGCACAGATTTCAAATCCTGGGAATGGGCATCATACGCTTTTGCTTATCATAAACATTGTAAAGCACATTGCGTTTGTTGTAGAGATTAAACAGACAATTCAACCTGCTTTTATGCTTTGAAGACTGAAATATGAAAAAATAATAAATGTTCATGTTTACGGAAGTATTCTCATCCATGATAGTCTTCCCCCCATGAACCGTCCACAAGTCAATAAAGCTGCTTCTGAACTGAACAATGTTCATTCATCGTCTCAACAACTCCTTCCTAAGTGACTTTCACTTTTTCTCACAATTAGTTGAATTCCTGGCTTGCCTTCTTACCGTAAACGTATGGATCTAGCCTTAATGATTCTAAAAAGAACTTTTCCAATTATGGATTTACAGTAACAGTATTACTATCAGTGGACACTGTCATTTTGTATTGTCACAGATCTTAGATATCTGGTCACTTATAATATCAACACTTTTCTCACTCTGAGATCAGGTATAATGTAACATCTTAGATCTCGAGAGGACAATAAGCGGAGTAATCCTACAGGTTAATTTGTTTTTGCCGTACTTTATTATTTTGTGGTTGACTGCCCACCCAGGTTTGCCTCTTACCTTTCATAAAAACAGTAGGCAACTCTTTCCTCCAAAATTCAAATTACAATGTCAATTTCAGCGACACACTTTAAAAAGATAATGAAATATGTATATAAATGTATTTTATAAGCATGGACCTCAGAGAGATTCTCCATGAGCTTGCCATGCATTTTAAAATTTAAGTGGCCTTTATAGGGTTAATTATAGGGAACCCATGCATACACTGGAGGCAAGCATTAGGCCTAAATAAATATTTCCAAGATTATCTGGTGACTTGTGATGGATCAAAGTTGAACATTTACAAGAGGTCCTTTTTCCCATACCACCAATACATATGTTTTAGTTTTAAGAAGGCTAACTTTATATTTTTTATTGATTAGGTTTATAATAAGGTACTACTTAAACATGGTTTGCAGGTTCTTAGAGAAGTTATCAACAATCAAATGATGGCCTATGAAGATTGGATCAAAGAACATTTTGGAAGTACAAATTCCACGGAGATAGAAGAACCAGAGAAAAAAATTACTGAGGAAGCAAATCAAGAGAAACAAGAAATGGTGTGGCTTGACTGGGATTTCCGCAGCAATCCCCACACACGGTGGAAACATATTGTAGAAAAGGAGAAAAGAAAAAAAGAGAGGGAAGATAAAGGTGCTGAGATTAGCGAAAAGAACGGTGATAAGGAAAGAGATCAAACTAGAAACAGAGATGGTCGTGGTTCAAAAAGATATCATCATAGGGAAGATTTTAGGAAGGTTGAAAACGAAGATAGAGCTACAAGAGATAGATATCGTCATGACAGGCACCACAGTCGAAGAACTGATGAATATGAAAGGGATGACCTCACAAGAAGGAACGAATCAAGAAGAAAAGACAGCCACCACTCAAGACATAGAGAAGATAGATATGATGAAGAGTATTCAAAAACAAAACGTTATAAAAGTGATAGGTGTGAAGAAGGTTACAATTTTAAACATAAGCAGAAAAATGAACACAATTATGGCGATGAATACAAACCAAAACACAAAGAAAAGTTTACCTCTAACAATGGAAAGGAGGCAGGAAAGAAAGTGGATTATTACAAAGAAACCACTGATAAAAGTTTTAGAATTGGCAAAAATGTTGGCAGTTATGAATCAAACAGTACCACTAGGGTAAAGGAAGAAAATAATGGAGAAAGCTCTTTCAACTACATTTACAAATCCAGTGATACTGTCAGGTTGAAAAACGAGGAAGACTCGGACAGTACAAATTCTTATTCCTTGAGTGATTCAAGTCTGTCTTCTAGTTCAAGTGATTCTATGAGGGTAAAAAAACAAAAGAAATCAAAGAAAAAACACAAGCACAAGCACAAAAAGAAACGTAAAAAAGATCGTAAATGAATGTGGTGAAAAGCCTTGGAAATAAATTTTGTCTGTTTTCTAATTCTTGCTTTTATTCACTACCTGTTTCAGTGACTATTGTAAATTATAAAACTAGAATGGGGTATTATAATTTCTGATGCAATGTATTCACATAACAGTTAGTTGACACATTGATAAAATATTTTAGAAAAAGAGTTCAAAGAATAGCATATTTTGAAAGAGTTCTAAAAAGTTTTCTTACCAATAACATAAAGAGTTTTTATCTTACTGAAAATTTAAATAAAAATATATAATACCCGTGTTGCCCCGTGTATAATACCTGTGTACTTGGCCAATTTTGTGTCAAATTTGGTGATTTATCCATTTTAACCATAAATACTATGGTAAAAAGGTTTGCTACATTTGGAATTTTATAAGCAAATATAGGATAACTACTACCTTGTAAAGGTACATACCACTTCGCACCAAGATCTGATAATATTTTTATTTTTCCCATAATGAATGAATTTGGAAAAATTCATTCATTATGGGATGAATGAATTCACCATGTGATGGAAATGGTGATTGAGTATAGATGTGGGTATGGAGGCAATCCCAGACGTTTGCCAATGTATGGGTGTTATAAACAAATATAAACTACTTCTTATCTCGTGAAGTTACGTAAAAAAATTTATCAAATTATAACAGTAGTAAACGAGTAAGATGAGAGGTTTGTTGATTTCCCTTAATAATAACATGGGAATCGTTTTTTATATATTTTTCATTACTGGTAAAGGTAGGTTAAAAGTTCAAAATACCAAATTGTTTGTTTTTTAAAGGTCCTTCAAGTGGTTCTAGTTAAATTATTAAATTTTAAAAGTTTTGGTCATAAAATGCCAAAAAAACATTGTTGACCAACTTGAAACCCCCATGGTCTGATCACCATGGTTTTCGAATTTAACCTGATGAACACTGCCTTAGACATCTGTATCAAATTTCATCAAAATCGGTTTTATTGTTCAAGAGTAATCAACAAGTGGACACACACACAACAGGGTGTCCCTCAACTCTCTACCGCCCTTTTCAGATATTAGTCCTGGCATAAACACAAGGGTATTTGGTCACATGAAATGCTGATTTGACATGTAACAAAAAATTAAGCAATGCCAAAAACGAATAATTGATTATAAATTGACCAGGTACTTGGCCTAGAAAGACATCTGAAATTCCGTCACACAATTAAAAATTGGCAAGAGTGAAATATAAAATAGTAAAACTTAAAAGTGTAGAACAGTGTAAAAAAACATGGAAATCAAAAATCAAGGAAGTACCACAACCTTATGGTGGGGTTT
Organism: Neoaliturus tenellus; assembly: GCA_030545055.2. Lineage (NCBI taxonomy): Eukaryota > Metazoa > Arthropoda > Insecta > Hemiptera > Cicadellidae > Neoaliturus > Neoaliturus tenellus. Next base: position 3,223,290 of record CM061534.1, on the reverse strand, counting down.
TTTACACTGTATAGTGATTAGGGTTTTTTGAGAAAAAACACCACAGTACAGTTATGAAATAAGTAAACCCAACACATAATATTAACAATATTGCTAAAGACAATGTTTTTTTTTTATTATTTTTATATCATTTTGTTGTTATTAAATTCTGGACAGCGAGGGTTCATAAAATAAGAATAAAATAGATCTACTGTACTATTTTTTCAACAGTTATTTTATACGTAACCATAGCAACTTTGGAAACATTTCATTTTTATTAAAATTTTTGTGTGAATCAAATTTATTACAGTATTATATAAATTAAATGTCAACTTATCAGTTCAAATCGAAAAATTGTTCAAATTGTATTATTTTTTCAAGAGTCAAAACCCCAAAGTTATTACGAATTTCTCGCAATTTGGAAAAGATTCGTCTCTAAAGAAATTTGCTTTATAAGCCCCTGCTGAGTCAAGAGGAAATGAACACATCATTTGAAAATTCACAAGCAAAAAAAAATTTAATCAAGTTTGGAGCAGTGATGTATATAATTGGACCAAGTTTGCTGGACGATTATGGGAAATTTTGGATGAGAAGTACTGTACAACATTCGATTATCATATCTTTGTTACCACTAAATCTTTTACAGCATTAGCTTATCTTCAGAACAATCAGTATGAAATTTCAGCATCATAGAACTTTATTTGGCCTCCAACAATTCTAATGTATTGCAAAATCTCCAGCACAGTTATCACCAAGAAACATCATGAACTTCAACGTCAAAATTCTTGTGGGACTTCATTTGGTCATCAACAAATCCTATGTATTGGAAAATTTCCAGCAGCCTCAAGAAACATCAATATGAACTTTTTACATCAAAATTTTAGTGAAAACTAATTGGGTCACCACAAATCCTTCATATTAAATTCCCAGCAGGATTATGTCAAGAAACATCCTCATGAACTTTCAACATGAAAATTTTTGTGAAAACCTATTTGGTCTCCAACAAATCTTAGGTACTACAAAATTTTCCTCATCATTGTCTTCAGAATCATCAACGTGTCTTCAAAATGACCAGTGAAAATGTCAACTACATAATTGTTTAAACGCCTAACGTGAAAATGGTTGGATACACAAATTATAATTGAATTTCTTCATATACTAATAACAGTAAATCAACAGCACATTTCCTAACAGTATTAAAAAATCCAGTGACAATTGAATTTTCTTCTTCATCAAGTAGGCCTTCATACCGTATGAAAATTCAAACTTCAACAAATTAACAGTGGATTGCAATTAAAAAAATAAATTGTTTTCCTCTTGGCTCTGCAAATAAAAACTACTGTAACTTAATCTTGTGAATTTTTTTTTGTCTAATTATAATATCTTCTTAGGATAGTTTTTCATTCTGAAGTGCACATTTTAATATTTTATCCTCTTTTCACTAAGTATAACCAAACTTTTGAAGCATACAATATTAACTAAAAATTCTTCTTTGCTCATAGTTTAAATAAACTTGAATTGTATACAGTGGTAACGATAAAGAATAATAGTGAAATAATAGTTGTTTTTGCCTTCTCTTATAACGAAAAAGTATCATGGTCCTGGGCTTAGGTCTTATTGTAACTAGTAACGTATTCCCTATAGGAAAATTCGCTAAAAGTGGGAAATAACTGGCTGGGTAGCTGAGTGGTTATAGTGCTCGCCTTTGAATCCAAAGGTTGCCGGTTTGATCCCGAGAATAGTTGGTAGTTTTTTAAAGGTTCGATTCCGGACCCGGTTGCCATTTGTCATTGGGCTATTAATTAATGATGCTTTCTAACAAATGGTCGATGTTAGATAGTAACAAGACCATTCCCCGTCAAAACGTTAAAAATACAATTGGCATAAATACACCCAAAATAAATAAATAAAAAAAGCTTGGTGATTGAGGAAAAAATGCCACAGAACTTGTCGACTGTGATTAATTTTACTGCCTACAGCAATCCTTGATAAATACTTCTGACCAAGCAATAAACAAGCATTTGCATTCATAGTTTTACAACCTGGATGACAGCTCACTTATCTAAACATTCTTCTTTGTCGCCTTAACTAGGTTATCACCTAATAAATGCAAATGGAATTAATTCGCAACCGAGATAAAGGCGACGTCTGACAAGGATAATAGGCGTTACAAGACAAGAGTGGAAAAGGCTTTGCATAAAATATAAATATAAACTAAGGTTATAAATATGGTTATAGTGTAAATCCTCGTGCGAGGTATTCTTATTGCTATTCGTGATGGTTGATTCGGACATACACTTGAATTTAAATTTTCATCTCTTCCTTTATTTGCTTATGGACTGTGCAAGTGTTGTTTTGGGAGCAGCATTTTTGGACGAGCCTGCAAGACAACCTATACCTCCTTCCCCCTCATTTTTGTCTTCTCCTTCATATGGTGAGTAATGAATTCTTAACCAAAGAAAATTATTTTGTAATTTAGTAAAGAGTCACACTACAAACATTTTGCAAATAAAAACAAATGGTTGGGGATAAGAAGGCCCTTTGTTAAAACCTAAAATGATCATTTTATTACATATAAACTACAGTACATACAGTGTAATAATATGCGGTTTTTACAATATAAAGTACTATTTAGGTAATGTTCATGGTACTTTAATAATTGATGTAGTGGGTATTAAATGTTAGTGTTCTGCAGGAGAATAATGTTTTGGGTCGTTAATACGTTCATTTTGCAGCGTGATTTTTCATGAACCTCATTGCCATCCTGGAAGTTAAAAGAAAGAAAAACTAAATCAAATCTTACCTTTACAAATTATTATTCCACTGATGTTCTTTTGGATGCTTCCGTCACATCTTAAAATGTGAAAATTGACGCCTACTTCTGTGGGAGTGATCACACCTCGATCCTGGTGCGATGCTGGGATTCAGATCGCACTCATGATAGGTTAAATGCTTCTGGTTTGCCCATGGTTATTTTTGTCATTTTTTACAAAAAAAAAACCCAAACAAAAAACATTAAAAAATTTAAACTAAAATTATTTTAGACTAAAAAAAATTTTTTTTAAGGTACGATTGCACCCATACTGTCTTGAGACTTGTACCACAATGGAAATTGAGATCATCCAGGTCCAACATTTCACAAGAAGAATAAACACAAAAACACCAAAACAGTGATCAACAGCGATAAAAACAGTTGCGCACGTGCTCCGCCTTGACACTGACTTGTAGTTACTGAAAACGCCGCACCTAAAGTAGCAGCAGCACTATCCAGTAAAAACTCACTTGGTCACAAAATACAATAATTGAGCAGTGCTGTGTAAAGTTTCAAAATTCTTGCTAAAATCCTGGCTTAAAAATAAATTATATTGTAATGCTCTGCAGCTTGGGAGCAATCGCACCCACCAGGATGGCATTAGGGTTCCGTATGCATGAAAGCGATCACTCCTATGCTGCCATGAACGAGTTAAGTAGTTCTCATATTGTATTTAAAACCTCGCCACTTTACACCTCGCATTTTATGTAGATGCACTTCTTGAAATAAAAATTACTAGGAATAAAATTTCTAAATTAATTTATTACTTATTTAAAATGAATTCTTTTGAAATTTATACTATAATCCAACCCGCGGTTTTTCGTAAAAACACTAAAGAAGGCTGTGACATACAATTTCTAGTAGTTGGTTTTGATGCAAAATGTCTAGAATAAACTAAAAACCCACAACTACTCTGAAAATCATCTGAACTGATTATTTTATTAAACCTTTTTAAATTTAAGTTGTGTGTACATACAAGTATGTTATGGTTTTTAAGAAGGTATTGAAATTATTTTTATGAAATAGTTTGTATTTATGTCCTAAGATGTCCTTAAAAAATAGTATATTCGTTATTAGTCCGGAAAATGGTCGTTATCGGTGCAACATGAATGAGATCGAGCACCGATATACCACTTTCGGACGAGTTACGAACAATACTTTTCATCATACCACCATCAATAAATATACGGTTGGGATAGAAGTTAATACATTTTGACCTATATACCGAATCTTACGTTGTTATTGTTTATGTTGTATTTGAACTGATTTCAGCTCTTTAGAATTAATACAAATTGACGTCGACAAATATCACGAGGTTTGTTATTTAATTTGTGTCAACAAGCAAAATAATGAGATGTTTGAAAATTGGTCAATGGAATAAGTCACTGTTAGTAGAATAGCAGCACTCTTAGTGTAAATTCTTGGAAGTTTTTTTCCGGCCTAGTCCTGAAAACTATTGTTTATAATAGTAGTTTTCATCACTAGGACGGAAAGTTTTTGTTTTCTGTGCGCAATCGCGGTTTACGATTTAAGTTTAACACGATTTAAGGTTAGCGCACGGCAAAAATTAACAGATGTTTTTTCGGTGCACTTATAAAAAGGCTACAGAAAACGCCAACCTTCTAGACTAAATACAGGCCAGATAACGGCTGTTCTACGTGCAGTATGATGAAAACACGTTTATCCAACCCATCGGGAATCAGCTAGTTTGGATCACAGCTGACTGCTCCAAAAACAACGTTTATTGCAAAAGTATGATGAAAAATATTGAACTAGGCTTACTGTAATTGCATCACTTTTGTAAGTTTGTCATAAACTTCTTCATCCACTTCTGATTTATAAAGATGTTGTAAAGTTTTTGTAATAAGACAGAAGTTATTTATAAATTTGAAGTTTGCAACGAATTTTAGAAGGTGCCTGAGAGTAAATGCTGTTTATAATGGATTTTTTAAAATAGTATCATGGCAAAGACTTGACAAAAATATTAAAGCTTGCATCTTGCCCATCTTTAGATCTCTAAACTGTTTTTCTTTCCAGGTATTGTTATAGTTTAGTTATATGTAATCAGCTTTAACAGAATGTGGTTTAATATATTATGTGATGGAACACATATTTTTAACCAAACTCAACTTTATTTTCAATTATTGAACAGTTTGATTGGCCTTTATGGATGGTTTTTAATGGCTATGATTGGTTGGAATGGTTTAACGGTTGACAGATCAGCAGAACCGTTACTACCCGGAGCTGCTGTCTCGTCTGTACCAGGGCGATATTCTGCAGGCACCGCACGATGACTCACGCAACGCCATCAACATCGAGACTTACAAGTGGCCCAAGGGAGTGGTCCCGTACGAGTTCAACCAGACGTTCGGTAATAGTCGTAACGATAATCGTAACGATCAATAAATATCATTGACAAGGAAACATTTTTTAAGTGGGGATAGCGAATGTTTTATCCTTATATTATCTTTCAACCCCTGCTTATAGTACCATATCACAGTTCCTTAAGTTATATCAAATGGAATTAAAAAACTCTGTGTTCTAACGGAGGAAAAAGAACAAAAAATAGTTAGGACTAATATTCAAATTGTTTCCAAATGAGTTTTAGCACAGCTTTCTTTACTTTTAAATTATATCCTGAAATAACCCTCTAAAATCTTGTTATTTTGTTTTTAAATTGCCCTTACTAGATATTTGATGTTTTACTAAAATAAAAGTTCATCCTAGAGTTTGTTAGAACTCTAAAAGTAATTTCATTGGGTAAATGTTGATATAATAAAACTTTAGAGCTTGGTAACCCTTAAAAATTATGTTACTGTTTTGTGAGCCCTTATAATCTTGAATCTACTTGCAAAGTAATTTTTAACTTGTTAGAAAGTGTGAGATGCAAATTATTTGTTGTATTGCATTGGATTATAAAGGTGCTTTATGAACTTTATCATAATTATTTTTAATGATTCCTAGATGATCCTGAAGAGCAGAAGCTTGTGCGTCAGGCCATGGATGCTCTAGAGAGCAAAACTTGTGTGAAGTTTGTTGCTAGAGAGTCTCAAAACGAATACATTATCATCAACAGGGAGAAGGTATTTTCAGATTGTACTATCTGTAATTTAGTAAAAATATTCCTATACAAATTGAAATATTCTTTTCATTTCCAAATCCTACATTGTTAATGTCTCAATAGGTAAACGGAATATATTGAATGATATTGGTATTGAATGTAGTTAATTTCTACAGAAATATTATTTAAGTACTTTAAAAAGCCATTGTAAAGATGCACTTTGATAATTTAAAGACCAGACAATTTTCTTGGAAGAGAGAATTATCTTAACTGTACACCGTTTCAGATTAAGAGGGGGTTAAAGGGATGGAGCAATTATTATGCTTGCACAGTCAAGAAGCCGGTGCGGGAACTACCTGAATACAATTTGCAATGTTACACAACCATTTAGAAGTAATACACAATATTCAGTATTCGGTGTGAACACTGTGACCAAAGAAACATTATAGCATCTCAGCACGTATGAGACCTGAGACTCAGGTAGATGATGGTAAGGGGAGGGAGGGCATTTTGCTGCGGAATGTAGCTCTTATTCATTGACTACATTCATAGTCTACGCGCCCAGCTGTTTCCACGGCTGCCGCTGGAGGCTGTCAGCATCAGAGGTCTCGTGGGTCATGCAGTGCTTTGTCTGCTGCCATTTCGCGCTCTTATTTATAGTCCGATAAATTTGAAAGAGGTGTTAAATAAACGCTGAAGTGACCAGTTGCTTACAAATTTTGTTACTTATTTATAAAAAAAACAAAAACTAAAATGGTATAAGTTTAAAAATGTTTAACTATTTTAGCGATAGATAAAAATCTAAAACCAAGTCATCAAGCCCAAGTTTGTGTCATTTATTTAAAACCCCTCTCCCTTTAATTATACTTTAATTAAAAAAGGTACTAATTGGGAATGGGTGAAGCACTGCATGACGTTCTTGAGAGACGCCCTTTCACCCCAACTAATATACTTCGCAAAGTATATATTGTAAATGGGACTGAAAGACTTTTGAATTAGAGAATGTAAAATTAACCATCTTCATATTAAAATGTCAATAAGAAAACCCCCAACACAAAAAGGATAAGTTTGGAGAAATAAAATATTTTTAGTAAGTTTGAATCCCTAGATTTAAGATAACTGGACCCCAGATTTCATTACACGATTAGAAATCTTCAACTATGTGGGAAGTAAGGCAGTGTCTACAAAGAAAATATGTAACAAACATCATCACCAATAGCATATTTTTACTACTATGACACACAATAAATGTATAATCCGATTCGTTTGTATTTTTGCCCAGAACAAAGGATGTTTTGCGATGATCGGCTACCGGCCGAACAGCAAAGAGCCGTTGCCGGTGAACCTTCAGTCGCCGGAGTGTCTGAGACACACGGGCACGGTTCAGCACGAACTGCTGCACGTGCTGGGGCTGCTGCACGAACAGGCTCGGCCAGACAGGGACGACCACGTCAAGATACTCTGGGAGAACATCGACATGCGTGAGTGTACCTAACAGCATTGCTCCTATACATTTCATGTGGATAAAAAAGTTTTTTAAATTGTTTGAAAATCATAAGGGAATTTTCAATCAGTATTATTTTATATAGTTGAGTTATGGTGCTAACGGACATATATCTAAAAAGTTTACATATATACAAATTGAATGAATGTTGTTTTTGGCTTCTAGGGACCTCAAAATTAAAAAGTATCATTGTCCTGAGCTTAGGTCTTACTGTGACTACTACCATAATAGTGTATTCCCTATAGGAAAATTTACTAAAAAATGATAAAATATTATTTATATTAACATATGTGATAAAGTGTTTCATGTAGGATCATCAAATCTAAAATATAAAAATCGTTTCATTTCAGAATACAAAAATGATTTTGGAAAAGCAAGAAATACTGAAGTGACCACTTTTGGAGTGCCATACGACTACATGAGTGTCATGCATTACCCTAAATACGCTTTTTCAAAGAATGGAAAGGACACCATTGTTGCAGTAGTAAGTTGATTTATCATAAAGCTTCACTTAATAGTTTTGTAGTTGTTGTTCTTTGTTATGATATTTTATGATTTAAGAACTCGTTCTATAAATTGTGCCCTTCCCGCAAGAAAATAATGAATAAACAATTATATGTTGGCAGAATAAACTTTTCTATGTTGTATAATTGTGATATGGCATAGTTAGGATAGATATTTCCTTTTAAGTTTACAATGCAAGAGATACAAAATACCTTTTTTTATTATAAAGTTGAATCTAACTTTAGGCAAACTGCATTGATTTAAGTTCTAAAACTGAGTATTATTGCGGTTACAAAAAAAATTTGCAACCTGTTTTTCATTTTGAATCCTTTAAAGTGCATTATTATTTACATCTAGTTTAACGGGAGTGAAAATGACCTAGATTAAAAAATGCCAGAGCAGATAGTCACTGATAACAGAACCCACGGCCCAGCGGGATCCTGGGATTGTTTCAGGGACCTTCGGAAGATACTTCGGTGGAAATGGGCCAACGGATCGGTGCGACCGACAACGATCTCGAAAAAGTGCGCAGAATGTACAAGTGCCCAAAAAAATAAAGCTAGTTCAAAGTCTGTTGATTTTCGTTCTATAATAAATCCCCTTTCGTTGCCATTTTAAATAATTTAGTCAGTTGTAATTTTTGTCATTAAATATTTGTTTCAGTCTATATAAATAAACAAAGCCGTAGCCAGAGAAAAATTTTGGGGGGGTTTGAGTTCCGCGGTTAAAGGAAGTAACTTAACTCCCAAACATTCATTTGAGAAAAATTCTTATAATCTAGCCCTAAGGGTGGGTTTACATGTGAGAGTTTTTCACTTTCGGAGAGTGGTTAGTTACTCTCATAAAAATCTCAGACAGCTGTTGATAGTACTCGCAGAAAACTGTCTGGCATTAACAATCTTGGAAAATTTCCTTGTTGTGTAAACACCTCTGCGAGTACCTGCTGAGAGTACGAAACTCTCTGAGAGTGAAAAACTCTCACGTGTAAACCTACCTTAATGTTAAAGTAAGTAAGAAGTTTTAGATATTTAAATAGTATTTTTATAGTTATAAAATATTATTAAATAAGTATAACCCAAAAACACAGCATAAATCATCATACGAACTAAATTATTATTCTTCTTTTTACTTCAAGCTTGCTAACTTAAACATCACTGCGAGATATAGTAACAATAACATATACCTAAAATGGATTAATTTTCAACACAATAAATACCACTTTATAGGTACCTAAGCACTTGTTATAAGTATATTTTCACTCAGTCCTCAGTCTATAAAAATCAGTTGGTTCTTAACAAAATGAAAAACTAAGACATCTTTCGTTGGAATTCTGTCTCTCCCTGTGAATGAACATCAGTGCTATGCCGCTCACTTGCTCAGAAGGCTTTGACCACAAGAATATATTTACAACAACAAAATAATGGCTTGTCTTTCCTAAGGAGCATTGACTTTGTACACTAACTCACGTTAGTGTACATAGTCAATGGTTATATTCTATACTGGAGACAGCACATAATTGTGCCACTGATTTGCTTATGTTGGTTGCACTGAAGTACCAAATTAAATTATTTGCCGAAATGAACGAGTCAGCCAAAATGGAGTCAAACGAATTGAGAATCAAATCTTTTATTTTACATATCAGTCACAAATTTACTTTTACATCAATTTATTTTTAGAGCAGCTCAAGATAGTTGCAGATAATAATAGAACAATTAATTAATTAAAGTCCACTTTTTATTGCAGAATTGTTAATGTTTACAAATCTTGTCATAGACTTCATAGAAGTTGCAACAAATAAAATGTCAGAATGTAAAATCCCCACGTCGTAAATAAGTTATTTTAATTCTGGGAAACTAACTTAATTCCAAAGTTATTAATTTCAAACAACCAACACCAACAACTCTAAAATTACTCTTTTGGTACACTGCAACAAAATAATGGTTTAACCTAAACGAAACACTGTGTCAAATCAAACCACATTCCTATATTGTGTGAGATAACGAACTAAATAATGAATGATGTACTTATTCATAATTTCCAGAGAAAATTCGAACAGCTTTTCACTACCGTTCAAAGAACAACAAAATGTTACTTCAATGTTACCAACCCAACAGAATTTACCAGCACGCTTTTTTACCATCAACAACAAAATTTTGATCCCTCCAGTATAAGAATATAACCTCCTTGGTCTTACCAAGTCAATTAAAAGTTAGGGCTAGAGCTGTTGATGCAGAGGAGCAGGCATAATTAAAATAGATTTTTCACTGTTTTCTTGTTTTTTTTTTTTGACCTAAACCTTACTGAGCTTTTACATCGTCGTATAAGTCAAATAAACTGACGAGACAAAGCTTTATGAGACTAATTGTCAATATGAAAAACTGTAAACAGCCCAAAACACACAATTAATGCAAATAAGTTCTGATGAGTGGATTGACAGACTGAGGTTATGTCAAATTCCAGCTCATTTTGATTCACACTCTCCCGCGATCCCTATGATATGGCTTCCAAACAGTTAACTACGACTTTCGTCATGACTTGAACATTTTAATTAAACAAATAAGTATATTGGTATTCCTTTGGTTTTTAATTTTATTTCTTACCATTGTTTGATTTTCATATGATCTGTTATGGAAACATTTTATACATTTTTCGGGTTTTTGTGTCAAAATTTCGGGGGGGGGGGGGTTTTGACCCCCTGACCCCCCCCCCCATTGGCTACGGCCTTGTAAATAAAGCAGAGTTCTTGTCCACGCACTACAGCAAACACGACACTGTGTGGGCATTATATTTAAATATATGTTATTACCTTCACTCACGAAGTCGTAAGATGTTTTGTCGAGTCGTGTCTATTTTTGTGTTAGGCCTACATTATAATTTCAGCATTAAATACAAAATGTAAATGTCTGTAGAGTCTTGGCCTGATACGGCCGTTTACAGTTGAAGTCGATAGATCCCCAGCTTTCCTCACCATTCCCATGATCAGGAAAAAGTTTCAAGTGGCCTGATATTCTGCTTTTTTTATTGGAGGTTTTCACTTTCTTGTCTGGTTCAGCTTTTTCATTTGGTAACTTGGCCATATCCATGATCAAAGAGGACCGTCTATGTCAAATTTCAATCCTGGAGTCCCTAAAGTAACTTTGAAGTCCATTGGGGCGGAGCCCTAAAGTGCCTCAAAAACTATATTTGCAAAACAGTTTCTTAGTGAGTACCTATGAGAAAAGAGAATCGTCCATATAAAATTTCAACACGTATGCTAATTGCAGTAATTGTGAGCTTCTGTGGGGTGGAGCCCCAAAGGAGATGAACAAAACTCTTCTTTTTTTTATTGAGCACCTTTGAGCAAAAAGATCACTCCAAAATTCAACCCCCCAGGTCTTTTAGTTTGTATTTAAATTTGGCTATACGGAAAACATTATATTGAATTTTCTAAGGCCTGTGGGGTGGAGCCCTATAGGAATTTTGCTAAAAAGTTTCTGAGTTGAGTGAGCATCTAAAAGGCAAAACGAACCTCTGTTCAAAGATTCAAGTAAATCTGTTTGGTATTTCCTAAGAGTTCTTGATGAGACAGTCAGTGATAGCTCGTCAGATTTAGCTTGTTTGCTAAGCTCACTTGCGGCAATTCTATAATACCCTCTAGTTTTTATTAATAAACTTCCCTCAATAATTTAAATAAAAACAGCTCTTTACAAAATTAATATTCCTTAATGTAATCATTTGTTCCCATACAAAAATGTTGCTTCCATAAGCATAACATGGTAGCTTTGAAGACATGTGGGGCTGAGTCCAATGGAGGAATATGGGTAAAAAGTATCTTAAATGTTATTCCTAGTTCTAAGCTACCTTCCCACAAATTTTCAGCCAAATTAGTACAGCCATTTTCGAGATATAAGTGGTGTAACTAACACGACTTACTTTGATATAAATAGATAATTAAAAAAGTTTCATGTCCTTTTTTTAGGGAAAAAGGGAAAAACAGACGGAACCCTAAGTAAAACAAACTTATTTTATTGAGAAAATAAATTATAAATAAAACCACATTGTTAATACTTTAATATTAATACTGTAGCTGTACAAATATCTAACTATATAACACACTGGAATAGAAAGCTAAATATAATAGTTTATTTATTATATTTAAAAGGCAGTATGTTATTTTGATCCTTTACATTCAAGAATTTTTTACAGTCTACTCTTCTTTCCTTCTAATCTATTTAAAATGAACACATTCCTTTAAAAATAAAACTAGGATGGAATCCTGACAGTATACACAGTTGACTCCCTCTAACTCAAAATTCAAGGAACAACAAATTTTCTTTGAGTTAAATATAGATACAACTAAGGATTAGATGGAGTGTCAGAGGTAATTCTTGGTTGGATTCGACTTCCAGAGAGAATGCTATAGTACAGATACACAGGCTATATGTCATGACAGCAATTAAGACACTGGACTGGATATTATCACCAATGCAATATGACCTGTGCGCCAGGGTTTTGACTTTCAGAGCATTGTGGAGAAGATTTGGGAGATACCGGTATTAAGGAAAACTTTGACTTATGGAGATATAATATGAATTTAATCAACTTATCAACTGATTAACGAATTATACAGGTAGTTTTTGTAACTTTTCTATAAATACGGGTAAAATATAACTTTAAAATTAAGTTAAAATTGAGTTATGCATGGTTAATTTTTTTACTTGGACAGGTTTTAGAAGGGGATGTAAAATAATTTTATGCACCGAAGATTTTAAGATTTTAAAGTTTGAGTTGGTGAGAATCAACTGCAATTACCCTTTATTTTATTTTTTGATTTTGTAATTAAATTCATATAATAAATTTGTTTAGTTAAAATAAATGATTTCTTACTCGATTTTGTATTTGTAATCCAATTTCATGCCTAAAATCAAGTATCCAAGAAGCATTAATTTATGATGTCATATTTTATAAGCATCATCGGACTACTTTAAGTTAATCTTTTGTTTTAAAAGTACATTGACAAGCTTTTCAATTTTAAGTATTTATCAACACTTTATTGTGATTGCAATTATTTATCATCAGCAATAAGGCAGTGATGAGATACGGTAAGTAATAAAAAATCTGCAGTCGCACAGCCATAACTGTACAAGTAGAAAAATGTCAAAGAAAGACAAAATCATAACTGTACACTAATCTATAAACACTTAATTAATACAATTTAAAAGCAATATACAATAAATTACACAAAGACACTTTGCGTGCACTGATGAATACATATTTGGTCTATTCAACTATAATTATCTGAACACAATTAATTCTTACATATCTAAAAGAAAATAGAATTGTGCTATATATATTTATATACAAGTACTCTCGGTGCTTCTATGCGATTAGGGTGTAAAATGTACATGGATTACTTTGCAATGTGAGATGACCTCAAAACTCTTCACTGATAAAAATTTTATTTTGTTTTTATTCCACTGATAAAGTTATATTTACTCAATTTCACATGAATTTACTGCTCGAGTAATGGGGAAGCAACCGTTCTCACCCCACAGTGTACCCCACGAATTGGACACAATCTGTAATCAAGATGAGCATGATATTGTGTAACATTACCAATGGTATTGTGAAATTTGGTAAATAACTTATTCCTGTTTAAAACAAACTAAAATTATTTAAAAATTCTTTTAAGCTTTTTTTGACTTTGGATTTACAATCCTTTGGACCGATTGGGGTCTTGGTGAGATTCTCGCAACCTCTTCTAAGAAGGACCTAGGAGATGGTGCTTCACAGACTGTTGGAGACAGAGTTCATGCTGTCCATGGTGGGCATCGAAGGGTCTTTCTTTGGCACGATCGGATTGACCCATGACGCCAACACGAGGCTCTCGATTTCACAGGCATTCACTCCTCGGGCGATGCGGAAGTAACCGTTCTCACCCCACCATGTGCCCCACGAATTGGACACAATCTGTAATCAAGATGATAATATTATGAAGACTCAGGTGGTATAAATAATTTATTGTTTCAATACAATGGAGATTTTGTCTTAACAATTTATTGCATCTGTAGTAGTACCTATTTAACGCGCTCACTGCAATGGATCAGTACTGATCCAATGTTAATGCATAAATCCGTTGCCTAGTGCCTGCTTAGCATCAGTTAAAGGCGGGCGTATACTGCCTATGTACCAATTACCACACAACCACGGCCATCTTAATACCAACCCACGTTACTTTGGGCTCGGACTGTGAATCATAAGTCATAAGTCACTTTATTCGTTCATATATATATTGTACAATGAACACGTCAGTAACATAAAAAGGAACTTAAAATCAAATCAAATAAATTTTCACCTTATTACAAAAATATTTAAACCTTCACACAAACATCATCGAACCTCACTTATGGAGTAGGGAATCACGTTTAGCAATGAATGTGTTAAGAAAATTGCATACAAAGAGCAACAAGTTTACTAAATATTTTAATATCACTTTAAATATGATATCTGAACATTTTTAGAAATAAAAGTCATCTATACATTTTATTATTCCCAGTTTATCCTACATATTTGAAACATAAACCTATTCATGCTTGTCTCTCATCACTCATTTGTAAATTTACGTTGCATGTAATGCACATGTAGTCAAGAGATAAGAGGTCTTGTAGCAATTACGTACTCTCACAGCACCGATAATTTAAATTTCCTTTTAGGCATTAAAATTAAAGTGTCTATTAGCAATTATATGTGTGGGCGTTTTTTGAAAATATCCAATTTGTGTTGTTGTATGAGACAAATACAGGTTGGATAAAGTTAAGAGTCTGCACTACCTGCGCCATCTCGGCAGTTTGTCCCATAAGAGCAATGTTAAATTTGAAACATCACTGTGAGTTTTTCATCGGGAAATTTGAAACTTGATGTCATTTTAAATGTTACCATAGTATCTAGTGCTTGACGTGATAGAAAATTAATTAAAAAAATTTTCCACTCGAATAACAAGTAAAATATAAACAAATTTTACACCATTTTTAAACCACTTTTAAACAATTTTTAGTAGGTTTATTGAAAATCTATCCACGTCATGCACTCCGCCATTCCCTTATGGTGAACATATTCAAGTTTCATGCAAGTCCGATGTAAGATTATCGAGATATGGTGTTTCAAAGACAACTGTAATGTTTTGAATTTAACATTGTTCTTATGTTACTAAAAATCCAAGATGGCGCAAGTAGTGCAGACTCTTAAGTTAGGTTAATTTAACATTGTTGGTGCTATGAGCGTATTAGTTGCTATGATACCCATCAGCTACCCAACCACTTTTTCAGAGATCTGAAAAACAAAATTTCTGTTCACCTTTTTTTCTTTCTATTCCTACTTTGTCCCACACTGCTACTCAGAATTAAGTTTTACTTTATCAGTTGCTGCCAGGCCCGGTCTGGCTCCATTGGAGGCCCTCGGCTAGATGGTGATTTGAGGCCCCCCCGGAAATAGAACGAGGACCATAGGGTCCTCTCACGGCAACAATAGTTAGCCTATGTTTGCTGCATGCGGCTAACGTGGTTTTAGATGCTTTTAAATTTCTAATAATTTCGTTGAAATTGAATAATTGCTAAATATTTTACAATGCAATTTGAAGATCTTAGCGATTCTATTTGTTTAGGTAATACTGTACCTCTAAATGACATTGACATTGTACATCAACAATACAGAGGCTAAAATGATGAAAATATTTTACCTTTACATCAGCACCAAATTTTAATTTATTAATAAATGTAACTACTTCAAAAATCAATTTTAAATGCAGTACTGTTTAAGAATGGTTGACTAAAACAGAACGATAGTTATATATGAAAGGTCAACTACTAACATGACAATGTTAGTAGTTGACAACGACAAACTAGGTGAACCACAATTTAAAAAACGCTGCATTTTACATCAAACAAAACTTAATTGCAACAATCTAGTGTACATTGATACTAAAATATGGCCTAGTGTCGATAAAAACACAAGAAAAAAACGCTGCATTATATTAAACAAAACTTTAATGCAACGTCCTAGTGTACGTTGATACTAAAAAAATATGGCCTAGTGTAATAGAAGTATAAGTATAAATAATTATTACATAAAGAAGTTCAAAAAAATTGTGTTAACCGTATAAACACGACAAAAATTCCTACCATAGTGATAGTAGCCTTGTCAACGATTGCCTAGCCTATCCCATCAGTTTTCTTTTAAGGCTCCGGTCTACCTGAGCCCGAACAAGAATGCCTAATGCCGCCCGCGGCCGTAGCGCTAGGCGAGTTTGGTGGCTGCAGAGGTTTACGGGGAACGTGTTTTAAAATTAACAAATTAAGATAGAGATTGGCTCTTAACTTTTTCTAAAAATAGAAAAAAGTATCTTGTCGGCTATCTTTTTATAATTTTTAAATAAAAATTTCTAATTTCAGTTATAACTGTCTAAAATCATCTGTTTTTGAGTTTTATAAATGCAGATGTTTACGGGGATCGTGTTTTAAAACTAACCACTTAAGAAAGAAATTGGCTGTTAACTTTTTCCAAAAGTAAACAAAAGGATCTAGTCGGCTATCTTTTTAGAATTTTAAAACAAAATTTCTAATTTCAGCTATAACTGTCTAAAATCATCTGTTTTTCTCAGTTCTTAATTGAAGTTTTCCATTAGTTTTGATGAAACTTTTAAAGTGAGATTACCAAAGGAAAACTAAGGAAATTTAGCACCGCTATTCCTCTTTAATATGACGCCTTAGTTATAGCTCTAAGGCTGCATTTAGCAGAAGGTAATAGGATTCTAAAAAAACCCTTGCATTTTCATCGAGAAAAACAGATGATTTTAGTCAATTATAGCTAAAATTAGAAATTTTATTTAAAAATTCTAAAAACACAGAAGACAAGGTGCGTCTTTGTTCTTTTAGAAAAAATTAAGAGCCAATGACTATCTTATTTAGTTATTTTTAAAACACGATTCCCGTAAACCTTTGCATTCATAAAACTCGTTTGGGGCTATGGCTGCGGCCGCGAGGCGGCATTCGGGCTCGTTTAGACCGGAGCCTTAAGTTCGTCACTACTACTGGCCACGACATTAATGATTTCTTCTTTGTCGATGTCTGAAAACAAGCCTCTCTCTATGTTCATAAAAATAAGGCTAGACATAAGGTCTTGGCCTAAACTAGCCCTAAGACGATGCTTTATTATTTTTAGCTTAGAAAAAACCCGTTCACATGTAACCTGTGTACAGGGTATCGTTAGGATAAATTTATAAACTACATATAAGTTAGTGAACAATCCTGATCCAGAGAGTCGAAAAAGAACTGAGAATACAAACAAATATAAACAAATAAAAGTGTTTTAAGTTAAGGACTTATATGCTCATAAAAAGCTTCTGATATTTCCGCCAACCTGTTTGCGATTTTTCATTGTTTGCAGGGTTGGAACTGGAACCAGCTAACCATAAATTCAAAATTCTTGAACTTTGTTTTATTTTGAAAGATTTCCTCTCCTTCTTTTTTTTACTTGCACCACTTGGGTGCACACGTTTCATTTTATAGATTGAAAAATTCACCTTTAAATTTCAAACAATATGTCTTAACTCAAACGCACATTAACTCATCGACAGCAGGTCAACTCGACTGACAGCAGACAGCTAAGACGCGAAATTCTCTGCGTTTTCAAGAATGTCGCGTCGTAGCTGTCTGCTTGAGTCCAGGGCGCCGGCGCGACGGCGAGAACCGCTGAGAGCTGAGCTGCCGAACAGTGCGGCGCGGTGGCTACCTCGATCACCGAGCGACTTGAAAATGTCAGTTTTCAAAACCATGCAAACACTTAAATTAATAGTCTTTTAATAAATAAATGCACTTTGCCACAATGTATTATTTGGGTTTATAATAACCTGGTGGCCCTTTCTTTTAATTATTGTACTGGTAGTCAACACAATATGTAATTATTGTACATTACCAAAGAAATAAATCTGTTCTTACATATTGAGTGGTGTGAATAAAACCTAGCATTTGCTAAAACTAGTTTTTTTTCTTAGCAATAGCTTACTTTCGAGTGAATAATAGTGGTTAGCATTTGCTAGGGGTAGCAACTGCTAAGAAAATTATGGACGCTTAGCAAATGCTTAAAAATGGAAGTGAATAAAAACCTACGACTAGATTTCTCCTTAGCATTTGCTAAGAGATTTTTAAGTGTGGTCAGGGGCACACTTGACTTTGCCTAGCACTTGCTAGCTTTCTCTCAGTTGTGTTGCAGCTATGGCAGAGTTCATACCAATCCCACGGAGGAAGATCTACAATGTCAGAAGAGATATTTTTGTGCACAATTCCAAAGAACTTCTTCGATTTGAAAGTGACAGTGTTGATTATTTAGCGAATGAATTTCTGGTTGAAACTGACAATCGTGGTGGTGGAGTCTCTAAACGTAAACAAATGGAACTATTTTTACGCTTCGTTGGTGACCCCGGGTTCCAGTCCGGTATAGGCCATGATTTGGGTGTTTTGTTGATAGCCATTTGTTGAAGCAGTACAATTCTTTGTATTTGAGGAGTAGTCAAATCCTTTGTTTCGTCAGTTTCATTTTTGTTAACAGTTTGCACACTCTTTCTTATTTTTTCTTTTAGTGTTGGTTTACTGTTCATGCTAGTTGAGGGTGTTGTACTTGTAGTTTGAGTCGCCTCTTCCTCCTCCTCTGTAATGAGAACCTCGATTATTGAGGTAGTTGAGCTACTTCCCCGTTTCTTGTTGAATGCTGGATTATTACCTTCTTCAATTAGGCTATAAAAATCCTTTTCCCACTCTTGCAACTTAATTGGTTTATTCCCGGTCGCTTTCAAGTCGGTTTTTTCTTACAGTTGATTTTATGTTTTGTTAGTTTCATGAGCAGTGATTCTGTGACCAACTTCCTAATCGACGAAGAATGTTCTCTGCTTAAGGTTTTCCAAGCATCTTTTTTAGCTTTAATTACTGCAGGCGCTTTGGACTTATCCAAAACTACCGGGTGTACACAAAGAAGCTTGACAAATAGACTTCGATCGACCTTGTCTTCAGGCTGGGGCTCATCTTCATCACTGGAGGACAACATGGTGTGCTGGTGTGCAATTCTAGGAGAACCATGACGCCGCGCCGCCACTGGCACAGAGTACAGGTGTTGAAGTGGTGGGGGGAACAGGTCCCTAGCATTATCTAATAAACCACTAGCGCCTAGCTTTTGCTACCCCTAGATAATGCTAAAGAATTATGGACTAGGCCTAGTGTTTGCTCCAAGTTTTAAGACTTTGTTTATTCACATCGATTTTGACCAAATGCTAAAACTAGTAGATAATGCTAGGTAGCAAATGCTAATTTTTATTCACACCACTCATTGAACATTTACGGTAGTTATCAAAGTTGTACCTCTTATTGGATATCAACAAAATGTATAACATCTACGTATCTACGTAAATATCGCCATTCCTGTAGTGGTAATCGCAAGTTATGACGCTCTAAGGTACTTATACTTTTCAAAATATAGGATTATTTATTTTATTTAATGAGCACGCTACACACATCACTCCAATGGTCTGAGCTGCACTGACAGCGCGGGTGACCTCCTCGCTATGTGCGGTCAATATCGACCGCGACCTAACTTGTGGCATCGACCGCGACCTACACCTCCACCTCGACCCACTCGTTCTGTTCGTACCCTTACTATTACTTTTTTAGTATACCTAGGTAACTTAGGTTAGCTTAGCTGTAATTTAATAAAAAGTAGGTTATTGTTTATTTAAAATTGTTTTTGCTGTATTACGTCGCTGTGAAACAGTAAAACAAAATAATTTTTTATACTAAAAAAGCTTTTGTTAACTTGAATTTTTTGGCTTTTGGAGGCCCCCTTGAGCCGGAGGCCCTCGGCGATCGCCGACCAGCCGCCCTGGCCAGACCGGGCCTGGTTGCTGCTAAATTGCTGTTTGACTTGGCACTCACCCAGTACTTGACGAGTCTACTCCCCTGCATCTCCTCGCCCCAGCCTATAATCCTCACTGCGTGGTAGTTCTTCTCACCCGCCGGGAACGACCCCTGACATTGGTAAACTCCACTGCGGTAGCTGAAGAACGAGGGTCTCACCCTCATCGTGGCTGCAATAAAAGTGAAATTGTAAAAACTAATTTTTGCCAATTATTTCTTTCATAGATGACGTAAGAGTCCCACTATTTTGAAAACACAAAAACATTGTGTCTGAAAAAATACCAAAGTCTGCCTTTACTAAAAAATGGGAGCAATCTCCATTGTCGAACATGAAAATTTACAGACATGATTTTGTCACTATTGTTGTCACTTTTCTGTGATTTGATAATTTTTAACAAACTTAATTACCATCTTCCATTGGTATTTTTTGCTATTTAATGCAATATGCTAATTGATGTGGTTTCATCGCTAGCGACCGCTTTCTGTGGCTCGATTGTCATTGAGTTCAGGTATAGTATACCATATTCGAGTAATCTGCAGGAGTAACCTAGTCAGGCACCTTGTATTTTTTAGGAATTTTGCCTATTCTAAAAGTTAACCAAACCGATCACTGTCCTTTTTCGAATAGCTCAAATTAGCGTGCCTCAATTGTATGTCAATTTTAAAACAACATAAATAAAAATTTTATATTTTTCCAAAGAAAAATCTGAAAATTTAATTTCCAAATAGGACTAAATATTTTGTTGTGAAAACGGCCCCAAAAATTTTAAATTTTTAACATTTTATAACAGAAGAAAAAGTGAAGAGATGTAAAATTGATATTCCTTTTTTTGAAAATTCCCTTTTTTGCTCTGTTCGCTTTGAAATGAGCTATAAATCACAATTCAAAACCTTACATTGAGGAGAGATAATGTATACAATAAAAAATAGGTCTTTTTGTAAAAAAACCCTTGGTAAAATTTTTACATTCAATTGTACAACTATATACAGCAAATTTCAACTGCAGCCATTGACAGAGCGGTCTCCCATCACCCCTTGCAACAGCGAAAACCAAGCTTCTTAGCTATAACATGTATTGGCGAATCTTACACGGTCAATACAGATTGCGATATTTGGATCGTGATCCTGGATCACAATACGGATTGAGGGTGTAAAGTCAAATATTGATGAGTGATCCATGAATCAGACATCAATATTTTACTTTACACACTCAATCCATATCGTGATCCAGGATCACGATCCAAATATCGCAATCTGTATTGACCGTGTAAGATCCGCCATTATAGCTTGAGCACATTATTAATGGGAGAGGTCTCTTCATAGTCAACACATTACTATATACTAGTGTACTTGTTGCTCGAAATCGAGCAATTTATTTTAATACAAAATTTACATTTAGTTCTAAATGAATTACATCCGACCAATCCAATATTGTGACTATCAGTAGTGACCAAAAACTACACTAATTTACAGCTGTACATTAACAGATGTTCCAAATGCTCAACCCAATCCCAATGTTATTCTAATAGGAAATTTCTAAATTTAATTTTTGGATAGCGCCCCCGTTTTAAGTCCAATTCTCTTCAATTTTTGGTGTAAACAATGGACCAACCCCTATAAAACGACTCTCAAAACTTTAAAATTGGTTGACAATTGTAGGAGGAGTTCTGTTAAAAAAAAAAAAAAACCCCTCAGCGTAAAAAATAAGTATAGATTTCTAAAGATATTTTCCTAAACTAAAACGCTGAAATTCATACTTGGCCAATAGTTATTGTTCTCTTAGTGATGTCATGTTTTACTGTACAAGTGTGAGAGATTGGATATCTCAAACATAAGTTTACAAATTATATCTGTCAAGAATTAATTAAAATTTGGTTTTGTGGCATCATTGATTACCTTGTACCGGCCCAGAGGTCATGATCTCATGCATGATGGCTTCCGGCTCAGAAGCCACGCGGTACGCCGGGCCAGTCCGATGCAGCGGCATCACAGAGTTGCCGTCGGCGCAGCGCGTGGACGTCACGCGTCGGTCCCGCAGCTTGGACACGGAACAGTTGGTCTGACGGCCCGTCCACCGGTAGCACTCCTCGGGCACCAAACTGAAAATGTAATACCATCGGTGTAGTAATTAAATTATAATTATCGGTTTATTACACTAAAATTTAATTACTGTGACAGCTTGGCAAAACATCATGATAATCAAACCAATGTAGTCCGTAGAGAAATTGGTTTTAGTCAAAAGGTAATTTAAGACTTCAACAACTCCCTTCAATCTTGTAGGCTTATTTTAATTCTATATTATTGCTTATTTTTAGTCCCCCAAACAAGGGTGTTTTGCAAAATGACAGATTCAGTTTTGTTTCATTATTGTTGTGATTGACTTATCATTTGAAATGTGCGAGTTCAAGAGGAGAATGGCATTAAACTAAAATTTTTTATCTGAAAAGGAAATATGCGCACATATTTATTCAAGAATAGTTTGGTAGTGAACACTACCTTCGTTAAAGCTAACTTTTTAGTGACTTTTCTATCAAATACCCTGAAAAGCTTAGAAATTATAAATTGTTCATCAATTTGCTTCAGAAAGATGTTGATTTCGGGAGAAAAATAAATGCTCACCCGAACTTCTGGATGAACTTCCACGCTCGAGTCAGGTGCCCGCCATCGCAGCCCCCTTGGTTCTTTGAGTTGCAGCTGAGCAGGTGTTGAGGTGAGAGGAACGTCCGATCCACACCTTTGGACACCAACGCCAGCCGGTCCGTAGCTATCTGTGGGGGACAATTGATTTACAAGTATTAGTGTAAAGTAAATATTTCAAGTACTGGTAGCCTACATAGAATCTGATAAATAAAATAAAATTATCCTAAGCCCATGTGAAATAAATTATCAAATAGAACCAAAAAAGTAGCATGCTCCTTTCAGTATTTAACAATAATACAACGGGTGGATTTAGGTCTTGATATCTGTGTATGCAAACTCTCCAGAAGGTGTAAGATATTTAAACACTAAATTCAGAAACACCGAAATCCAATTTAAATATTTGCTTTTTTAAACTTAAGAAAGAAAAAGCTATTTATTTATTTTATTTAAGAGTATAACTCTTTCCAGATGATATCTATATCTATAAAAGAGGAAGTATGTATATATATATATATATATATATATATATATATATATATATATATATATATATATATATATATATATATATATATATATATATATATATATATGTATGTTGCCTATAGACTCCGAAACCGCTCAACAGATTGTAATGAAACTTTCAGGCATTATTAAGCATTATTCAAGGATGGTTTGTGTGAAGTTTAGTGCAAATCTGTCCAAAGGGCTCTGACCCAGAGGGCATACAACGGAAGCAGTGTCAGGTTTTAGAAATTTAGTGTTAACAAAATTAACTGCTGTATTTAAAAAAAAATGAAAGTTTCATTCAAGCATATGCTTATAATCATAGAAGTAACCAGGTGTGAGGTATAATGTTGATGTTTGTGTTGTCTTTGGGGCTCCGCCCCACAGAAGCTCATAATTACTCTATAAGCCTACACGTGTTGAAATTTGACATGGACGATTCTCTTTGTTCATAGGTACTCTCAATAAGAAACGGTTTTGAAAATAAGTTATAGTTTTTCAAACACTAGGGCTCCGCCCCTCTGGACATAAAAATGACTTTGGGACCTACGGAGCTGAAATTTGACGTGGACGATTCTATTTGCTCATAGGTACTCACTAGGAAACGGTTTTGGAAATATAGTGTTTTCAGCTCTATAGGGCTCCGCCCCACTAGACTTCAAAATTTATTACTTTAGGGCCTCCGGGGTTGAAATTTGACATGGACGTGCCTCTTTGTTCATAGGTACCTTCACCAAGAAACTGTTTTGCAAATATAGTTTTTAAAGCTTTTTAGGGCTCTACCCCACTGGACTTCAAAATTACTTTAGGGCCACCGGGGTTGAAATGTGATGGACGATTCTCTTTACTCATAGGTACTCACTAAGAAACGGTTTCGCAAATATAGTTTTTTATGCACTTTAGGGCTCCGCCCCACTGGACTCAGGGCCGCCCCGAGGGCAATAGGCGCCCGGGGCAAAATTTTGACCAGCGCCCCCTAAATTAAATAATTGGCATATCTTGTAAACTGTAATGTTAAATTACAATTCTAAGCACTAAATTAGGTGCATGGCTAACTTTTCAATGCTGTTATAGTAGGACGAGATGGCCCGTGCGCAAATTGCGCATTTTATGATTCTGTATGAGTGAAACTCACCTACAGTACGTGAATGTTGGTTATGAAGTGACATAGATATATTTTTGTTTACTATCTGGCTTTTAAAATTCATCTGAAGGTAATCAGCTGTTAAATTACAATTCACATTAAAGAACCTGCAATAAAAGGTGGTCAACATTTTAAAGCGCCCTCTAAAAATAAAGGCGAGGGGGCGAAGGCCGAAACAATATGACCTTTTTAATTACGATTCGTCACTGCGGTATATAAAACGACACCTCAATCTTAAAAATCGGTTCAGTATGTTGAGAGAAAAAGGGACGTAACAGACGAAATACTTATAGAAATAAGAAGATAGATTCACGAAAATAGTCCAATGAGAGTCGATACATTGTTGCAAAATTTTTGTGAAACATTTTATACCGGTATTACACATGATAAACATAACCACAAATGATAACATTTCAGGGCGAGGGTGGGTGAGTGGGGACACAGGGACAAAGCTGTTAAATTTCCATCGAACTACTTTTTTGTACATCTTACTATAGTTTTGAAATGTAATGTAATGTTGCTAGTTAATGTAAGACACAAAACAAAAATAATAAGAGAGAATGTACACACCAACACCACATCAAATTGCATGAGGGGTATATGAATGAGTGACAGGGTGGGCGTATGCATAGTTCACAACTGCGCGACCGCCGGGCTCAAATGAGCGCTCAATCCATTTTTGCAGTGCGTAAGATCAGCTTGCCAGTAGTAGGCTTACATGCAGCCAAAAGCGATGCTATCATGATTCACTTCCACTTGCTTTGTAAAAAGAGGTTTAAAGTTACAATGAATAATTAGTCACTACTCATTCCCCGACTATAATAAATTGTTTTAAATGTTTATTTGAACTAATCAACAAAATTATTATTAAACTATTTGTAACAAAAATATTTATTGATGCAGTTTTTGCAATTTTTGTCAAGTCTTTGAGCCTTTAAAAAACGGGGATTTCCCTCGGCCGCGGCGCCCCCTTGGCCGCGGCGCCCGGGGCAACTGCCCCGGTCGCCCCGCCCTCGGGGCGGCCCTGACTGGACTTCAATATTACTTTAGGGCCTCCGGGGTTAAAATTTGACATGGGCGTGCCTCTTTGTTCATTGGTACCTTCACCAAGAAACTGTTTTGCAAATATATAGTTTTTAAAGCGTTTTAGGGCTCCGCCCCTCTGGACATAAAAATGATTTTGGGACCTCCAGAGCTGAAATTTGACGTGGACGATTCTCTTTACTTATAGGTACTCACTAGGAAACGGTTTTGCAAATATAGTGTTTTAAGCTCTATAGGGCTCCACCCCACTGGACTTCAAAATTTCTTTAGGGCTACCGGAGTTGAAATGTGATGGATGATTCTCTTTGCTAATAGGTGCTCACTAAGAAATGGTTTTGCAAATATAGTTTTTGAAGCTTTTTAGGGCTCCACCCTAATGGACTTAAAAATTACTTGAGGGCCACTGGGATTGAAATTTGATTTATGATTGATTCTCTTTGCTCATAGGTGCATACCAAGAAACTGTTTTCACATATAGTTTTTAATCACTTTAGGGCTCCGCTCCACTGGACTTCAAATATTAGGGTCTACTTTAGGACCTCCGAGGTTGAAATTTGACATGGACGATTCTCTTTACTCATAGGTACTCACTAAAAAACGGTTTTGCAAATATAGTTTTTTATTCACTTTAGGGCTTCCGCCCCACTGGACTTCAAAATTACTTTAGGGCCTCCGGGGTTGAAATTTGACATGAACGTGCCTCTTTGTTCATATATAGTTCACCAAGAAACGGTTTTGCAAATATAGTTTTTAAAGCTTTTTAGGGCTCCGCCCCACTGGACTTCAAAATTACTTTAGGGCTACCGGGGTTGAAATATGATCGATGATTCTCTTTGCTCATAGGTGCTCACTAAGAAACGGTTTTGAAAATATAGTTTTTGAAGCTTTTTAGGGCTCCGCCCTAATGGACTTAAAAATTACTTTAGGGCCACTGGGATTGAAATTTGATTGTAGATTCTCTTTGCTCATAGGTGCTTACTAAGAAACTGTTTTCGCATATAGTTTTTAATCACTTTAGGGCTCCGCCCCACTGGACTTCAAAATTACTTTAGGGCTACCGGGGTTGAAATATGATGAATGATTCTGTCTGCTCATAGGTGCTCAATAAGAAACGGTTTTGCAAATACAGTTTTTGAAGCTTTTTAGGGCTCCGCCCTAATGGACTTAAAAGTTACTTTAGGGCCACTGGGATTGAAATTTGATGGACAATTCTCTTTGCTCATAGGTACTCACTAGGAAACGGCTTTGCAAATATAGTTTTCAAGCTCCTTAGGGCTCCGCCCCACTGGATTTTAAATTATTTTAGGGCCACCAGGGTTGAAATTTTACTTGGACGTGCCTCTTTGTTCATAGGTACTCACCAAGAAATGGTTTGCAAATATAGTTTTACTCTTTGCAAAGAGGGGGTAAAGGTTTTCTTTGTCCCCCTTTGGATCAATCTGGGCACACAGTGTATTGAAAACTAGCAACAATGACGCTTACACTGAAGAACTGTTGAAAAGCAAGCATAAGCTCGCAACAGTTGACCTAGTTTCAAGGTTAGATTTATACTGTAGTGGTAATGACTTATCACAGTTTTATATTTTTCTGGGAGTTTTTGCGGTGGGGGAAAATGTTGCGTGAATTTCGGGAGTAAAGTTCATTGTCTACCTTGGGAAAATTGTCGCCATTGCCTCTCAGTGAGGCCAAGGAATTTAAAATAAATAAAGACAAGGTAGGGGTCAAAACATGCAACGCCCCCTATGCACCAGATGTTCTTTTGCACCTATGACATCATCATTATCATTAACAGTATTAGTACAAATAATGATGTCATAGGTGCAAAAGAACGCCTGGTGAATAGCGGGTGTTGCATGTCTTGACCCCTACCTTCTCTTTATTTCATTTTAGATTCCTTGAGTGAGGTAATGTTCCACTTTACTCCCTTACTACACAAAGTTCTTTGTTGACCCACCTGGACGGTGCTGATGACCCAGTCGGCGGCGCACCAGCCCTGGTCTAGTGGCGGGGAGATCATGCCAGGCTTCTCCTGCCTCGGGTCGTACCACAGCCTGGCCCGCACTCGCTCACGGTCAAAGTTGGGGTCGACCGGCCTCATCGTCCGCACCTGCGATCAGACCTATCAGGATTACCTCAACAATATTTACTAAAGTTTAAGCAAAAGATTAGTCTAAAAATTATATTGGAGGACAGGTCATGTGGGACACAAACTTTTTATAAACCAGAGATTTTCGAACATACAAAACCTTTGTAGGCTTTGCAGCTACAGTTTGATAGTGTTCACTGATGTTTTGTGAGTCTTTCAAATGGGAAATTACACTAGACAAAAGGAAGCTCAAACATAATGGAGGATTCATACTTTTTGTAGTTGGCTAAATCTTATCCTATAAAAGTATAAAATTATCTAGAAGA
Source organism: Neoaliturus tenellus (assembly GCA_030545055.2). Classification (NCBI taxonomy): domain Eukaryota; kingdom Metazoa; phylum Arthropoda; class Insecta; order Hemiptera; family Cicadellidae; genus Neoaliturus; species Neoaliturus tenellus. Next base: position 3,195,747 of record CM061534.1, on the reverse strand, counting down.
GTGAATAAAGCCAACTCCTATAAATGCTCACTAAAGCCCTCTACTATGTGTATCGCAACGTAGAAGTAAATATTTAAATAAATATTTTTAAAAGTATGTATAAATTAGTACACTACACCATAAAAATAAACAATTAAATGAATTTTAGTATTACAGTAATATTTGGCACTGTTGTTGGTTTTCAAACACATTTCACAGATTAAGGACTATTTTACTTCCGTACTAGTGCTGTGCACACGATCACAGACAGTGGTAATTAGTTTAAAAGAGCAGGTAATGAAAAAAATGCATTTTGATTAATTATTGATATTATATACTTTATTTGAAACGCTGACTCACTCTGTAGTCTTTCAAATGTATATGAATGAAATACCACACACATGTTATAGCTGCACCAATAACAATATATAATATGTAGACTGATGCTTTTTTGCAATGATTTTAACTTCAGTAATAAAAAAAGTTTAGTCTAGAGTACCCCAAAGCCAAATGATCTAATAAAAAATAGACACATCCCACCCAAGAGTCTTTTTGGCTGTAATACACAGAGTGGAATATCTCTGTTATGTTAGGCCTATTTTTTAAAATTTAACAAAAATAAATACCCCATACCTTTTTCAACGAGTGCCTGGTGCCGAGCCGCCTCTTCAGTCCCTCATCCAGTGTCCGCCCCCAGAACTGCGAGTAGTTGGTGGCCTTCCACCCGGCGAAGCGGTCCCGGTTGACGTTAGTGATGTCTGTTGGGTCCACCAGACATGGGTTTTGTGAGCATTTCATCTCTGGCCGACACTCGGTCCCGCTACACACTTCTTGGCACTGGCTGAGCAACAGTATTGAATTAATTTTAATGACTATGCAATGATATGAATTAATTTGTTTGTATTCATCATTCATGATCTTGCTACCCTAAAATGTGACATTTTTATGTTCTACCTAGGGTTACTTTACCATACTTTTTTCAGGCCAACCCCGAAGATTTTGGTTTTGGTGGGACCGTATGAGTCATTGGCATAACCATCAGTAACCCCCTTCACCACTTCACCACGAATATTGAGGAAATAATACATAATAAGATACATTTATGGTTTGAGAAAAGAATATATTGCGCTTATCTAGTGTAAAGCAAACAATCAATTTTAGTCATACTTATTCAACATAGTAAACAGGAGAGAATGGATATCTTCAAATTATACCTGATATAGACGAGCTCCACTTCGTCACAGTCTAACTAATGTTTAACTTATAATGGTAGAGACTTCCCATGAAGGAATATTATGAATATATTTTCTTTTATGATTTATATAAATTGCTATTCGGCCCATAAGAACCCCCAAAATATTAGATCCACAGGATTAAAATATCTTAGATATTATTACCCTGCAAAAAGCAACCAAAAGTTAATGAAAAACTCTATGCGTTAATTTTGAGAACTGCTAATAATGTCAAACAAGTGTCAAGGATAAAACTTTTAGTAGCACACATGTAAATAACCATCATCAGGGCTTATCAACTATTATTAGTTCAAACTTAATAACCTTCTTATTTATTTTTCTAACTTTTTTGACATCTACATTTTGGTATACGGTACCTTACTCAGTTCAGTTAAAATTATTCCCTTGAACTTTCTGAACAGATTCTCTGTCAGTTTTTACAGCCACTATAACAATTAATTTTGGGACTATAAAGATGACGTTAAGAGTTGTTAAACAAGAATGGACTCGTTGACAGGCATAACAGGGAGTGATGGGATGGTCAAAAGATCAACTGAAGCTGTCACTGACACAAAACTTATTTCAGGGATATCAGATTGCATGCAAAGCAAAGGAAGAGCCTAAAATTTTTTGAACATAACAACAAGGCGTCTACGCAATGTAAATGACATGTATGCATTACACTTACCACTCATTGCAGTTTATTTTTACGCCACTGCCAACATTGTAGTATCTGTTCTTGTAATAACAAGCTGCAATCAAAAGAACAAACTAATCGATTATTATGAAAATTTGAATAAAGATAAAACCATAAATTCAAATATATTTTAAATTGGTAATTTATGGATAACCTTGTGGTTATTTTCAATGTTCAGAAAGGAATTTTATTTTACCATCAGTATTTTTAAATGTTTAGTTTACTACGAACAAGACATCCTGGTTGATAGGTTAGAGTTAAACATTTTGTAATGAAACAAAGATCTCATTACAATTCTCACTACGAGAGTGGAATTTAAAGTTCTACATTACTTCTGATGTATTATCACAATGTCCCGACGTATTCGGTCATACTGGTGGTGTGTTTGTTCTTATGGGAAGAGGCAACTTTAGCACCAAGGTCACCTATGTAGGCTACCTCATAGAGCAAGAAGTAGTCCTAGCCATCACGCAAGATCATTAGAAAAATACTGATTGCCGGTTTGCTATTGAATGTTTGACTGTTAAAGAAAAATACTTTTTTATGTAATCTGTCATTACCGAAAAATTTTAATTTCAGACGGCAATATTCACAAGAATATCTGCCTCCAAGTTAAGAAATAGACATGTTAACAAAGTTGATTTAATACTCGTATTCCTACTCTTATGCAGAATTAATGATAGCTGAATAATTAAGTTTAATACCAATACATTGTATTTTTGTAATATTAACATCCCAAATACAATAAAATATTTTTATGCTATGTTCTCCATGTGTACGGTACCAAGAACCACTTTAGTCATTACAAAGTTTTTTTGCAGTTCTCACAAGACACCTATTTCATCTTTAAAAATATAAAATACTAAATTACAAACTAAAATAATTCTGTAGACCAATTAGTGAAGTAAAATTAAGCTAAAATATGGCTGGCAAACGAAAAAAGTTTTTGGACAGCCAATTTTTTATGAAATGTGTTCTATGTCATCCCCTGACCTCCCTCAGAAAAGTCCCTTGAAATCCCCAGTGGGCAACATGCCTAAAAATAATGGGATGGTCCATGTGGAGTCAGAAATTAATCATTCGTCAATCACAAGGTAGAATACACTAGAACTAGAACACACTGGTAAAATTTAATGCTGCAAACCGCAACTCAAAAAGTTGCTAAAATGGCAGCCTGTCAAACATTGAATAGAAATTAAAATTTAACCTAATTGCTTAAAAGTGTAATAATATTCGAAATACTTGACCGTTTGAGGTGCGGTTTGCGGCAAATGTTTCCTTTTACATACCTTTGAAAATGCGGATAGCTTGACATATGCCTATCATATTACCATGAGTCTACATGGACGTCCCAAATATTTGAAAAAATGTTCCTAGTCCATAGCCATGCTATACGTAATTTTAAAGGTCTTAGTAAGGAGAGAACATAGCCGAAAAACAGACCTCAAACGGTCAAATATATCGGAAGTTAGTGCATTTCAAAGTTTTGATAGTATTATTTTTTCTAAGTTTTGAACGTCTGCCATTTTTCCCGACCATTTGATTGAGGTCGGGTTTACGGCATTGTATTCTACATTTTAAGACCTTTAATTTAATATACATAAACCTTCTGGAATGTATTTAAATTTAGTATGCTTAATATAAAATTTTATTTTAAATCCTTATGGGACAACCCCTTATTTTTAAGCCTGATCCCCATATGGGATTTCAGGGGACTTCTTGGAGGAAGTTCACGGGATACCATAGAACACATTTCAAAATACACGTGCGCACAGATATTTTATTTATGTTTCCACTTTGTCGACAAAGGCCTGTGATCTGTCAGATCGTCAGATTAAGCGGACAAAATAAAAAGAAAATATCTCACAAATACGAGAATATTATATTCAATATAGACTATTGACTATTGGTCTTGAGAGATATCGGATGAAGACAAGATTGTTTATTGGGTATCGCCTATGCTTGGCACGCCTCGAGGTCGGACACTTCCGATTATCGAGTGGGAGGTCTCGATATAGACCAATGTCGATATAAATCACTCGGTTCAATTGGCATCGACTATCCAAACAAACTTGAGCGCCGTCGCTGTCGTCGCCAATTGTTGGGACTTCCTTGGTTACCAATTCCATAAACTACTTGGTATTTTATGCTTTTGCGCTGCAGAATTTAGTAATGTGTTTGAATGTTGTGCAGCAGTGCTGTAAAACATGTATAAATACTTCTGGACAAGCCAAACGATAGGCCAACAATAAATAACGATACAAAATTGCAGTAGAGATGACTTGCAAGTAAAATACAAAAATGAATATTCCCAGAATCTAATATTTTGTCACTTAGAGATATTAGTTAACTAAGCTACACCAATAAATCTGAATAAGATGATAATTCAGATCCACTTTCATATGCTTTAGTTATCCTAAGTAAAAAATAAAATAAACATACTGACAGTGCAATATTTAGTGCACTTTCTTGTTAACAATATATTAAAGTACCGATTAACTAAGCTTATTTATAATCCGTGGTATTTATTTAAATTTTACTGCCACTCCACCACAAGTAGAAATTAGGCCTTCTTGTATGAAGCTATGTTGTATTATACTTTATGTTTTACCGTGTGTACTGATTTGTTGACTTGGCCGCAACTAGGGCTGTAATAAGAACATACGCCAATACTTTGTGCTTTTTAACGGCAAATAAAAATTTTTATTTTGGTATCAAGTTAAAATATTTACAACAGTAAGCCCTTCAAAGTAAAGCTTCTCTATGTAAAATTCACACTGATAAGGTATTCTGTTGCTGATAGTAATTTTATCTCTACAGTATTGCATTTTTAGAATTCGTAAACATAATTCGATTGCCCTGAAGTATGATGCACAGTACGCCTGCCGTATGCTGGCCTATACCCAAGTGTTATTCCCACATCAATAAAAAATAAAAAATTTTCCTCACGAAATGTAATGTTCTTTAGTCAGTAAAATATCAAACCGTCCTAATTGCGTTTGGATGAGGATGTTTAAAACCGTTAACTGAAACAGAAACACGTTACCCATTACTGAATCGAAACAAACATTACCAGCAATTGGTAGCAATTGCAGTAAGAAGCCTTTCAATTGTTTGTAGCTAATTGTGCAAAGCTTATTTTAGCGCAAAGGAATTTCCAGGGTGGGTTGAGCTAAAAGAAGAAAAGAAAACCGATCATGTAATGTTTGGGTCAACGGAACAACAAAATAGTTTCAACTGTTTGTACTCTTTGGGAGAAGGTGTAAACGCAAAACGCTTTGATTGTGAACAGCTGATGTCCGGCCTTCCGCATTCGAGCTAATTTGTGGATAAAAATGGAAGTGGTGAAAGAGAAGCAACAGATTGTCCACAGATGCACAACTGTAGACTACAAATAAATACCACAACCAAAGTAGTAGTGTTGTTGCTTTAGAACAAGTACCAGGTTAACCGAGCCTTGCTCGTTGGTTTTGATTCAATTTTAATATTTTCACCAACAACCAACTACACCTCTTCACAGTTAACAGCTGTTTCAAAAGGTCTGCTTAACATTAATGTTCCTTTATTTTTGTTTACATTTAGTTGTTATTTCGTTACCAAAATAGCAACCCATAAGACCAATGTTAAAAATTACAATTTTTAAACTTAAATTTAGATAAAATTTGATTTTTTCTGGGATTGAGACTGTTTCTAAACTGATTTTTGAGCCGAAACACTCTTTAATTCAAAGTTTAAGCAAAATCTAACAGCTAGATTCCGAGATCGTGGAACACACATCCCTTCAGAGATTCCTCGTATTATAGTATAGGATAAAAGTTAACAAGTGATTCATGGACTAAATAAAACACAGTCAAAACGATGATTATACAAAGCTTGTCGGAGCAAGCAGATCAATATAGGAACATACGATACTGATCTCTATTTATTCGTTGGTTATGTGATGTTCAATAGTCATATGCAATCAGCATGAAGATAAAATTTGTAGAAGTCAATAATTGGTATGGAGGGCCCAAAGAGAATTTTTTTGAAATAAAAAATCGCGTTTTTAATCTCTCCAATCTTTGAGGTATGTAATTCTTAGAGTCGGTATGTTAATATTTGTAACTAGTAAGTTATTCCTAAGGCCCTTATTTTCGGTTATTGCCGGAATGAAAAGCAACGAAGTCTTTATAATTTTATTGGAAGTATTCAAATTTAAAAATAAAAATGTATTCAATGTTTTCTATTTATAACATGAATACTAAGTATAGTAAGTAATTTTGATTTAAACTGCTTGACTCGTTGTCGTCTGTTTCGTCGACAACAGTTTTGGAATTTTAAAGTTTTAAATGTTTGGATAATTGAGACAGCAAAGTGATAAAAAGTCAAATCTCATAGCCTTATAAGGAATCAATCCTATACTTGATAGGCTACATAGAACAAACTTCTGATATATTTACTGTTTTAGACCTATATCTTTGACTTTGTACAAAGTGTACATAGTCAATGCCTATATCCTATATTTCAGTAATGTTTACATGCAAGTTAAAAATTTCTTCAAGTCCACACGTGATATTTGTGTGCACGCGCACAAAGCGTTTCCCACAACAATGGGATGCAGTCAAGTGCTTTGATGTACCCAACAGATGACGTGCAGCGAAGCGCGGCGGTAAAGGTCAAGTACTCACGCAGTCAAAATACAGTACCGTACATACGAGATATTGACATCATACCAATCTGTTGAGTTGTTCTTTCATACGAATTAATAAAAATGAATTCTTAACTAAGCACCACAGTACCCTACCAGTACTACAATAATTAAAATCGCTGCATAAGACCAAATGTTTGATAAATTTAAAATTTATTTATTTAAACTACAATAATTAAATTCACTATGTCTAGACTCTAGACGATCGTTGGTTTTAAAATGTAGATGCGGAAGCTCTACTACTAGTTGGTCATTGGTAATCAGATATAATGTTCAAAATTTTATTTTGTTTTCTGCTTTTATAGTCAATTCTTCAAAGTCAAATGCTGGAATGTATTCGCAATCGCGTTAAGAAATTATTCAAAAGCTATATGGCCTACGTTGCTTTGACCGTGGGTGAGCTTCGTGTACTGTGAACATGTTGTGGTGTTAATTTAAAATTATATTCGATTTAAATAGATTCGATTGTGGTTATATGTCAGTACAAACCTCATATGGAGAGTATGATATGGATATGGAGAATCCAATTCAATTCTATAGTGGTTTTAATGTGATTCGTAAACAGTTAAAATTCCATCACAATTCTTGTCAAGAGGTTTAGGAAATGAATAGCTAACTTAGAAATATACAACTTGAAATTTTAAACAACTTTTTTCCACAGTGCATGTTTCTTAATTTACTTTCATAGTATTATTAACAGTGAAAAATTTTTGTAACGTCAGTAAAATGGGTGATTTTCAAGCGTGTTCACAGTTGATAAGACATTTGCTACAATTTACCTACCGGTAATCCATGAGAGATTACGGAAGTTGCCACGTATTCAGTATTCAGTGTAGTCCCACCCCCATATACGACGCTGACATTGCTGACATTTAGATGACAAAGCAGCAGGCTGTGCCGCGTATGTGCAATGAGGAGAAGGTTAACAATTAATTAGTTATACTGTAGTCTATACTTTATCTAAGCCATACCATACCAATGCAACCCACGTAGGGCCCATTATGGTCGATAAAGAATTACCTGTAAATCAAATATTTTTCAAACTTATATAGTTTAATGTCCTACGGTTTTTATTGGGCTGTAAGGTGACGAAAAACAATTACGTTGCTGCAATATTTGTTACCGGTATTAAAAAGTATAGATTCCGTCATAAAATATCATTTATTACGTCCTTTAAAATAAATATAAATTATAGACATGAACCTGTACTATTGAACGATTTATACCTTCAAAGGCACCGAAATAAGGAAATGACATCGCACAATTAATCGCATCAACCGAGTAGTCTAACAGAATTGATTTATTCGATTGTCAACAATTGACCTCAAGGTAGCGCCTGCGCGTGCATAGCTGCAACATGACGTCATCGGCGGTGCGGCGCGTTGCATCATCGTACCGCAGGCGCCGCCGCCGCCGCCGCTGTACCGCGCATCCGCCGCGCCGCGCCGCGCCTTCGCTTTATGAAATTTATGCGCATTTTAAACCGGGGCAGATTGACTCGGAGTGGGAATGCACTGTGGCGATTTGAAGGAATTTCAATTGTCATGCGTATTCTTTTTTATGGATTTTTAGTATATTTTAAGGTTAAACATTCTTTTAATATTCAGAACAGTGTGATAAAATTTTTAAAATTTGTAATAGTGTTCCTGTTTACGCGTTAGGGCTATTTCAATGGTTACCAATTAAAAATAACACCTTAACTACAATGTAGGAAATGCAATGGTATCTTTAAATTATTTAATTTTCAGATTGTATTAAATTGAGACATTTTAAAGTACTTTAGGCCTACTTACTGCTTTTTATAATCAACAGTAATCTTAGTTAATTAACATATACACTGGACATTCGAAAATGCCATGTGAAATTTTAAATAATCAGGATAGTGGTGTTATGACCCTAGAAGGTAAGTAATAGAAAGGCTGAATTCACAGCAGAAGATTAGGGTCTACCACTCTAACCCATTCATTATACCTTGTAATCTTTCTTTAATGTTAGGAATAAATTCATTTAGAGTCTAGGAAATCTAGCAAAATATAAAAAAAATTCATCATGATGTGATGTGAATTTAGATTCAAGTTACATTATGAGCGTACTGGATAAAAACTGAATCAATCTATAACATTGAGTGCAGAATGATTTTGATCACCCGCGTGAATGAAGAATGATTGATCTGACAGTGTTTGATGAGTTTGATCTGTTTACAAACATGGACGTCCATAATGTTTAGGGACAAATGGAACTGAACAAACAATGCTAGAATTCCCGCCATTGTGGAATCAACAATAAAGACATTCTTAAACAAAAAATCAATAAAGGGTTTCCATACGTGGTTGCTTTAACCTGGTTTGCTTTATGCTTTGCAAAACAGGAGGCATTTTTCAAAACAGTGGTTACTTACACTATATTCTATTGATTGGTGTAAATGAGTAGAAATATTACCGGGTTATAAGTTACTAATCTTTTTATCCTCATGTTGGCTCATTATATAAAACCGATGATTAAAAGTTATATTTAAAAAACAATAAAATAATAATAATTTTTATCATACGAAACCGTTAATTCACTCACTGTTCGTCTGTTCAATGACGATAGTCAACGTTCTAATGACGACTAGAGCATTTTTGTCTCAAAGACTTCAAACCGATCTGGTAAGGGAAATAAATATCTCAATAATTACTAGTGAGACCATCAAAATTACACAGAAGGACTAATACTGTAGATGCAAGCTAAAACATGTACCGTATTTTACACAGGGTGGTAAACAAGTCTTGGAACGGCTTGATAGTTTTTTATCAATGCAGTAACCAAATCGTGCATTTGCATGTGCCATTTAAATGTCTTTTTACTGAGAAAGCTGTTCATTCTCACGAGCGTTGTAAGTTCTTTCAAAGATTAACCGGGAATTTTGAGATTATTTGAATTTGCAGAGTTCTCTTCAGGCTCAATCCTACTGACTTTTATATTTTCTTCCTTTAGGCTTAAATGGAGATCAGTCTAACTACCGTGCAGGACGCATATATGTAGCCACATCCTGAGTACAACTTAAAACCTCAGTACGTTTTAACTATTGTAAGTTTTTTGCTCACTTCCTATCGGCGTCGGCGGCGCCGTGGGACGGGGGACCCTCAGGCAGACGTACTGGTAGTCGGGGCAGCAGTCGTCGTTGTGGGGGCGGTCGCAGAACTGGTCGCAGTAGCAGAGTGTGCCCAGGATCGGCACCGAGCAGTTGTCCTGGCGGTTGCTGCAGCAGGGGACGCGGCGGGCCTCGCAGAACCGGCCGGGGATGTCGGACAGGTCGGATAACGCGGAGGTCCGCAGCACCGCGACGCAGGCGGCCACCACCAGCGTCTGGAACGGGAAGACAGTGCTCAATCAAAATTAGATACCGGTAGAGTCACTTCTGGACAAATACACATCGATAATCCAACAACATTTCACTCATTGCTCTGGAGCCTTAGGCCGGCGACACACTACCGGACTTTTCGCCGGATCGAGCATCGTACCTAGCAAAAACAGCAAGTCCGGTAGTGGGAGTGTAGTCTCGGAATGCTATTTAATTTCAATGTTTTGTCAGTCCTCAATATGGCCCCAGCAAAAGAAGAAATGTTGCTGATGATGTTACTAATTAAAAGGAGGTGTCGTCCAAAAAAAGTTCAGTGTATAGACCGCTTTTTAGCTGTCCGATATATGTTTCATTGTTTGGTAAACTTTGCAACTATAAAATAAGGGTTATAATTACTTTAGAATGTCACTTCCTCCTTTCAGAGAGCTTCTAGGCTACATCCAAAGTGACATCTTTAAATAAGATACAAGATTCCTCAGATTAATTTCACCCGAAGAGAAACTAGTCATAACTGTGACATGTCGGGCGCACGGATGTCAAAAGAGATCGTTTCGGATGTTATCAGCCTAGTATAATGCGCCGCATTTGAATCAATGCCCCACAACCGATTTTGTGCATCCCGGGAAGCAAAAAGCGACCGGCTGCTCGAATTTCAGCATCCCGACTGGGATGCACAAAATCGAGCTTCCGGTGGCTGTTTTAGCATAAGACGTTCTAGTAAAAAGTGATGTTCTAGTATCCCTGGTATAATCGCTTCCATTTCACTAAAGCCCCACTAACCTCCCAAATGACAGCATCCCGATTGCCAGCATTCTAGTATAATCGTAGCCTTAGGTTACAAATTATAATAGAATGCTACAATGCTCATAGTATTGCATTAATTGCACGTCATATTTTCTTACATTACCAGCCTTACATGGAAAGAAAAGTTAAATTGGAAATTAGCGGCGTATGCAGGTCTGCTGCGACGGGAAAACGTATATTTGATTTATTTTAGTTTCAAATTAAGTCCAACTTTAAATCTTAAGATTTTTTAAAAAAAGCAATGCTTTTATGAGGAGTTCTATTGCCAAATTTATTGGGTACGCGTCAGATTGTCACCCCGTCAGATTGGCACCACGACAGTTTGGCACCGATCCTAGAGGTGACAATCAGTCGCCTGCGCTGCCCGACAGATTGTCACCCCGAGAAGGGCCGGTGCCAATCTGTCGTGGGGACAACCTGACGCCTACCGCTATCGGTGACAATCTGACGGCGCGGTACCCGACAGGTTGGAACCTAGAGAAAGGTGCGGTGCCAATCTGTCGTGGTGACAACCTGACGCCGGCCGCTTGGGGTGACAATCTGTCGTGACAGTACCCGACAGAATGGCACCACTATGCTCCTCCTCGCACCTGAGGTCCTCCTCGTTTTACCTATAATATAATATTTATAATTTCCTAAGACCTAATCTGATGTAAAAAATCAAAAGAAAAATTGTATTAAATAGCACTAACAATTATAATTTGCAACTATAGCCTATACCTAATGACTGATAAAAACATTTTAAAATAATGTTATTATTTTTATAAAATCGAACTATAAATTTGTTTATAGAAAGGCAAAAACCAATAATTCATGTTTCGTTATATCTAAATTAATAAATAATTTTTTTAAACTTTTATGGAAATATTTAACCCCATAAAGAAAAATCAATATTTACTACTGATTAGAGTAAAATATCCCTAAGCAAAATCTAATTTTCAGCAAAACGTCATTGAGCGGGGCACACGAAAACTTAACGGGCCAGCTTACAATTTTGGTCACGTGACCAGATGCGGTCAAATTTCAATTATTTGAAAGCATTGCAATAGCCTAACTTAGTATCAGTTTTACGTGTAGTTTTAAATACAAGTCAATGAAGTCATAAGCATAGACTATCATTCTAATCCTCATTAAATTACAAATTGAATTATACTAATGACCATCTTGTTTAAAAACTTAAAACTTACTTTTTAGTTAAAAGAAAAACTAGAATTTCTACCACTGTAGGATACATTGACCTTTTCAGTAAACCGGTTTCTTCCAATGCGTATGAAGATACTTATTTCTATTAATTAGACATCAAATAAACGTCATAAATCAGTAGTTTGCCAGTTAGCATGTTTTTATTTTCGATAAATCAAATTATGCTAAATTTTAGGTTATAAAAGTTATTTATTAGCAATTTAATATAAATTTATGTAAAGTGTAAACAAAACTATAAGTTGAATAAAGTTTTGACTTTATATCGTAATAAAAAGTATTAGAATATTTTTTAACTTTAAAGTAATGGTATAATTTTGTTCCTTATTTGATCTAAAGTTGTTTTTTACCGGTGTTTTACTGGTACAAATTGCTTAGACGTAGATGACTGTTCACGGCCGTGGCACTATAAATGGCCGTCTCCCGCTGCTCTACTTAAATATTGTCTATTTACTTTATTTTATTTTTGCGCGGGGCCTTTGTAAGCGCGGGGCCCGATGCGGTCGCACCGCTCGCACCGCCCTAAGGCCGGCTCTGAGGATCGGTGCCAATCTGACGTGGTGACAATTTGACGCCTGCCGCTTGGGGTGACAATGTGTCGTGTCAGTACCCGACAGGTTGGAACCTCGAGAAAGGATCGGTGCCAATCTGACGTGGTGACAATTTGACGCCGGCCGCTTGGGGTGACAATCTGTCGTGACAGTACCCGACAGGTTGGAACCTCGAGAAAGGATCGGATCCAATCTGTCGGGGTGACAACCTGACGGGGAGTGTTATTTCAGGGGATCGGATCCAATCTGACGCCGGGTGCTAAAACCCCGTGGTGCCAATCTGTCGTGGTGCCAACCTGACGGCGACCCAATTTATTTTGTTAACTGTCCTTAATACACATGAAACACTACTCGCTGCCAGCCGGACGGCGGCGGTTCTCCGAACAGTGGCGAGGGACATGAGAGGGGGATGGGAGGATCCTTTGTTGTTGGCGGAGGAGGATGCTGACGGTGCTGATGACACACGCCCTCGGCCGTGCTGCAGAACCCCGCGTCAGCAACTGAGGCAGCACAACGCTTCTGCCGGCGCCCGCCGCGCCGCCGCCCGCAACCCTCAACGCCGCAACCACATGCACTGCCTTGAAGATAAACGCAGAGAGAAGTCAAAGTGAGGTGTGCCTTCAAGAAGTGAATTATGAGGGGCTTAAGATCGACGAATTATTTAGCCTTCCTTTAAAACCTTGTGATATGTGAAATCTTTGGGGGGCAACGATTATTTTCTGTTTCGTCCATGTTTTAGACAGCACGAAAACCATCTCCAAATAGTCCAATATCGGATTGGGCCTGAGGATGACCGGTGTGACTTGTCGAAATCGATCGCCATTATAAGATATTTTTTATGTATTTACCGTCTTATAAACAATCACAGTATAAGTGTAAATATATCGAGTAGTGTTGGAAGACGTTTTATTATTTCAACCAGAATATCAGTAACAACACGTAGCCTATAATACTAATCAAGAAGTTATTATTATGATAATGTAGTTCATATTTAGTTTTGATATTTTATGTACGCACAGTCCAATGCTAAAAATAATATTATGACAATAATAAAAGTAATAACTGTTTGTATCCATTAAGATCTTTATTGGGCTATTAACACTCCTATCACTGTCTTGTTTTCAACTACTTTTACAACCACTTCGTAATAATGGTTTTGGAATTCGCAAACAACACTCGCCCTCTTGTCTCAGATGTACTTGCTAAAATGCCGCAAAGAAAGGAATTTCCTTTCAAAATGTTTTGGTCTTTTAGAGTAACTTACTAAGATCTGTAAATACCGATAAAGATGTTCACGGAGAAAATACTTCGAAAATATCGATTTTACACTTGTGGATGATAATGTTTTTCGAGCTCAAGTCCTGAAAACATTGTAGATAGTGTGGTTTTAAAGTATAGGCATTTTATGACAATAAAATTCAAACGTTGAATGTAGAACTTTTTACTTTCTCATGCATAACGTGGGGCCAATATATTTCTTTTATAAAACAGCTGTTAGTTTATGTTTATCCTTGTGGATTCATATCACAAACAGTTAGGCAGTATAATTATAACTATAATCAAGTGCATCCGTGAATTAAAAAAAATCTATAATTTAGACTGCGAATAATTTAATTGTTGTAGATGGGTGGTCCATGAAATTGCGTGGCTATCAAAGATGAAAGAACAGATGACGCCGAGGTGCAACAATGCGACAGTAAGGGTTGCCAACCTCAACAATTCGACTGTCAATGGTGCCAACTGCACTATTTGTGGCCATGACTTTGACCCAGTGTTGCTAATTGTATTGACTACGCCAAAGAAAGATTTATTGCCTTCTGGTATTTAGTCGTAAAAAGTATTACGACATGGTTAAGTTTGAACATTTGAACACTCGAGAAAGGTAGGGCTATAATTATTTTGCTTTTGTGTGGTTTAATTAGATAAATTGTTATGAAGGAGTGAAAAAAATAAATGGGATCTTCATTAAAAATGTGGTTAGGGTCAAATTAAATTAACTGTCACCCTTTCCTATAGTTAATTTCTATGTAAGTTGGCCATAAACAACTCGGCTCAATAATTTTGGATTACTTTCTATTCTAGGCATTGAATTAGTCATGTACTTTGCTGAAAAACCTCGATTTAAAATCTTGGAATGAGAAATCACAAAACAGTACAAGCTTGTTTGTTGATATGAGAATATATGCATTGGTAAAGAAAACCTTGACCCGGCGCGTCAACCGTGATAAAGTTTCAATCAACAGTCCATTAGAAATCTATTAATTGCTGCTGTAGCTATTTATTTCCGGGTTAAAAGTAGCCTATATCGCGCTGAATGACACTAAACCCAACTTTTAACACATTTTTAGCCCATTCAGTACCGTAGTTCTGATAACGGTTAAGTTTTGCACTATAACTCAATTTAAATACTTAATAAATTCCCCAACCTAAAGAGCATTAGATCAGGCCAGACTATTTTAAAGAGAGTTATATAAAACTCAACAACCTTAATTCATTAACAAACAATAATAAAATTAAATAGATAAGTTTAGTTATGATATTTACACACAATAAAAGTCTCAGATGAACCTCAGTATGAACTGCGTGGATGCAGCATTTGCGTGAACTAAGATGCTATGGGGAAATCTCAAGACATCTTCTGGTGAAATATGACCTAACAATTTGCATCATCAGTAAATGTCTCGCAAACCACAATTCATGAGCTGAGTAAATAAAGCCATAAAATTTGTAAACAAAGAAAGATTATGTGCGCCGAAGTGTTACTACTTCCGACCATGACCTATTGCCTGCGACGAGGAGGACTATGAGGTTCCGTTGCGAGATTTCGGATAACAGGATCACGAGCGAACCAAGAGTCGGTGGGAGAACGAAAATCGAGAGGCAACAGATTTGGATGGATCAGAGTGTTCAATGGAACGAATTGGACAGACATAATCTTACATCACATCAACAGTAGAAACTAAAACTAAAAAAAAATGCTTAAAAAATATTTTTTTAATGAAAAATAAACGTTTTGTTTCCTTGGTTGAAGGACAATACATAATAAATCATGTCCACTAGAAAACCGTTAAATAATAGGTCTATTATTTTTTATTAGAAATGAAATGCCGAAAGAAGATGCTCAGCTTATGACAGGTCAATGCAGGGCTTATGGGCAGTTGAAACCATGGCCAAGCACAAACCTTTACGCTATTTATGTAATTGCCCAGCATTTAACACGAAAGTGGGCTTTCTTACAAAGCAAATTAGCCCCTTTCATCACCAAATAGAAGTGTTTTAGTTGAGAAACTCACTAACATATTCAACCACACACAGACGGTTTAAAACAATAAGGTGCATTTGCATTTGTGGAGCACGTGCGCTTAAAGTTGACCCAAATCGAGTTTTGTTTCGGACCGATGAGTGGTGGTGGTCAATTAAGACGACAGCAACGAGCATTTAATTGTAACGGGTGTCAACTTCGGCGTCACCGCCTCTGAAATCGCGTCGCCGCTCGACAATACATCACAATCAGCTGATGCGGCTAAAACATATGATTTACAATCAGCTGACGTCGCGGCTGACATCATGGGTGTATTTTAGGCGGGAAACGTGTTCCGGCAACTGGTCGACTCTATTTTGGGGAGGTTAGGATTTTAAAGAGCTGTTATAAATTGTTTATGGGTGTCTTCTCCCACACTACTCAAGTATTTAGGTATTTATCACCTGGTATATTTAAAATTCCATTCATAGGCGTTCCAAAATCTGTTATACTGATTTGTGTTTCCGTTCCTGTTTTATTATTGCTTAAGAAATTTGATCCAAAATGGAAATTTAGACATAAAATAATTTTAATTGCAAATTAATACTATTCACGTTTCATATTTTTAAATACTTGTGAATGAACATAAACACTTATTATTTTGACAAAGAAGTGTGTTCTCTTTAAATTGTTTGGGTTGTTTAAGAACAAAAGAAATGCTACATTAATAAAATTTGCATACAAAAGAGCGTGTACCAGAAATAATTTGTGATTTGTTTACAGTGAATGCATGAAACATGCATGAAAACTACAGTGCTTGCATCTAAGAATGTGTTACTCGCTGCCAAAAAGCGCAGTATTTGCAGCCATGACTTTGACCTATATTACAGACACAACACTTTCGCCAAATGGTAATTAGCTACTGTTAGATGCAGTTTATTGTCTCAGCTTGCACAAATAAATCTGCAACTCTGAATGTTTGGAACCGTTCCGGAACTGCAACGTGTTAATTAATGCACTCATTTACTATTCGGAGAATTTTCAAATGCACTTTGAGATTTGATTGGGCAATTCAAAGGAATAAGACAATCAACTGTATTTATGAGGTTGCCTAGCTGCTCTTTTAAAACCAACGAGTTATTTCAGTTTTTATGGAGAATTGTTGCAAATATATTTGTAGATGTCTGCCATGCCATTAGAAACATTGTGGACGTATAGATAATCTGTTGATGTTCTTGTGTTCTAACGTTTTACTATAGATTTCAGATCAGCAACGATTGTGGAACTTCTTACTAATTCTCTAAAACTCCACTCGGACCTCACGGAAAGTTAGTTCGTATTTTCCGATACTTTCTACAGGATTCGGAACTAATGACCAGCTCTGCACAAAATTTTTTATAAATATGGTATTTTTTCAATTATTTTTCAAAGGAATGTTTGTTTTCTGTCGAAAATGCCATATCATTTACTCAAGGCTGCAGTTAGTCGTACCATATTGCAAACAAAAATAACACTGCGACAAACTGACAAAATAATTAAATTTAAAAGGACATTTGATGTAATAAAATAAAAAACAAGGCAAATGAGACTTGTTAATTTAACTCAATATTATCGGGGCAAGAGAGTTTTACATCGTTCCTGACGATTATTGACGATTGTTTAGTAAATTAATATAAATTAAACTCCACAGCATAAACAGCTAACAACAAATAGCTGGTAAGGCTAACTTATAGAAAAAACATGGTTTATGGCCAATGAAAAAATACATAAATCAAACATAGGTAAACATGCAAATAAAATAAGCGTTTTATATGTAGGCCATATTTATTTACATGGCCTTGTGATAAATCGGAAATAAAACGCCTCATTCACATGCCGTATGATAACCTTTTGATGTAATGCAGACCTTGAAACGGGATTATTTCTATGGTCGTAATGAATCAATAATCTGTTATTAATCATTACTAGATGCCAACATCAGTTGACCCTAAACGAAGTTACACTCCTATAATAATCTTTATCCGGGTTACTTAATACTATTGAAGCAGCATGTGGCGCTATGCTGTACTAAAACCTAATCCGTAAGAAATATTTTCTTTATCCATATCGTGAAAATGAAATCATTTTAAATAATCAAAGAAAGTCTTTCCCCTGCTCGGGACCCTAGGTGACGTAGGACACGACTGGGTTGCATTTCCTAGGTTTATTTATTACCGGCCCCAATGACAGCAGTAAATGGGTGTCTGACGATCGTGCAGCGAAATAACGGACTGATCTCTCATTCATTCATCACAACTATGGGCAGTCGCTCGCTATGGTTTGTGCAACACCATAGTTATTGGATGATTGCTTTGCAACTTTCTCTTTTATGTCAAGAATTCATTTCAGGCGTTAGTTTTCCATTGATCATCGTCAACCAAGGAAAATCTTATGTGCAAAGTGTGGTGACAAATTTTTATCATTGTGAGCTTACGAAAGTACTTAAGATCTTTGGCAATTAGAGAATTATTCTTTGGTTAATTACTATGCCACTTTTATTGTTGTATTTTTTCAGTATTTTAAAACTGATAAAAGCTTATACTGTCAAGTGTGTTTTCATAAAATGAGATTCATATTGATCAATTAGTGTCACTCAATTGACGAAAACATAGTATACTTGAAAGATAATTAGTTAAGATAAATTATAAAATCCGTGTAAAATCCATACAAGTATCATATAACCAAACAATTTAATGAATTTTATAACATTTATTCAAACGATTCAAACTATCTGATCTGAGATAAACTAAACTCTGTCCGTGTATAGTGTATTCTTAAGAGGGCCGAGGATTACTAGAGTACCAACCATGGAACACCAAAGACAATTGGTCTTGTGTATCCGTTGGTAGCAACATTGGTATACAACCTTATTACACCTTATTATCAACCACAACGGTGAAAACCTACGATAGGTGATTTACTATTAATTATCTCCACCAAGAGTTTAGCCAGCATTTCAATTTTCCACCAAGAGGAAGCGGAGCCAGCCACTCCTTGGATAATGATGTATTTAGCATAATTATCATTTAGTAAATGTATTCTGAGCCGTTTCCAGCCGAGCAGAAAAATCGTGATTCCGTTATCCAAAATCTGATCGACAACGCCGCGGGTGCGGGGGCGCGTAGGACAGCTATAGGTCACGGTCGCACTGGTGGAACATCTGTTTTGATTTTCTGTTTCAAGGACAGTCAGAGGTTTTCCAATTAATTATTAGTCTTTGAATCTTAAACTTTGACAACTTGCCATGGGTTGTAAAATGATAGGGTAGATAAGAAAACAGGTTAATATATTTTATAAAATCAGTGTGCAAAGGTCTTTTTATGACATGCCACAACTACATGATTTTTTTGAAGGTATGACAGTGTATTTACAGTGTTGAAAGGTATCAACTATCAACATACAGTTACACTTCAACTATCCAAGGAATTAAAGTTTATTATTATTATTTTTTTAGTAGACATACCATTGAATGTGATTTAAGCTTATATATTGTCCATATATTATCGTAAACTTCATCGTACAACTTTCTAAACACAAGATAAAAAAAAAATATCACCCACGAAATACTTTTCAATGCGGGACTATAGATTGTGAAAATTAATTTAATTTAGTTAATTTGAATTGAGAAACAAAAGTCTGATGGGTTTGGACAGATTTTATAAAAAACCCGTTAAATTTGAACTTCAAAAAAACTCTTGATTCAAATTTCCTTGCCGTAGGCTTGTTGAAAAAGCATGACAAATATGTGGGCAAGTAAATTCATTTAGAAGTTGTAGTACCACTTAAAAATTTTTTAGACCATTTCACAAAGCCACAATGAAACCTATACGGTTGCATGTGATCTTATTTAAAATGATTGAAAATGCTCATTTGCTTTTAAAAACATCGTAAGTGCCAGGTCCTTACAGTATTTTTTGCATCACAGCGACAACAGCCAGCTGTGTTTTAACGTTGTTTGCTCTTGTTGCTGTTAGTTATACTCCAAAAGCATTGCTATATTAATTGTGTGCAGGCGTTAAAGGCTGATGTTTGTTTACAGTTTAAATTCAGTGATGATAAAAGCGTACTTATTTCACGGACCCACTTCAGGCCTAAGCACTTTATCACAACAAAAACCCCGAAACATTTGCTTTGCAGTAAAATAAAACTATTCACAATAGGCTAACTTAAATGTAATACACAAGAGTAACAAAGCGACAATGACGATGGAATCGATGTCAGTCACGAAATCAGGGCCTAATTCACAAGCTTCCATAAACTTAATTTCTCATTTTACAGGATGGCAGCTGCATTTAAGTTGTAGAGGAATTTTTTTTCTTTCTTTTGCTACAAATATTACCCGGGGAAATATAATTTACACAGTAAACATTATTGTTTTCTGTTGGTCTCTCCGCGGACCACTTGCCACAATAGAAAACGACACTTAAAAAAAACTATTGTTATGTAAATTATGTTATAGGGCCCACTTGTAATAAAAGTGTTCTGTTCCTGAAAATTTTTTTATTGTGCCTTATTTTCTTTTATCACTGACCAAAAAGCTGAATAACGTCTAAAAGTCTAACAACTGAAACGGAACTACCTCAAACTTATTACAATTACCTTTTTTTTATTATTTCTATTTCTATTTATCTTGTTACTAATTATCACAATCTGTGGGAAATACAAAATAGAAAAAGACGAAAACGTCCTTTATTGATAAGAGCTTATGAGGCTATCATTGGTGCTTAAGACAGTTTTATTTGATGGATAAGATTATTATATTCTGTTACCTGAAGTTTTAAGAACATCTTATCCACCAAGTATAAATATCGTAATCACCGGGAAGGCAGAAAAAATGTAAAAACAAAGTATCTTAAGTGGATTTTTTAAATTAAAAATATAAAATGGAATTAATTTGAGTGCATAAATTGCTTTATTATGTAGTTTTACATGCAAAAACCATGTAGGATTGATATTATGAAACGTTAGATGCGTAATAATCAGTTTTTTGTGTCTCCTGTAAAACTGACATTTCGGTACTTACGATACTTTACTTTATAGGGGACGTTGCAGCGTTACGTGTTTGTAGGCATATACATTGTCAAGTTGATCTAAAGATATTGATAAAGTATTTATTTGGTATTTTCATCAATCAAAGTCATTCAGGAGGAGGATCCGTCACCACACAAAATTCAATTGAATTCCATTATTTCAAATAAAAAACCAATTTAAAACTTCAACTGGCAGATTAACTAATATTTTGAATGAATAGTTTATTACAAAAAAATCAAGATGAAAAATATTCAATAAGTAAAATTGCTGATAATCCCTTGAGCAGACTTCCCTCTGCTTGGGCAGCTATTTAGGCTGTGTTTCTCAACAGTTGCGATAAGGAAGCCATTCGACACTCGTGGAAGGCGCACCGCAGATTTGGGCTCGATTTTCACCCATCTAATCCACCGTTAAGGATTCTCGGGTCAGGCGGGAGGTGTGACCGTGGCCAAAAAGGAACTGATATCGACATTCCGTTCTATTTATGAACGTCTTATTTCACTACCTATAAAAAATCTGGAATGTAAAGAAAAGCCACTTAACTTATCCGACACTATTGCATTTAATGAGAAATGTCCTCTTTTACGTCATCGGTGCTTTTATTCTATGGTCTGAACAAAAATAGTTAAATAATTACCTACTTGAACTATGAAACTGAATAATCGACTAATTGAGCCTGTTCGATCCCTTCAACTCTGATTCTCGGGCGATTCTGGATAAATTTCCCTTTTTGATACCATCTTTTAATCAATTATGCTATATCTAACAACAGGTTGTCGTTCGATAGTATCACGAGTATAGTTCCCTTATAAACTGTAAAAATGCCACTGGCAAAGTAATTAACACCGAAACGAAAAGTAAATACATTTATTCCCTTTGGCTTTGTTTTGATTCACAAATTAATTTTTTTGTGAGTGAAAATTTATATATTTATTTACATAAGTTCACAAAGATCGTTCAATAAATTTCAACTAACACGCTTCCACAAAAAATAACAGTGCTTTTGCTACAGCACAGTCAAAACATTCACTACAAACTCTAACACGAGCCCCCGTCGAAATTTAAATATAAAAAAACAAAGACTCGTCTCGTCAATTCCGTGTCCACGACATTTATGTCCGACGCTTGACACATCGCCAACAAATCAAGTTAAACTGCGCCCCCGTTGGAAAGGCCTGTCGAACGTTTGACCTTGACCCCCCTCGCTCCCTTTTATATTCACTCCCCCTGGATTGGGGCAAGCAGCAGGGGTGGCCTTTATGGGATGGCTAAATTTAACACCAGCTAATTTTCGGGGGAGGGATTTCAACTATTGTAGGGCATTCACAATGATTGAATAGAACCGGGAATGAAAAGGCCTCCAAACTGAGCTGCTATGATTTTGGTTTCAGCTTTTAGAGCGGGACAAAAAGAAATGACAATTAAATGGTAGGAATTATTTTCATGCCATGCTTATTAGAGAAAACAATCAATAAGTATTGAAAGTCTATTAAATCATATAAAAACCTAAAATATCTTATTTAGAACGCTACTTATAAGTCAACTGATCAGTTATTATTGTTTTGGAAAATGATTAGAGTCGACGCTGTTTAAAACACAGTACGCAGTAATAATCAGCCATATGTACATATGGCTCTTTGGATAAGGACAAAATAGAAGTAGAAATGGATAGAAATAGAAATGGAAAATGATTTATGATTTTGTAACATGATTTTTGTAACATCAGTAACATGATTTTGAAATTGAAGGACATGATTTTCTTTCATTGAATATAGAAAGAAAAGAAAAGATCACTGGTTCTAAAAACACCATCAAAGCCTACTTGTTCCTTATTCCTGGAAGCTGTAATGGCATTAACAGAACAGAGACATAAAGAAGTCGTTTGAGGCTGTTTTGCACGCATAGAGGTGCGGTACGACGGTACAATGGCATAAGGTGGCACAGTCACAGAGCAAATCAGCTATGCACGCACTTCACACTTCACACCACCGCCGACAGAGGGCAGGTCGGATATATAAATATTTTCATTGCATGCAATTTTAACAGAGAACAATACTGCAATAAACAACTGATAAAATCCTTGGTGTGTAAAACCTTCGAGAAAAATATTTTTATTGCGTGTTAAAAGAGAAACCCCATTTTAATTAAAGTAAAAATTTAAGCATAAAAAGTTTGCAAAATAACATTCAGTTATTTTATATCTGTATTGCACGGTAAAAGCCATATAAATGGCATCAGTCTCAAAGTCATAAAACTATTGACATTAATAAAATATTAATGGAAAATAACACTAGGTGGCATTTGCGACTACATAAAATGCAGAGAACAACCTGCTCAGTGACAAAGTTTTGCATGAAATCGATGATAAAAATTTTTCAGATATTCATTGTGGATGAAGAAGACACTTAAACTAGATGGTTGTTAAGGAAATTTATGGAACGTCTAATGAAAATTACTAACCATAACATAACATTTTGAAGAAATTGACATGACAGGTTTTTCTGTTGTTTTTTCCGACTTAGCGGACAAAGACACCATCTCTCTTACAAAAGTTACCAAGAAAAAATTTTAAAGAATTGAATCGTTGAGACAATAAGGGCTTGCATTTGACATAATTTTACTAGATTTTGTACGCCCAATTTGACGCAAAAGTGAAACAAAGATCGTGAATGCCATAGGCCTAGCTACAATCTTAATCTTAAAGTTTAGCGTAGACAGTCACAATTGAAAAGATGTTTTGTTGAAACAATCATCGACTTTAGGCCTAGTAAACATTGTAAAGTAAATTATATGAATAAAACAATTTAATTTGTTTGATGATTCATGAGAAAATTTAGGGATTTTTAATTTAATTTCAAGTCGAAACTCTTTCCTATCGAGCAGTAGGTATTAGCTGTCTCATATTAAAGCTTCGCAGACAGCATCTTAACGCCCACCTAGACCACTTGCCATTTTCGATTTTTATGTCTTCCTTTTGTGGCAGAGCCGCAATACAGTATCTTCTCCTACACTCACTACAGAGCGGCACTGTTAGAAGAGCAGGATCATGACATTTTATCTTCAAAACGTGGCCTTCCTACGTGCATAAGTGGTATTAAGTGGATACTTTACCATTTTATGAGATGATAAGAAATATAATTTTATACTGTATTTTGTAGATTGGTTTTTATTTCTTAAAGGAAAAGTTAGTTGATCTGGGATAACTACACACAATACTTGTGACTGTATAAATTATTCCTGTACAGCATGAACATATTTCCGCTCCTTTTTTGGCAAATTTACATGATAATGTCTTTGGCTCTAACGAAATTTTATTTGGTATATAATCAAAGTAGTCGATTCTTCAGAATACAGTTGAACCGGTTGTTTCACCATGGTAGGCCCTAAATTTATCTTTAAAATGGTTTGTCAAACGTCAAACGTAAAATGTGAAACCTACATATTTTTGCAGTTGGGCTAGAAATTCTTATATCTAGGTGTGGTCAGTATCCCTTGTGTTTGTTTGCTTTGGCCAAAGACCTGAAAAGAAAAGAAAACAAACACACTGACGTCACCGACGACCGATCCTCTACAGTTAGGGATCGGTTGGGGCGGCGCCAAGCTAAACTCTGGCCATACTTCATTCCATACCTCGTACCGATTTCTGCCTGCTCGTGTAAAAACATGCCTTGTAAACTGGGATACTGGCA
Organism: Neoaliturus tenellus; assembly: GCA_030545055.2. Taxonomy (NCBI): domain Eukaryota; kingdom Metazoa; phylum Arthropoda; class Insecta; order Hemiptera; family Cicadellidae; genus Neoaliturus; species Neoaliturus tenellus. Next base: position 3,171,254 of record CM061534.1, on the reverse strand, counting down.
AATGGAGCGAAAAAATTTCTTTACCTTGACGTTTCTATTGCTTTGAAAAAGGGTCCAAGAAAATTTTTGAAAATTAAAAAGAGGATACACATTTGAATGCTCATTAATTTGATTGCAGCTTCAGATGAAATAATATTATTCACAATAAATTGCATTAGGGATAAAAATAGTGAGATTGTTGAGCAAAATAAAAATTAACAAACCACAAGGAAAAGGAAAAACGTTTTGATTGACTAATTGTGGCTAACCATTGCGTAACTGGAATTTTTTTAATAAGTTGTTTGCTTTTTAACTTTGCAATGGCAAGGTTAATAGCTTATTGTATTTAAACAAGGCACTTAACATTATCTCCACCAGGTACTTAAAGTGTAAGAAGTAGAATTAGTGGAATAGATTATTGTAACATTGTTGAAGACCTTGGACTTCTAATTCTTATCATTACATAAGAAATATCGATATCGAAACTAATATTCTTTGAAACCTTAACGAATGGATCCTTAACCTTCACAACTATTATAATTTATTCGTAAAAATAAATTATGCATGCTTTGTGAGTAGTTATATTATGTAAAAACTAAGCGGAAATACTTCTTCGGCTGTCAACTTTGTGGCTAATAAGACATAAAATTTTCATTTTGTTTATGGTTATGAATACCTCATACCCAAAATAAGAACTTGTATATGGAACGGTTTATCTTATACAAAATTCTAATAAAATTGCCATAACTATAATCTAAATAATTATTGTTATATTCATATAAGACGCCACATTTACGTTCAATCCCTCATAAACATTGTGTTAACTACGCCTAATTGTTTTGACGGATGAATTGCCCATGAAGGCACAATAAGCCGTAAGTTAGAGACCGAGCCGGCCTGTAGAGGCGTGATATCTGCATGCGACCGCTCTAGCCCTGTAGTTGCAGTGTTATGTATGCCCGCACTCCGTACCGAAGCCCGGGACCATACCAACACCAAGGTTACCACTCCCATCACACATTAACATACAACTTGTCGTCCATCACACCCTTGACCTTGGCACTCGGCGCTCCATCCTCTGATGTCTTACTCTAGATTGGGTTGACATCACGCCTCTACAAACATTTAAGTTCAAGGATTCAACTTTTTAACGGGGATTTATGTTCATTTCATAGTGACAGTTACCTTGTAGCAGTGTTGAGTTTAAAACTGTTGATTCGATTCGTAAAGTGGCTTCCCATTTACAAATTGGGAATGGGAGTTCCGTGGTCCAAACAAGTAGAACAAAATTTTCGATAAAACGATAGTGACAGTCCACCAGCCGTAAGGCTCTTAGTACTTATTGCAACTCTACATTTTGCACACAATGCAATCAGTGATACGTATTTTTGCAAATTTTTTATAAGAAACTGAATACGAGGGCTGATGCCATTTTATTTGTTAAAATTCAAATTTGTTTGTAATTTGTCGAAGTAGAAGTTGCTTCAGTGTCCCAAATCTTTATCGAGTTTGAACAAAGTTGACTTATTTACAACCAACAGTGAGGGCGAGCTCATTTTAATAAAGACTGAAAGATTTCAATTGCATTTATCTGTTGTCAGTCTGCACGGAGGTTAAACTTGACAGCAACGTCAAGGTCGAACTCCTTATCGAACAGCTGTGCAATGATAGCGATAAACAATCGATACTTCCGCAGCGTTACACTTTGGCAGTGACATTTTTCGCAGTTTTTAGTATTTAGAAATAACAGTAATATAAAGAATAATATGAATGTCCCGGAACATGTAACAGACTAATAATGGTGGTTATCATGTTTTAGAACAAAGTATTAATGCAATTTATTTAATGTTTAATTATCATGTCCTCGGAGGATTTTGAGGGTGATTCAAAAGTTAGTTTATTAAATAGGTGCACTTGCTAGAAATAAGACGTGTGGTACATTAACTACATACACCAATTTAAATATTCCGCTAAATTTTATGTTCAATATTTCTCGGTACACTTACTTTTGGATCACTCTGTTGACGGGGAGCATGTCCTCAAAAAAACTAAATACTGTAGCCTTAAATCGGTGGATGTATTTTTTGATGATAGCCTATAGGGTATTCATTGTTCCCTAAGTAGTTCTACGCTAACTTTATTTCTTGATACAAATTTAAAAAAAAGATAACCCTCCTGTATTAAGTCACATATTGTTTAGGGTTCTTGCTTTGAGATCTGAAGCCCCTAATGCCAGTTCGATCATAAGAAAAAATGTTGTGAGTTTTTATTTTAAAACTGTATCCATCAGGGTTATAATGTATATTTGGTTTACTCAATTAGATATTAATGATCTACTGTGATGATGATTAGTGAGATAAGTTAAATTAAGATAAGACCAGGGTTATTTGAACAGCTAGCTATCAATAAAAACATGAAAAGCGGCAAATACTTTTAATGATTTTAACCAAAAAAGAACAGACCTATTAGGATATTGAGGCATGGCATTCACTTTTTCAAGGCACTAAATCACTGTCCGATACCGGAACTAGATTTGATATAAATAGCAGGCGACGGCTATGTGGGCAATGTGACATCGTGGGCCGAGTGCGCTGCCTTGCAGTACGCCACAGATGGTCTTATCTGGTGTGGAAGCCGTTTGTTCAGCAGCTTACGCGTGGACTGTGACATTATAGAGGCAGAGGACGGACAGACATTCCTCCAATTCCGCCTACTCACTTACTCAATTACCTAATGGATGCTTGTGTCGGCTTTAATGGCTGTTTGATTTATACAACCGGGCCGTTTAAAAGTTTTGATGGGGTTCAGTCAACGGGATTAAGTTTTAAAACGGTTTTGAAACAAACTAAAATACTTTAATTTGCTGAACAAGTACTGCAAACAAATTAATTACTTACTACGAAATAAATGAAAAATATTAAGTTTCCAGCAATTTTCAAGGTTTAAAACTAGAGCATTTGCTCGGTAAACTTTGTAAACTTGTTAGACGTGCTCGTTTGCTTCATTCACTCGCCATTGTTAATGTTCTGTGCCTTGGAGGTGCTGTACTATGATTTAAATTCAATGAGCCAAAGGCTGAAAATGTAAAACGTCGAGTTATTTTTCAGTTATCAGCTATTTTTTTCAATTTAGTAGCAACCAAAATGTCCATAAGGATAACATCGGAACTTTTAATGCTGTAGGACGAAACAGGGTAAAAAATAAAGTAAAAGTATTTACAACATAATAAGAAACAAACTATACAATTGTAAATATTTGGCATCTAGCCTTTCTCCCAGGTATTACGTACAGGTCAGACTGATAAAATTTGGAAACAACAACTCTATGCCAATAGGGCCTAGGCTATATAAGCATGTTCATTAAATGCAATACTGAAACAGATTTTTTTTGCAAGTAGTCTAATTAAATCCCGTATTAAAAATAAGCAACAATTTTCATACACTGGGAGGATGTCGGTTAATTCAATGTCTGGCGAAACAAGCGCCCGAGCAGTCCGATAACATCAGAGGATCCATTATACAGTTAGAAGCTGTGTTTAAATCCGCGAGGCGGCGCCAATGCAGAAGAAAAAGGAAGCCCTCAGGGTACAGCGCCGGGGCCCTTCTGCTTCTTATCTTTATTGGTATATTGCTATCATCGCCTCACATTCAATTTTGCGATGTTGTTTGGTAGCTGTTTATTAATACTTTGGGGCCTTCCCGTTTAATAATTGTTAACTGTTGTTCAAACTTATAATTTTGAGTGATTTTTCTTATAAGTGGGGGTTTTATATGTGGTGTTCTATCATGGTATTGTTAAGCATTTGGAAGATATAACTAACCAGTAGTGGATCAGAATATGTATGTATCCCTGTTTTAATTTACGAGTTTATCATTATCTTGTGTGTTGTAGAAACTTAGGACATGGTAAATATATGACTTAGTGGTTATACAAGTAAATTGGTATGTGCAGTTGTTTTACATGGCACAGTATGTAAAAAATATAATTTACATCACACACTGCATTTGTTTTTATCCAAAATAGTTTTAGAGGTCAGGGTACTTTTCGAAATACCATTTCGAGTTTTAATCTCCTAGTTGTTTCAGATAGAGGCTTGATGTAATAAACATTAAGTACAAAGCGTTTATTAAGCGAACTTTAGAAGACTTTGGGTGGAAAACTATACTTCTATCTGGATGATACTTGGTGACTAGGTGTAATCAACAAATGTCTGGTGATGTGGTGCGTGACACTAAAAGAAACTCACAACGCGCTTTTCCCATATTTTTAAATATTTATATTTTGCAATTTATGCTATAATCTCCCAATAAACTGGAAGTGAATTAAAATTAATTCTGTATAAAAGTCCCTATTATGAGAAAAAGGTATCCCACATTCACAAATATATTTTCATCTTATACACATTCAATAATCGACTTATTGCACATATAAACAATTACAACTGCACGATGAACAAATACAGGTCTCTAAGTGTAAGATTTATGATTTCTAAAAAAAATAATTGAGTGCTATACATCCACCCTGACACAACAAGCAACAAGACGAGTGACATCGCTGGTGGCGCTACTGGGTACAGTGGGCGATTGAACAATGATAAATGTTCGACAAGGAGTTATGGCTGAACACAGACGGACAGACGCGGGTTCTGAACAAGCTCTCTGAACAAACTCGTTAGTTATGGAGGGAACAAACCGTAATCGACAGGTCTATCGAAGTGTTACGGTGTCGATAGATCATGTTGTTTTCGACAATCGATTGGTTGATTCAGCGACGACTCTGATTTGCAATTCACTTAACACTTTATCTTGTGCTATTTAGTGTTTTTTAATTACTTTGAAAGACGAAATTAAAAAAAAAGGTTGCAGTTGAAATATTTGTGAAGTAGAGAGGGTCTAATCTGTAAAGCTTTTTATCCTCTTTCTCCTGTAAGTAAAAAATAATAAGGTAAACAAAATTTTCTGTTTCACTTAGTAACACAAAATTACAATTTATAGTATGCACTTATAGGCTAACTATATACAAGCATACAATTGTTACAGCAGTGCTATGGTTATTGTGATTGCGCAGTTATACTTTTTTACACTCTAAACTTTTATATTTCATATTTTATACCATTTTGAAATGTGGACCTCTTAACTCACCATAACGAGTAACTGTTTTTACGGATTAGGCCCGTTACTATGTGGGCGACAGATGCGACGCAACGAGAGCGACAAAATTTCAAACGCATTGTAGCGTTCTAGTAGGCTTTGGCGTCAATCTACAGCATTATGGCGATGCAAGCGTTCCACTGGCGTTGCTTCTGTCGCCCACGTAGGAACGGCCCTTACGAGCCCGTAAAACATTTCTAGGTCCAGCACAACACGTTCACTAGGAATCCGTGAGGGTGGTGTCAAGGTTTACGTGTTGGATGTTGTCCAAAACATTGGCACAGAACCAACGATAAATCCAATCGTTTTACATAAATATTCCATCATTGTCTGAAATGTTGAGCGTTTATAGACCAATCAACAACGTTGATGTATGTCTGAGACGGTTACTGTGACAGCGATGGCAGATCCCTATGCGGGTGAAATTGTAAATACGGGTAGGACAAAAATGCCAAGAATGCTTGTCCCTGGGTATGAAGTCATAACATTTACTGATAAGTTATGTGAGCGTATACGGGACATGATTTTTGTATGATTTATCTGTTTTTGTGAAAGCACACTCAAGTATAGGCCTAATTAGTTATTTTAATCAAGAGCAGGAGCATTAGGGAAGAAAATTTGAGGGATATACTAAGTGAACATGACCTCTAGAACCCCTTCATAAATTTACCAGAACCAAATTCTTTTTTTTGTTTCCAGACCCTTGTGTGCACCTTCTTCCTCGATAACTTATGAGGGGAACACCATACTATTAGTGTGGTAGATATCTATTTCGAATGCGTTCGCAAACAAATTCAAACAATTTAGTATTTAGATCATTAACTTAAAAAGGATAAACTGCAAAAAACTATTATTTACCTCAATTAGTGATATGTTCACGGGCATGTCATTAAAAATGTGTTATTAAGAAATAACAATTTTTTTAATTCAAACTCATTACGAGAATAGAAACAAATACTTGTTTTTAAATTATGTAATGTAATGCAGGTAAAGCCAATGCAATGTTGGAACAACTATATAGCCGTTTGCAACTGCAGACGATATGACGAATCAGAACGTCTGCGCGATGTGTTATCTCTTATCAGCGGTGATAAGAGTCAGCGGAAGTCTGCTTCTGTGTCACCTGTATGGTGGGTAGACTCTGGGGACAACTACCTCTCGCCGCGATGTGAAGTAGCGAGCGCAAACATGAAAACGTAATTGTGACTCAGGAAATACTAGTAAACTTTGTAACTCATTGCTATTGGTATATAAAAATATCGTGGGTATTATGGTGGTCATATGAAATAGATATGCCTTTTTGTACAGGGTGGTTGAAAAGTAACTTGCGCCCCACCCCCCTTAACTTTTTAACTATACTAGTATACGTGGTGCTCGAAATCGAGCAATTTATTTTAATACAATACGAATGTTACTTTTAGCTCTAAATCAATGACATCCGACCAATCCAATATTGTGAATCTCTTTAATCACCAAAACTACACAGCTGATTATTAACAGATGTTTAAAATGCTTTAATATTCAATCCAACGAGATTAAATAGATATAGAGTGCTCACCAGATAGGGAAAAGTGTCCCTTTTTGACTGGCGCCATGTTACCCTTGATTCCCGCCGTTTCCTTGGTAACCAAGTCCTTTGTTTACATTTTTCCAACAGTAATTTACCATTTTATCCACACTTATCCGACGTTTCTATATGCTAACCAATTCAATAGCCTGTTCACAGACCATCAAATCAAACTAATTTAAAAACAAACAACATTAAACATATGTTTTAAAAATATCATCAGTAATTTTTGAAGCTTGTGGCAACCGATCAGAATTGCTAAAACTGGTAACCAAGGAAACGAGAGTAAAGTGTGGGATGGTTGCCAAGGAAACGGCGGGAATCATGGGTAAAATGTCGCGAATCAAAAAGGGACACAAACTTAACATGTGGTGAGCACTCTATATCTATTTAACCTCGTTGATTCAATCCCAATGCTATTTAAATAGGGAACTTTGAGATTTCAATGGTGAATAGCACCTTTATTTTCAGTCCGATTCTCTTCAGTTTTTGGCGGAAACAACTACAGTCAAAGCCCTATCCAATGACACCAAAAACTTGAAAATCGGTTGAAAATTGTAGGAGGAGTTCTCAAGACAAAAAAACCCTTAGCGTATTAAATAAGTATAGATGAGATAATTGAAATTGGTTTGCGGCAACCAACGAGGTTAAATAGATATAGAGTGCTCACCACATGTTAAGTTTGTGTCCCTTTTTGATTCGCGACATTTTACCCATGATTCCCGCCGTTTCCTTGGCAACCATCCCACACTTTACTCTCGTTTCCTTGGTTACCAGTTTTAGCAATTCTGATCGGTTGCCACAAGCTTCAAAAATTACTGATGATATTTTTAAAACATATGTTTAATGTTGTTTGTTTTTAAATTAGTTTGATTTGATGGTCTGTGAACAGGCTATTGAATTGGTTAGCATATAGAAACGTCGGATAAGTGTGGATAAAATGGTAAATTACTGTTGGAAAAATGTAAACAAAGGACTTGGTTACCAAGGAAACGGCGGGAATCAAGGGTAACATGGCGCCAGTCAAAAAGGGACACTTTTCCCTATCTGGTGAGCACTCTATATCTATTTAATCTCGTTGGCGGCAACCTTATTGGACCTGAGGTTATTGTAGCCCCTCATGTCCAATAAGGTTGCCGCAAACCAATTTCAAATATCTCAAATAGTTAAAAAGTTAAGGGGGTATGGAGGTGTGCAAGTTACACTTTTCAACCACCCTGTATATTTCAACCACCCATACCCGTGTTTGGCTCAATGGGTGTAATTTCAGGGTTTTCTATGTACAGCGGAGGGTAGATTTTTACGGACCATATGACTATTAGAAGGACTTAGAAGGACCTTCCTATTAGCCCCTTCTGAATGCGTTATTGTGCACATTACTAAAAATGTAAAACTGTTATAAATTAAAAAACTGTTTCAATGTTCAATGTATAACAATTTTAAACAACTAGGGGGTGATTGACCTTTACAACCCCTGTTTATGCTGTTTGTAGTTACTACCTTTATTATGATCTAGGTATTTAGAACAGAATAGGCAAAATTAAAACAAATCTTTTAGTGCAACACAGTCGAAAATTTAAGGACAGATTAGACCATTTTCGACAAAGACATGACGATCGCAGATACCGCAGTTAATCCACTGCATGAGACAAGTTTCATCTCTTTCTGGTAAACAAGGACCTATGGAAATGTTGATTAAATGTGTTTAAATACAATAAATTCAAAACTGGATAATTTTATAAATTGAATACCTATTGTATTAAAATATAAGGCTATGATTCAATTAATAAAAGCAAATTTTGTAAATCAGCAGGGAGTTATATTTTATAAATAAATAGAAAACAGTTTTATGACATTATATACACTAAATCAAAATACATAGTAAGTATAAAAATTATAAATTCATTACAAATCTATCAATACAATTTGACCGTAGGTTTGAAATACAATTTATTACTAAATATATCTTATCTAAGATTTTAAACAAAAAATGTCGGTTTATTCTAGAAAAGTTAGAGAGGGGTGAAACATAAAATTTTGAAAGAGTAACCATCATCTCAAACATAAAACTACTAAACTACAGAAATTTTGAGTTTTCAAAAAACCTCTTTCGAAACATAAATTCAATGTTGGATGTATATAAAGTTTAATATATCTTAGACTTTATAATTATGAAAACAAACTAAATCATACCCAAATACGTTATTTTTTTGTCGTGATACAATGACAAACAACTGTGCCAACTGTTGATGCGCGAATCACACTAATGCAACACCTGACAGCTCATAGCATCTCACTCTTATCACTAGATGATAACACGTAGCCGACTACCGTATCGTTACGACACATTGTCCTGATCACTAAGTTATATTACATACGGTACTCGTCAATGTGGAACGCCCTTGTAATGATCACTAAACGCTTTGCATTGTCACTGAGCTATTTGCATGCACTAGATGTTTATATCGCCAATTAACTGCAATAGCTTTGTCCTACGATTGCAACATCTGCAGTTGATACATTGAAAACATTTAAGATACCGAGTCTAGCTGCTATATAGTTGCGCAAGCAAGCAATACGAGGAGTGTAGGTTATAAGTAATGTATCATGATAAATAACTGGCAAACTAGTTTGTAAAGTATGTAGTATTTTCAAGTTTGATTGGGTGAGCACTCAAAGGTAGCATTAGAAGTAATATTTACATACTTTTGAGGACGTGGTTCACGTAAGATCATGTTAAGACAAGTAGATAGTAACATAAAACTATTAAGTTTATCACAAAATCAAAAAAATCATAATAATTAGAAAGAAAAATTGTTAAAAAAATTGTTATTCGAAACATCACAACTCAATCATAAATTAAATTATGAAAAGGTTTAAGCATTTTCTAAAAGATAAATTTTTCATGCCTACTATGAGTAAAAAATGATTGGTATCAAAATATTTTTAATGATTACACGTTAAGGCCTTTATTAATCTAGTCATTAAATTAAAACAATTTATTAAAATTACTTTTTTGCCAGACCTAATAAAAAGTTAAAAAGAAAGTAATTTTTCACGTAAGATAAAAATCAATCTCCATGCAACACAGTTACATTAAATTTAGATTTAGGTATTGTAGTGTACTGATTCAAAAGTTACTAACAAATATGTCAGCACAAATTTAGGCGGAAGAAGAAAATGTCAAGTTTATTTCCTCCATAAATGAAAAAAAAAAAAACACACACACACACACACACAACTGGTGAGATAGTTATGGTTGATGGTACAGTAATTATAATTGTACTAGGTAGTAAGACCTTGTTGTTTGAGTCCACAATCTCTCAGCGCAAAATTAAAAAAAAAATCAAAATACTGTTACATTGTATAAAAATATTACTATTGACCTAAATAGATATTAGTAATAAATAAATAGCATAATGTAGCAAAAATTCAATATCAAATTAAATTTTACCGCCAATAAATTTGTCAAAATATACCACAACATAAAAAGCCAATCTTACTTTCATATCCATGCTGGTACACACTCGCGAGTTCCGACCGGTAGAGAAACGGTCCAAACCCTTCACTGACGCGCCGCGAGCACTACTGGTACTGAACCGCCGCTGACAGCCTCAGCTGATAGGACCCCTCCCCCTCCTCCTGACAGTGCCCCTCGCTGCAGCCAGCAATGCAAGGCGCTCTACGTCACTGGCATGCATGGCCCCAGGCTAATAATAAACATTACCGAACCGATCGGTTTGGACTTGTTTGGGCTGTGTCGAACTTTGATGTGTTTTTGGAATGTGAATGATGGAGTGACTCAGGTTTTGGGGTAGAAAAGGCTGACGGTTTAGGAAGATAAGATTTATAATTAGTTTTTACGGTGTATTGTTTTGGTCTTCTATGGTTAAAATTTTTCGTTGGAAATGTAAAACTAAGTGTTAATAAAAACGTGTAAATTGTAATGTAATCAAAAATGGTTTCCAGCATTTGAATCCACAAGGACAGTAAAAAATGATGAGGAGTTGGAGGAGATGGGAGTTGGCTTCCATAAAAAATTACTCGATTACGGTTGTCTAAAATAAATGTGCTCGAGACAATATACTTTACAAAGTGTTTCCAATGCATTAAAAAAAACTTGCTTTGGTTAGTTATTCAGGGCTGGCTGTATTTAAACTGCATAGTATAGCAACGAAAATGAAATTATTAAAAATTACTTACTGCACCTTTCTAATAATATTTTATTTGACCTAAATCTAAAAATTATAGTTTTTAAAATTGCGTACCTAGCAGATTATCTAAGCCCCAAGCTCACCGTATTTTATTGATAACATACGGTGAGCTACCTCCGAATTTTATCAATAAAATAAGGAGCTAGCCTGGCCAATCACAATTTGCACATTATGTAGGTAAATAATGATCATGAAGAATATTATTTGTAGGTAAACTTAAAATTTATGTAAGTTGTAAAATTCATACAACAGTATGTAATGCATTGAGTTCAAAACATTACGCAATGAAGTGATGCATTTCATTCAACAAGAACATAACATACTGCACTACAGCATAACCAAACGGTCTCGTCGACATTTTATATTTCAATATTTTAAAATCATAGATCACCATCAAACACTGCAGTTTCCTGATCGTGTCCGTGACGGTTCGCATTGCGCTCTGTCCTTTCTCCGGCACCGCACCGGGGGACCGAGCGAGAGCAATGAAAATTGAGCATGGATCGTTACTGTCGAAGCTCGGTGACTGATTTGTGGGCGAAAGGGCATAGGAAATCTGGTTTGTCTGGCAATAATTGGCGGTAAAGCTAAAGCTATGATGAACTGGTGACATTTAAATGGAAGAATACGTAAACACACATATAGTTGTCATATCTTTGGTTTTTGTTAAGCGGAATTCAACTTGCTAATTTTTTTTTATAAAATAAAAAAAATAATATCCTTTAATAACATGAAGTTTATCTTCAATTGATTAGGGGCCTACAACAATTTTTTCTTATAGTAAGTTGAATACATTGGATGAAGTTAGTTATAAAACAAATAACAGTTGTGCCATATCATACCGTAGTAGGCCTACTGGGTTGACAGGGCGTTGCTCTTTGGTTTTATTTTAGTTTTATTTTACTTTTTTACAGTGTGATGGTAAGCAGACTATTAAGTTTACATCAAAAATCAACTATTCCTCCTCATAGTTAACAGCTGTAAAAAATGCTTAAATTCTAGTTATTATTTTGTTTTATCCCCCCCCCCTTCTTGTTATTTCATTGCATTGATGGCAACCCATAAGACCAATGTTGTAAATTACAATTTTTAAACTTAATTTTAGATCAATTTTCATTTTTTTTGGGGGGGGGGGGGGTAAGGATGTTTCTAAACTTATTTTTGGACAAAAACACTCTTATTATGCAAAGTTTAAACAAAATCAACCCTCTACATTTCAAAATATTTCATGGAAAACACATCGCCACAGACACTTTCTTCTCGTTTTACAGTACTGTATGGGATTTAAAGCAATTTAATGACGTTCGTTAAAACTTAATATTCGATTCCGCTTTTGAAACTCCATGTAATTAAACGTCTTCTCCTATAGATCCTATACTTATACGAGTAAGCATAATGTATAGGCCTATTTGTATGTAAATATGTATGTATACTGACCTAGAAACCGGGTCCAACTATTTAATTAAAACTTTCCAAATAATTAATTACTGAGATTCAAATGATGCGAAATTACTTTCTCAACATAAACTCTTTGCTTTGATAATTGATTCTCTACTCGAACATTTTGTACGGCACACATTTCAATGCTGCAACGTATGAATCGAATTTTTCATGCTTTCTTAATCTCTTATCGTTCATCAACATATTCCTGGTCTTACATTTTTTCAGCAATTAAACTTTTAGAATTCAAGGGAATGTACAAAATTTGGCCGTTCCTCTTTTAATACTAAAAGGTATTAAACGTTTTGGTTGTATAATCGCAAAGCTCATACATTTCTCTCCTCTGCCTGCTCATTACAAAGCGTGGGTAGGTTCCGAATATTGTGACGAAAACCGAATTCCTCGTACATATCGACGTGTGTTTGCTTTATCAAGGCCGACCAGCGGAATTTGAAGTGGGCGGTCTATTTTTGGGCGGCCATTAAATTCTGGTAAACACCTGCATTTATCGGCACAAACAGTGAGTCAGTGCACTTCTCCTTGGGTGGGTATTGTTGGAGGGTTGGCAGGCCTGCCATTGTTGGTTGAACGACAGGTTGGCAGCAATGCCTGAGACTGAAAGATCAGCTGGTTGGTACTTGTTCAATTTACGAGCATGTTTACTTGAATAAAGAGGAAAACCTGAACCTGACAAGAACCGCTCAGTAACAATTTTTCAACATTTCATGTTGTGTCTAACTTTTTAAGCTAAAAACCCCTTACTGTAGAAGTATACACAAACTTCACAACATTGTAAGATTTTCATTTTAAGAAATCGTAGAAAAGTAAGGGGCGATGATTATTTAAATCAAGGGTTAAATTCCGGACACCTGTCTAAAGGACTCGGTGACAATAATTGTTTTGTGAAAAGTATGTAAAACTTGATAAAAAAGGTTTTGTTTACAAAACGAAGGCTTGAAAACGTAACTTATCTTACTCTCTAATCAAATATTATTTGCATTTTTCCTGTTTTATTTGGCCGATATAATGAAAAATTAACACCAACAACATAAACAAAAACATAGTAATTAACTAACCAATTATGTTCAGTCAAGTTATAATTTGTTAATGTTTGTTATTTTAGATGTCTATTTTTGTATATTTTAAATTTAAATGCCTTTTATCACCAATCAAACCACATCACATGAACGTATGTAAATTTTCATTGTTGGAACTCATTCACGTTGAATCACCGCAAGTGTAAACACTGTTTCACTTTTATCCGCAATAAACCTCTTTTATACCAACCTCGGTCCTTCGAATTTATTTACTTACTCTAAACCGCATTCACTGTACATTTTTTGGTCAACATCGAGCCGGATAGTTTCAACGAACAGTTTTAGTGCGACTTTTTTCCCTGTAAATTTTATGATTGTCTTGGTTTATCGTCATTTGAACATCAAGCCGCCAAGGACAAAACACCGCATCGCCATATTGGTTTTCGTCAATCCACTAGTCCACTTTCCTCCCGTTCCAACTGTCAACATCGTCTGCTTCTGCTACGACTGTCTCACCGCAGTAATGCACCTGACTTTTTTTTACGTTGTAACTGTTACTTTCACGATCCGGATTGTTCCAGTGACAAAGTAAGGAATAGGTTCGGTAGAACGGTTGCATCACTTTAAGTTACTTGTTGCTTCCTTTGTTGTGGCTCTTTTCTGACTGAGTTCCACCTTGAACTGACTTACTACCTACCAAATATTTCAGTATAATCATATTGAGACTTGGGCTTAATTTATTCTTGTTTGAAAGCTTGCAGCAATTAGGCTAGTATGTATCACAGCTTTTTAAATGTTAGGGATATTTTTCTGAAGTTATCTAATGATTCTAAGATGTTAGTACGATTGTGACCAAATCTTAATGTGTTAATGCGCTTTATGTCTTTTTCTACACTTAAATTTATGAGTTAGAAAATATATATTTTAAGTGACTTCCAAAGTTACATCAGGTCATTGTTATGGTGTAGATATTAATTTTTAACAACAAAAGGTTAATAATAAAACCACACTCTTGAGTGTATCCCTTAAGGAAATTTGCTTAAAACTAAGTATTGTATGATTCTAATTTGAAGTAACCTATTAACTTAAGTTATCTAATAGGCCCTATAAGTTACCACTTTAAAATAATGCATTATTGGGTACCATAAGTGATCAAACCACAAGTACTGTCTCAATTATCACTGATTTTACACTATGGTACCCATCAAGTTTCATTGAAAGTATTGTTATACCACTTACTTACTTTACTTTTCCCACGTCGTCTCGATTGACCATCTTCTGGCATGAGACCTGTCATGTTCCTATCTCTATAAAATCTTGGCACTTCTGTCTCCGAAGTTTGTCCAATGTAGGTTAGGATAGCAGAAAAATGATATGATTAGGTTAGGCTAGGTTGGGTAATTAGGTTATTAGGTCAGGTAAATAGGTAGCTAGTAAAAACTTTGTTCCAAAAGAAATATTTTAAGTTCTTTCTTAAATTTTTTAATGTCGCTGATTTGAACCAGTTTTACCGAAAGCTGAGAAAGTCGCTTGAGGCCAATGTATTCAGGTTTTTGCTCGAACAATTTTAATCTATGAGATGTTGAAGGGCTGAAGGGTTAAGATTTCTGTTTCTAGTATTGTACGAATGTTCATGAGCCTTTACAAGGTGTCTTTCCTTTACAAAAGAGATTACCTCAAACATGTAAATACATGACACTGTTAAAATTCCACGAGTAAAATTGTTGATGTTTCATGGAAAGGACCTTAGCGTTTAAAAATTGTATGTAAGTTTTCTATTTCTTTAATAAAATAGTTTATTATTAATAGCTCATTTAATAAAAAATACTGTGTAACAATTTTACACACAGTCCTAAATAGTAGTTTAGTTATTGGCGACCTAACTAAATAGGTAGTTGTAGGCCTATATAGCCAAGTATAAATGAGGGATGAGTGTTTAACGTATTGTTTAATGACTTCGAAAAATGTAGACTTTCAGTCTTGTTGCTTTTCCGTGCATTGAGTTGAGCGTCTACCAATTAAAACACAAATCAAAATAGCTATAACGCTACCTAAAAGATAGATGGCTGATTGGATGTATTCTGAAGCCATGCTACAACGTAGCTATCCGTTCCTTTTCACTGGAACGTAACAGAAGCACCTAGTCACAGTTCCATCGGACATGTTCCAAAATGTCAAAAAAAAGTCAGGTGCATTACTGCGGCGAGACGGTCGTCTTCTGCTTCCAATGTCAACAAAACAAACAACAACTGTGTAGGTTATGTTTTGAAGAAGGCTATACCGCAAACCGCAAGGATCTCATCGTAAGTTTTACAAAATAAATCAATCACAAAGAAGAAAGTTATTAACAATTCAACATTTTTATTCCTGATTATTCCTTTTTCCTCTTGTTTTTCAACTATGAACTGTATTTCCTTACTAGCTATTGAAAACGAAAATAAGTAACTTATTTGGCCTAGGCTACCTTTCAAAAATGAGGTTTTCAACATTTACTAACAGATGTAAAGTCCAATTAAATAAGCTAAATAAGATCGATGATCATATCAAGACATATACAACTGAAATAACTGCTGCCCAAATTACTAAACTTAAACTTTACTTAGATGAAGTCAAAACAATCTCAGCTAGTTTTGAAGATAATCTTAACAAACTTCTTGACCTTGATGATACAACCTTTTCTGACAATGAAGACGCTATTTTGAAATTTCAGGGGGAAATATCCGAACTCTCCTTAAATATTGAAACTCAAATCTGTCTTTTGACTCAAACTTCTACAGATAATTCCCTAAATGAAACAACAACCACTCTAACCTCAACTAGGCCTACTAGCATAGTAAAATTGCCTAAATTGGAATTAAAATCCTTCAATGGGGACACTAAAACCTGGATTTCCTACATCAATCTGTTTGATACTACTATCCACAATAATAGTAGCTTATCCCCTGTTGAAAAACACCAGTACTTGTTAAGCTCACTTGAAGGTGAAGCCTTACATTTGATTAAGTCACTACCTATCTCTGCTGGTAATTATACAGTAGCCTACAATGCTTTACGTGAAAGGTATCACTCTAAACGTAGGCTAATCTCTACTCACCTCAGTAAAATCTTTGATTTACCTAACATAAATGAAAAATCTGTCAAAAATCTCAGGTCATTTCTAAACGAATTCAATGAAAATGAGCAAGCCCTTAATGTCCTAGACTACAATGTAATGGAAAACAACTACCTATTAAGTATGTTACTCTTACGTAAAATGGATTCCAACCTATGCCAAAAATTTGAGTCTAAACGTGTTAACACTACTGATTTTCCTCAAGCCAATGAAATAATAAAATTTCTCAAGGAGTTTTGTAATAATAGTGAAGATGCCTCTCTCTGTAACAGCCACCAAGCAGCTCCTCAAACTCTCAAGCCGGTTTCTAACGCTCAAGCTCAAAATGGTAAATCGTTCCAACGACGTCCTATGGCTTTTGTAAGTACCTCTGATGATTCCAAATGCTTTTGCTGTAATGACAGTCACAGTGTATATAGTTGTCCAGTCTTTCAGAGTAAAACACCTCAAGAACGGCTTAATGTTGTACGTTAACTTAAACGTTGTACAAATTGCCTTGGTAATCATTCATCTAAACAGTGTACGTCTAAACGTACTTGTAAGACCTGTTCCAAACCTCATCATTCACTCCTACATTTTTTGAAACCTATTAAGCCTTTACTTAATGACAGAAATCATTCAAATTATGAAAATAAGTTAGGCTTAATTGAGCCTAAAGAAGTCTCGCAACCTGTAAGCGCAACCTCTATGATTAGTAAAGGTGATACACCTTCTCAGAGAAACACCACAGTGCTTTTAGCCACAACTCTTGTTAAAGTAAAGTCCCACTCTGGACATGCTCATATCCTACGAGGACTGATTGATTCAGCTTCTCAATGCTCCTTTATCTCTGAACGTGCAGCTCAACTCTTAAATGTGGTCCGAACGAAGTCTATACTTCCCATTGATGGCATCTCTGGCCTAAGCACCAAATCTAAAGGTATTACTAGCCTAGATTTAAACACTGTAAGTGGTAAATCTGTAGTTCAGAATCATACAGTAGTAATTCTCGACAAAATTACTTCGCCTCTCCCACGAACACAAATACATCCAGATGTAATTGCCCATGTACAAAAGTATAGCCTAGCAGACCCTTCATTCAATGTAACTGGGCCCATAGACATTCTTCTAGGCCGTGAGCTTTTCGCTAACATTTTCACTGGCGAAATACATTCTATCGGTGAGAATTTACCAAAGGTTGTTGGTACCATATTTGGTTTTACCATAATGGGTAAGACACCTTGTCTCGGAGAAACAAACCCAAGTAACCATTTGTCTACACTGTTATCAATCAATGATTTTGACCTCCACAGCTCTTTGCAGCAATTTTGGCAACTCGAGGAACCTCCGCAGCAATCAAAGCTCTCTGAAGATGATTCATACTGTATTAATCATTTTGCTAGCACCCATACCCGTGACGAAGATGGACGCTATGTAAGACTACCTCTTAAGCCTAATCATAAGGAATTAGGGGACTCATTCACCTCTGCCAAGTCAAGAATGACATCTCTTGAACGTAAATTCTCCTCTCAACCTGTCTTTCATGAAAAATATTGTGATTTCATGACAGATTACCACACCTCTGGTCACATGACAAAATGTGATGATAACCTCCATTTAAATGAACCTCATTTTTTCCTACCACATCATGGAGTCATTAAAGAAACCTCATCCACAACTAAACTCCGTGTTGTTTTTGATGCATCTTGTCGAACAAGCAACAATCTCTCGCTCAATGATATATTGCTTCCTGGTCCTAAGCTTCAAACTAATGTTCATGACATATTATTGAACTTCAGAAAGTATAAAGTTGTATTCTCTTGTGATATCAAACAAATGTACCGTCAGATTAAGGTACACCCTGATGATCAAAACTATCAGTTGATTCTCTGGCGAGAAAACAGTCAAGATCCCCTCTCAGTTTTTAAATTAAATACTGTAACATAAGGTATGAATTGCTCGCCATTCCTAGCCATTAGTACTCTGAACCAACTTGCTGCTGATGAAGGAGACTCCTATCCAGCTGCAAAACATGTGCTTTTGCATCAAACATACATGGATGACTGCATTGGAGGACATGATTCCGAAGATGAAGCGATAGAAGTACGCAGTCAACTGGTCGATCTACTAAAGAAAGGTGGTTTTGAATTGAGAAAATGGACTTCAAATTCTCAGAAACTATTGGATGGCATCCCTTAGGAACATCTGGAAATACCTATGTTCTTTTATAACTCAACACAACAAGCTAATTTCAGTATTTTAGGCCTCCATTGGTCATCTCTCACTGATAACTTTTCATACCATTTCAATATTTCACAGTCTTGTACTTCAACCCCACCAACAAAACGGAAAGTATTAAGCACCATTGCTCAAATCTATGACCCAGTAGGTTTTTTAGCACCAGTCACTATGAAAGCCAAATGTTTCATGCAGCATCTCTGGACACAAAATTTGGATTGGGATGACCCCTTACCCTCTCATTTGGCTGATTCCTGGATCCAGTTTCTTGAAGAACTACCAAGCATTTCAAACATTTTAATCCCAAGAAATTTGGAACTAACAACAGGTTGTTCAATTCAACTTCATGGCTTTGCAGATGCTTCTCTCCATGGTTATGCAGCTGTCGTATATCTGCGTACAACCACTGCTGATGGTAAAGTGATCATCCGCCAACTTATCTCCAAGACTCGCCTTGCACCTTTGAAATCGATCTCGCTACCTCGTTTGGAGTTATGTGGTAGCCACTTACTCTCAAAACTAATGAACTACTGTGTAAATATCCTCTCTCCTAACTACCAGATAGAACTCATTCGAAACTGGTGTGATTCAACCATTGTCCTTGCTTGGATAAGCACCCCTCCATACAAATTGAAAACTTTTGTCTCAAATCGAGTCGCAGAGATACAAGAATGTACTTCTACAAACTCATGGGAACATGTGAGAAGCCCTGACAACCCAGCTGATTGTGCTTCCCGTGGACTCTCTCCCTC
Source organism: Neoaliturus tenellus (assembly GCA_030545055.2). Classification (NCBI taxonomy): domain Eukaryota; kingdom Metazoa; phylum Arthropoda; class Insecta; order Hemiptera; family Cicadellidae; genus Neoaliturus; species Neoaliturus tenellus. Next base: position 3,151,786 of record CM061534.1, on the reverse strand, counting down.
ATCACTCAAAGAACATCACCTTTGGTGGACCGGACCCACTTGGTTAACAGATCACCCTTCCCAGTGGCCTTCAGGTGATTTTGTACCTCTCGAGGAAAATGAAATCCTAGAAATAAAACCTGATCCTCTAATTATACTTACCTCTGAACTCAAGCCTAATGATTTTTTACTCAAGTTTTCAAGTTGGACCAAGCTACTTAATGTTCTTACATTTGTCTTGCGTTTTATTGAAAAATGCCGCAACAATACTGCCTATACTAATGAACTTAACAGACCAACCATCCCTGAACTAAAGTCTACTGAAAAACTTGTAATTAAACTAGTTCAAAAGGAAGCCTTCTCAGAAGATATCGAATGTTTGAAAAATGACAAACCATGCAGTACTAGAATTCAAAGACTGTCTCCTTTCATGGATAGTGAAGGTATTCTCCGAGTTGGAGGACGACTCAAGCAGTCATCTTTGAATTATGACAGCAGACATCCAATACTCTTACCTAAATCTCACCACATTGTTAATATTCTCATTGACCACTATCATGTAATGTATTTGCATGCTGGACCACAACTTCTCCAGTCATTAATCAATCAACGTTTCTGGATACTTTCTGCAAGAACTGTTATCCGAATGCGCATTTTCAAATGTTTGAAATGTTTCAAATGTAAGCCAAGAAATTCTCCTCCTCTTATGGGTGACCTACCAAGTTCGAGAGTCAACATTTCTCGTCCATTTCTAACTACAGGCATCGACTTCTGTGGTCCCTTCATGGCAAAATCGTACAACCTACGGTCTGTGAAACATTTCAAGATCTATATCTGTTTGTTTATATGCTTTGCTACAAAAGCTGTTCATCTTGAGCCTGTGACTGACCTCTCAACCCCTTCATTCATTGCTTCTTTGACTCGCTTTGTATCACGTCGTGGCCTTCCAAACAAGATTCATTCCGACTGTGGAACAAACTTTGTGGGAGCTGATGCATACTTAAAATCACTTTTGAAAGATCTGGAAAGTAAAAAGAAGATTTTGGACTTCTGTAACCTTCACTCAATTGAATTCAACTTCAATCCACCAGCTGCCCCACACCAAGGAGGGTTATGGGAAAGTGCTGTGAAATCCCTAAAATATCACCTCTACCGTGTCATTCAGCAAGAAGTTCTCACTATAGAAGAATTCTTCACACTAACTGCTAAAATAGAAGCAATCTTAAACTCAAGACCGTTAACCTCTCTAGACCCTTCAGACCTTACAGCTCTTACACCTGGTCATTTTCTTATTGGCTCTCCCCTAACATCTGTTCCTGAACCTGACCTAACGGAATTGTCTACAAACCGCCTCAAGCGTTGGCAACGTGTTCAAGCCTTCACCCAAAACATATGGCGTCGCTGGAGTCAAGAGTATTTAAACACCTTACAACAGCGTTACAAATGGAACATAAAGAAAGAAAATCTTAAAGTTGGCGACCTGGTTTTACTTCAAGACTCCAGAACTGCTCCACTTTGTTGGCCTTTAGGCCGCATTATAGAAACCTTTCCTGGATTAGACGGTGTAGTCAGAGTTGTCAAAGTGAAGACAGCAAATGGACTCTACACAAGACCAGCCATGAAAGTTTTTCCGCTCCCTTAAACTGTGAACCAGACTATTTTACATCCCCTCCTTGATTCAGTTATTTTTTCATGTACTGTTTTTTGTTAATTTTGTTGAACCACGTTGGTTCAAAGGGGGCGGCATGTTCAGTCAAGTTATAATTTGTTAATGTTTGTTATTTTAGATGTCTATTTTTGTATATTTTAAATTTAAATGCCTTTTATCACCAATCAAACCACATCACATGAACATATGTAAATTTTCATTGTTGGAACTCATTCACGTTGAATCACCGCAAGTGTAAACACTGTTTCACTTTTATCCGCAATAAACCTCTTTTATACCAACCTCGGTCCTTCGAATTTATTTACTTACTCTAAACCGCATTCACTGTACAAATTATGTAAACATCATTATACTCAATATTGCAACATATGTGAATAGTCTTATACTGAAGGCAAGGCGGAAGTTCATTCTAAAAATAAGTACGGTAAGAGGTCTTATAACTTTTACGTGATATTACGTTTGTAAAAACTTTTTTTGACTGACAGAATTATCAAGAAGCAGAAAATATGGCCTAATAACTTTCTGGTGCTTAGTTGTCGTGATTTGTATAAAATTACGATCCTCCCTGCTTATCTGAATTTTTAATTATCCCGTGAGCGCGAGAGGATACTGTGTACATGATTTTTGTTCGTAGATCTGACATAATTGCAATACTAATTTTAAATATTGACTTTAGTTATTACTTATTGTATGTTAAACAACTTAAGTATTGCTTAACAATTATTGATTAATGAATGACGGGTTATTTCATTATTGCCATTTTCTCCGATTTTTAACTGCGGAATGAGTTTTTATTTCTCACAGTGAAAGACAAGTTTGTATTTTGTATTAGTTTCTGATTAGTAAATATGAAATAAATGAAAGTCCGTTCTGTAAAAACCCTAAATATTATACAAAAACTTTTTATATAAAAATATTATTACTTTTACCACGTAAAGGAGAACATAAAGGAGTTTAGTAGATACAAAGAAGTGCGAAAACATATAGATGGGTGGTTATGAGTAAAAGATGGTAAATCATTGTTGATAGACATTTTAAACAATTTTATAAATTACTTTTAGTGGAAAAAATTATGCACAAATGTAAGACAGTTAAAGGAAATAGAGTTATATGATTTGTAATTATACGACTAGATAACACGTAAAGGCTGTTTAAATATTTTCTGAAGAAAAATAAAATAACACCTTTCCCAAAAAAGAGATTTTCATACTAAACGTAAATAATGGATTACAAGAAGATAAGGACCAGAGACTGACTTTTGTTTGAAAAGCTTTGTTGGGCAATTAGTCAAGCATATGCAAGTCTTGCGAGTGTTTTTGTTTCATTAAAAAGCTAATTAAGTTATACAGTAACCTCGTTTTTACGACCCATACATAAAAATATAGAATCCAATTAAATGCAGCAGTTTTCCATCTTTCCATCAAAAATATTGTACATACCAATGTTTTTAGTTTCCAAATAAATACTTGACTACTATTTTAATCAAGCATGTAATAAAACGCAAAATAAAATATACATCTTGAATGGATTTTATCATTTATCCAATATGACTATATACATGACTATCCAACTATCGTTTATAGCTATATTTACAAATGCATGTTAAATACTACTCTTGGTATTTACACTATCATCAATTCCTAAAACAAGAAAATAAATAGCATGAAAGTTCAAAAGAGTTGTTATAATTGATCGTTAAAAAAACTGCATTGTAATTTAAGCTCTTACTTGATTAATAAACAAGCTAATTGCCGTGAAGAAGTATTATCAACTTAATTAAAGGTAACCATGCTACTTTTTATAACAATCCAAGCATTGCATACCTCAATGTAAATTATTTACTTTACCACAAAAAAACCAGTTTCCAGCGTGAAATTGATTTAACTGCATTGTTTAGCTTAATTAATAGTTATTTATGCAACAAGTGCGAAAAGTGTCGATTTGCTGCACTCGAGAGAAATGTTTATGCACGAGCCGCAGGCGAGTGCGGAATAATTTCTCTCGAGTGCAGTGAAAGCACTTTTCGCACGAGTTGCATATTAAATTTTTCCTACGACTGCCAAATATTTCTTATATAAGTATAAACGTTTAATATTCAAGTTAAAATACCCACTATGTGAGGTCCCTGTCTCAAGATAGTGATATTAATGATATCCTGTATTATGCACTTCCTACATTTAGTTAAAAATTTATTGGATTTTTCATGCAGAAGATTTAACGCCACTGTTTTAGCAGTTTTAGCAAGATCGTCAGGGGATATAAGTCACTTAAATCACTAAGGTCACTGTCATAATTGATCATTGCGCAGCTAACTTACGTACCGGTAGCTCACCTGTAGCTGATTTGTAGGTTATTTTATGTTGATTCAATAGAAAACGACCACATGGACAACAATAGATCAGATGTTTATATCCAGTGTTGCCAACTTAATTCCTCACTAATCAACGTTTCGTTGCTGGCTAATGCAAATTGTTTTGTGTTCTAATGTTTAAACACTGGAGTGCGCAAAGTAAATCTAGCGTGCGCAAAGTAAATCGAGCGTGCGCAAAGTAAATTGAATACGGCAATCACCTGTTTTGCGACGAGTATCGAGTGCGTAAACAACTGTTTTCACGGATAGTCGTAGGAAAAGGTATTTTGCTTATGTAACCTGTATATGTGATATTTATGACGCTAATTATAATAGTAAACTACTGTGCTTTTTGCTGCCTGTCGATAGTTTTCCTCAGTTTTCACACTTGAAAACTTTTTTTTATTTTGGTTGCATTGATAACTGAGATCAAATATTTTGAATCAAATTTTTTCAAAGGATCGTGGATGACAAATTTATGGATCACTGATATAATTAAAGCTGAATGTGTTATTTTATAACTTGTATTTTTAACTTGTTTTTGTTATACAAGATCACAATTGTTATTTTGTTATTTTTATCATTTGGTAATTTGTTATTTTGATAAATAACCAATTTCCAATTTTGTGTAATGCAGCTGAATATTCTTTAATGTAAAATGTTACATCAGAAATTATGCTTCATTCAATCCAAACCTAAAATAACATCAACTGGATTGTATCCACTCTGCAGTTTCTATATCCACTTATCTATTCTCCAATCCGCTCTAGCTTTGATGTAGCAAACAAACAACGCATCAGTGCCAATCGATTCAACCTCTACCGGACAGGCCGCCAGATAACGTGAGTGCATCGGTGCATGTGCAACAGAGAGGAGATGCACCGCACGGCGCGATCAGCTGATCGGCCGATCAGCTGATAACGGTGACGTCATCGCCAGGGTCAAGGTCGCCGCTGCCAGCGGGCCGCCAGAATTGGAACGGTGACGTAGGAGCTCACAACAACGCTGCGTGGGTGCTGGCTACAATAGTTCGGGGATCTGGAATGTGGTAGAGTGGGAACTTTAGTGAGTTAAATGTGGTTACATATTGCAGTTTAATGAGCAAAGATATTGATTTCCTATATTTTAATGCAAAATTTAAAAGAAAACAACTACTACAAACCACGGAATATAGATCAACTCTAATAACTTTTTCTGGAAAAACATTAAAAAGTTAAAGGATCTTACTATATGATGTGGTCTTGAAGTGTGAAAATAAATTTTCATGTATTTTTATTGAGAAAAAAACATAACATTGTGTTTAGGAATATGGTTTTGTATTCTTATAATAAAAACTTAACGGACGAAACAACAAAAACTATCTGCAGAATGAGCCACATTTTTAGCAAATTTACCAACGTGTTAAGTCTCATAGAAAAAGGTAATATAATATCCATTGTAATAGACAGTTTAGAATATTATAAATTGCGGTGTTGATTGAGCTTTAGTGTTAGGATAGAGAATATTTAATTTTCAATCACAGAGAAAATAATTTGAAACACTGTAGAGGGCGAAACTTTTTCAATCCAGTTCTATAGATTTGTTCTATAGATTTGTTGGCATACAGGCTCTGTGCTACCAAAATTTTTAAAGTTTTGCAGCTTGAACATATATATTTGAAATAAATCAGACACGAATTTCATAAACTAACTGTAAAGAGGCCGGTAATGTTATACATAGTCAAAACAAAATGTCTGTAATACTTAATCTATACACTTGTAAAAAAGAAAAAAAATATTTGAATTGGGCCTAAACTTTCATTTTTATGGAGTAAAAAATTAAAATAGTAGTGAATAACCAGTGTACAACATTATTGCTTGGGTTAGCAGATATTTATTGCTCATTATGATGCAATGCCCTGGAAAGGAAAACAAATATTACACACATTTTCCTGTAGGCCTCCATTAAATACTATACCTATACGATCTAAAATATTCATAATTCTTTTGTTGAATTGCGACTCCTGAGTATAGTTTTAAAATGTCCGTAAGAAATAATAAAAATAGCTTTTAAACCCCGTAACTGTTTTTCAAATAAGTATCATGATTAAATTGAAATCAAAATTATTCAACATGTAAGACGAACTGCTAAATCAAAAACAATTAGTCAGAATGAAAATGTACACAAGAACTGTAAATCCTTTTAGCATTTATGAATATTCATTGTGCCACGTGCTACTAACAGCTAGTGCGTTGACGCAATTGCAAGTTAGTGCTTTAGCAGTGCGGATGTCCGCTATCAGCTACAGTACTAGCGAGGATAGGTAGCGACACGTGTTTTATACCTTTCCGGTTATAACTTATGTAAACTTGGAGACCTTAGTAAATAAGGATGTTTTAGCAATTTTTTCGCAATATATTGTAAATGTCGAGTTGGAAAAAAATAGTAAATTGGTATACTCAATAATTAGTTGATAATGTTTACCATTTTTTTTTACATAGGCCTACTGTATTTAATTTGTTCCTACTTGACTTTCGTATCGCATGGGGTTAATGTAAGTTATAATAAAAATATTTTGTTAGTGTGACTCTAATCTAAGAGATATTCCAAACGATAATGCACCTGACGATTATACCCCTAACTATTAGTACAACCGAACGGTTCAATACAGTTCAAAAAGTACGGTAGAAATAATTTAATGAAATGACTGATCACAACTGCTCCCAGACTATAGAATGTTTTACTGTACAGAAAAAAAATTATAATTATAATAATAAATTCCCCTCTTTGGTGAAAACCATGTTTGACATAAGAAGGAAATATAACTAAATTTTTTTAGTTGTCAAAAAAAATAATAATAATAATAAGTTCTTAAACTAAAAAAATCCTTATATGTGCTATTTATTTCTACACAAATCCTCTTCTTACATCCAAGTTGGCGTTTCCCATGTACATATGTCCCTGCAATTCCTCCAGCCCCCACACTTCTCCTTCTGTCCCCAGGAGAGGATTTGACACCTTGAGTCGCTCATCTCATCCCACAAGACCCATCCCAAGGTAAGGTCAGGTTTGGTGGACCGGTGACTCATCAATGGGTGACGTCACTCATTCATCTCCTTCATCTCATCGCCCCATTCAGAAGTGATGCAAATACTACACACTCCCTGGTGACACTACGACCACGCCTCAGGCCTGCCAACACACGCGGCCTTGGACCTTGGAGTGAATATATTGTGGTGGTTACTTAGTAGTCACTCGTGGCCGCTTCTCGCCCCGCCCATGCGAATCATCAAGGAATACGTATACTGAACTGAAACTACTGTAAATGTTAAACAAAACGAGATTTAAAGAATTGTAGTATTTCTTGGATAACTACAACTTGTTTATCTTACGAAATTGCGAGAAAAAACTATAAATCAATTGCGGGGCAGTTATAAATTCACCCAAAACGATAAATAACCAGGGTATCAAATTGGACAGAAACAATTAACTAGAGGGATCACAAAGTTATCGTCAGTGAGTTCAGGAAAAATAAAAACAAACAAATTTTCTTGGAAAGATTGATTGTTGAGACTTATGCCTACAGTGATTCTGGGATTAAGACCGCGATCCAGTTTTTTTTAACATCTATATCTAATAAGTTTGTTTTTTGATACTATATAAACAAGGTTTTTCAAGATTTTTTACTAGGAAACACTACCTTACTTTAATGGATAGCCTAAGATTTTAAAACATGATTTATTTTCATATGTGTTTAATGTTATAAAATTACACTGTCAGTTATACCACAGAGTAAGGAACCTTTACTTACTCCTTGGCACCGTTCCTTATCCTGTGGTTATACTAACTTACTGGTGTAAGCATTGAAATAAATGGGGCAAAATATTTAAAGTGGAAGAGAACATTTTTTTAATTGATAAATTACTATGGTTACTCTAACGTAGACTCTAATTTTACTTTTAAACACTTAAAGAAATCCCTCATTTCGTCTCTATGTAAATCTATAGAAAAATATTCATTTTCGTCAGTATTTTTTTAACAATACCCAACAAGAAACTAGAAATTTTCACAAGATTTGAGCAATTTCGCAATTTGTTCTTAGATGCCATTGCTTGCTTTCGTATAATTTCCACTGAAGAAACTGGATTTAATGAACTCGCCCAATTCGGTAGGTAAGTTTTTCAGTAGAACGCCAAAGAAAAAAAAAACTGCAATAAAAGGCAAAAGAGCTCTTAATCCCACGAAGAAAATTATTTTAGTTTTAAATTTAATTCAATTTAGTTTAGTTATATTTTAACTTATAAGATTTAGTTCATCCTATTGTTTAGTTTCTACCAAGCTTGTTTCTTTCTTTAGCGATGTTTCTTGTATGTTTCATTATTGACTGTCTTTTTAATTATTGAGAGATAGGCCTAACTATTAATATATTGCATGTTTAAGAATAAACTATCCACAATAAAAGAAATGACGAACCTATTAAAAACTAACAAGGTGTAAGAAGCATATTTACCTTTTCTTTATTAGTAAAGGCAGTAAATCTACATAGAAGAATCAGATATAGTTTCTATAGAGTATATTTTTGGATATGATCCATAAATGAGTCTCCATCTAGACCGCGAAACCGCAAAACCGTTTCGCTTAGTGAACCGCAGCTAAACCTACACTGGCTCGGACGCCAAACACGTGCCGTCCTGGTCGTAGGAGCGCCGCCGCCGGCGCCGACCATTGTGCTGAAATGAGGTACTTGGCGCACTTAAACAGCATTAGATGGATTTGTATTTTACATAGTTTTTTTTAATGTTCTACAGTTAAAAATCTGGATCCAACAGGGTTACTGGATTTGAAATTTGACTGTAAGATTAAACAAGTACAGTATCCAATGTGTTATCAGTGGTACACAAACAATGCCACATAATCATTATACTGTTAACTGTAAAATCACCTTTAACGTGCATTTGGTCAATTTGTCTTAAACACATTAGATTGGTTGATATCTTAGGCTTGTCGCACACTACGGCAGACCAGCTCAGACCGCTCAGACCAGACCGCTCAGATCCGGCAGTTTTCCCACACACTACGTCCGGTCAGTCCGCTCAGCTCAGGCGTTTTTTGAGCGCCAACCTCAGTCAGTAGTCAACAGACAGCGGCATTGGCTGCATGTATACTTTGAGTATCCTTGTTCAGTGCGATTAGTGCGATGGGTTCTAGTAGTAGTGATGAAGAAACTGCTATAGTAGCATTAGCGTTTGCTGCGGAAGAGGACGAGAAGGCCCAAAAAACCAGGAGAAAAAGCAGGAAATTTTGGGTGCACAGTATTAATGTCGCACGGGATAGTGAGGGAGAGTATCATCCTCTTTTCCCAAGATTAAAAAACGACGACGTAAGATTCTTTAGATATTTTCGTATGAGTTATGAAAAGTTTTTGGAGCTGCTACATATTATTGACACTGGTTCACTGGCCGCGGGCCGGCGTCTCGTTCCGGCAGCTCCGGCAAAAATCGCTCGCTGACCGAAAAGTGCCGGAGACGGTCTGAGCGGACTGAGCGGAGCGGTCTGACCTGACGTAGTGTGCGGCTCTACATTTGAATACATGGCTTCCGAATTTTGCCGGAACGGTCTGGTCTGAGCGGTCTGAGCTGGTCTGCCGTAGTGTGCGACAAGCCTTACAGTGTTACATGATCTTAAAAACAAATTCGTGTTCACTACTAAAGTTATGAGAAAATCTTTAATATGCAAAGAATTTAAACCCCAGAAGACCTGTCCGAAACAATAAATTACAATCTGACATTCCAAAGTAGCCCAAAAATCACAAATTGTAATCCTACACTGTAATAGAAGCGTTTGATGTAGTGTAAAATTTGAAATACTACGATGAGAAGAGTGGGGATCAGTTATATTTCCCTTGTCCAACACTCTCATGGACAACCTGTGCAAAGCTGGACCAGGACATACTGTTCTGCTACCACGGCAGCATACTGATAGCATTGTTAGTGCGGTGAGTCATCCAGATAGTAAATATCGCTGTGTTTCCTGGAATGCCGATTCCGCATGCCTCGCACAATTAGTGGTCGGCACTCTCCCATGGCGCTACACCGCCGCCGCCGGCAATGTCGCTTTGCTTTTAATGATTTTACTTTGGATGGTATTGATTTTTTAAGATGTAGCCCTTTTTTACAGCAGTTTTAACGTCTATCTGAATATTATTTAGTATGAAATAATTTACGTACTACTCCTACTGTACTGTAGGTGAAGTCTCATGATATAACTGAGTGAGACAAAAAGAAAATAAAAAATTAAGCTCCTTAAATAATGTTAATGAGAAATTATTATAATAGCCATTTTCATCAGGATAATTAGAATGGGTAACAAACAACTTTGCGCTATTGGCTACAGATTTATTCAGCCTTTATTCATTTGTTACACGAATAAAGTGTCGAGGAAACATTTCCTCTTTATCAACATCAACAGGCAAGCGGCTTGTATCTCACTTTTCTCTTCGTCCCTTGAGCCATCACGAATAATCTGGATGTTAGATAGTAACAAGCCTGGGGTTTGGACCGCTCCCCGTCAAAATGTTAAAAATGCCACTGGCGTAGATAGACACAAAACAAAACGAATGCTCAACCTCATTGTTTAAGATTCTGTCTCCTCACACTCAAATTGTGGTGTTCATCTCTTAAACCTTCCCTTACGTTTCCCTCCCCTCTCAAATAAGTAATAAAATATAGTGTTGGATTGTAAAAAACTGCTTTCAAGTTCAAAATATTTTTCTTAATGTGCTTGCTGATAATCTATTTCATAGAACAGGTCCTAACTCGAGCTGTATTGAGAATTCATCTATTTTTGTTTTTGTAAGGCGATTTGTAAGTTAAGCTTATGATTATAGTCTCCCACTCGTATATGTTTATGCCGTGCAAGTACAAGTGCATGAAGTGCATTGCACAGCGCCGCCACTGTCTGTCTGTGGGAGATAAGATAAGCGTGTCGACCTGCAGTGCATTAACAGTTGTAAACACCTGCAATCGATCCTACTGCTGGAATCTCTATGAAGAAGATTTTCTTGGTAATGATTTAACAAGATTTACTGAAATATTTTTACACGTTTGAAATTAATACTGTATAGCACTTAATGGATTTAAAATTTGGTTTTATGTATAACTAGCGTGTTAAAAATATTATCGTGTTTAGAAACAGTTTCGCAAACAAAGGATTGCATTAAACGTTGTAAATATGTGCAGTGAATGCCATTACTTCAAATTTTACGAGGAAGATCTACTCGAAAATCATATCTTCACATTCATGTTGATTTTTGCAATTAAATTCATACGCCGTTAGAAATTGGAAATTTGTTTACAACTAGAAAACTCCAAACAATTCATGTAAGTTGTGTAATAAGTTGATAACAGATATGCAATAGTGCGGTACAAGCGATGTATTATCTGCTATCCTCCCTCAGTGAGTGGATAATAGTTGAAGGCGTTTGGTGACTCCAAGGATCAAAACTATACTATGATCTTCGCAATCACTGGTTAGAGCAGCTCATATGAAGGCATTTGGCAGTCCCCAATGATAAAAATATTAATGGCATCGCGGAGCCACGGTAAGTTACAGGTTCCTTTTTCTGTGATGGTAGAGGTAGGCTAATAATATTATCAGGTGAATAAGCTGTCAATGTATCAGGTAGCTATGTGAACTTCGAAGAGGATAGATCAGCAATGTTGACAATTAACCTCTTTCAAATCATCATCAGCCTTGGCAAAATTAAATATGTGTATTTTAATTAATGACTTAGGTTGACAACCATGTTCATTTTCCAACACAAATGGTGATGGCTTTCATGCAGCTTGACCAACCTGGATGCGGGTTCCACTTTTGGTTATTATATTTCTAACATTTGATGTCACTGAACTGAGTAGTCAGACGATGACACTTGACGACTCCAGGGATCAACAATGTCTTGGCCGTCTGTGAGTAGAGCAGCCAATTGGCAATTGCGTTTACGACCACCAAGATTACCATCCTGATTGTCACAATGTGACGTCACCAGCGAGGAATCCCTTGCAAGAGAGTCCAAGAGTAGAAGAGGTTGATGTTTAAGTTTTATAACAATTATTGTCCCTGAGACTTGTACTAGTGGTCTACCTCCCACTCACATTGTAAATCAAAACGTAAAAAAAGAAATCATTGTTAAGCCGATACACTATTCTAAATGAGAGCGACATCCATCCTTACTAACTTATGCTGATATATTTTTTAGTAGCTTGCTAATTTAAATGATGAAAAAGTTTTCGTTGCGTTAACATTAAACCTAGAGACGGTCAAAAGTTGAACAAGTGCTATGCAAATAATACAGGCAAGATAAATTGCAATAATTTACGACCCAAGTGAAGCATGTAATTTCTGATTTGCATATTCAGATTTGCCGGAGTTATGCTGAGGGTGCAGCTCAGTGCGATTATTGAGCTTTTTGAATGATGTCATGTTGAGTGCATGCTCCAACTGCAACAAAACGATAACAATACTGTACGTTGATGCTGAAATTCCGTTAAAGGGAATATGACACAACAACATTACATAGAAGCAACTTTTGTTGTACACTCTGTTTTTGCGAGATGAAAATACTGACCTTCAAAAACTGCAGTCGATGTAAAATAAGAACTTGTCAAACAAACGTACTCTCTAGATTAGTCACCTCTGTGTCTATGATATTAAAACCAGGCCGATCTAATTCTGACAACTCCTCCACATTCCGATCGGTTACGTTGAATAAACAACGATATTTTTAACATACTGAAATCCTTTCTGGAACTATGTGACGTGTTCAAAACACTACACTCGTCAAAAGTTTATTTATAGAAGCAAGTTGCAAGCGTGTATTTTATTCTGAGTTATTTATAAACTGATGATTTCTTGCAATCAGTGTTTTCCTATTTCATCTACACTTTTAGATTTTAAACCAAACCGCCAAGTCATGTATTTACAGATTGCTACTCTTGAAGAATTTATTGGAGATATTTTTCATTTGCAATAATTATTGTTAAACAACAACATTGCTGAATCTGGAATTTCATATATTATGGACAAATCATATTTCATATCTGATAATTGTATTATTTTGAAGGTGGCATACCCTAGTAATGAGGCCTGGAACTATTTAAAACAAAAAACAATACCGTAATATTACATTATGGACACTAAGGTGGAAATCAATTGTGATTTAATTATAAGTGGTTATTTTTCCATTGTTATCATTGGTCTTATGATTTGAATTACATTAATTCGATTTTTTGTAATTAAAGTAGTCTTATATCTAATAATATTATATCGAAGAATTTATAGCTAAAACCTTTTATGTTCATCCTTTAATTTTTACGTTATTTAATCAATCGGAATAAAATCCAAAATACTAAGAAAAGATCAAGATTCGCCTTGGAACCCACGCAAAACCACGTTGGAACGAAAGTTCTGCACTATAGGGCATAGTGTAGTTAAGTAACTTTAGGTCTAACTGAAGACTATTTGGCAAACTTAAAAGCGTAGTGCTTACTTTTGATATAAATTATGTGCTGTTAACGAGTCCAGTTATGACACGTTATATACTATGTGCAAAATGGGCCACGACGACGATATTCATCAGGCTGTGCATTTTCTGGTACACAGTTTTGGCGCGCAAACAAAACCTAACCACACACTCTGTAATTGCTGCATAAAAAATTGCTTTTAAAAAATAAATAAAAAGTTAATTTCGGATGTATTTCAGATCAAGTTAGGTAGTACTTACTGCATACTGAGGTATTAAATTATCTATACTCGACTTAAAGCTTACTTTTCTACCAAAATGTTCTCTGAGAGCATCAGGGTGTATTGAGACATCACTGTCCCAGATTGTATCTAATATGGTAATCTGGTCTTGTTGAATTAATCCGTACACGAAATTATAATTCAGATGCAGATCGTAAACATAATACATCATAAGTCTTGTTTTCTAAATCTCCGTAGGGTATAATTATGTCGATCACTCTGACCCCACTTACAGCACAAAATTACATATATTTTTTATAACATAAACATCGAAGTTCGGTTTGCATTATTACAGTTTGTGTTTAAGAACAAATTATTTTCGAACGAGAAAAATTCTGTTTTAATGGGCTAGGAAAACGTGTTGTGCTGGGATAGGCTATGTAGTTTAGTATCAAATCTAAAAATTAGATATAGACAATTTTAAGAAATCCAGCAAGAGAAGTGTCAAGTTTGTAAAATTGCTGAGGTAGATGAACAGCTTATGTACATGGAGGAAGCAGTTTGTAGTCAATCAAACCAATTGTTTCCAAAGAATGCCAGTAATTTTCTTGTAGACCTTGCGGATGACCAAGAGTGACAGTGGCTTCGGTTCCTGTTGTGGTTACATCAACACAACACAGTCGCTCTCTTTAGAATCTTTCTCTTTACATTTTCGAGTTAAGTAGGCAATCTGAGTTTCCTTTTTCTGTGGTATAATAATACAAGACTTATTAGTAAAAAATTTGTCTCCATACTATTTCTCAAATATTTAAGTCCTTAAAAAAATATAATTCACAGTTTGGCTATAAAGTAGTCTAATTACTGAAAAATTCGCAGTTAATGGCTTTATCCTTCTTAATGTTACAACCATCATTTTGCATTTCCTCTACATTGCTTTAAGATTATGATTATGCTGAAATCTTCCAGAAGTATAAGTACGCTTTAATCGGTGAGGATAAATCAATTTAAAATTCTTGTAAAAGTTATTTGCTTTGAATAGGAATAATAAACGAGCTTTGATTGTTGCGGTAAAATCTGAAATTATACACAAGGGACAAGAGTTTTATGTGCTTTAAAAAGGTCAATAATACAAAGACAACAGAATTTACTCCAATTCTACAGCACGAAGCTATTCGGAAAATTCCTGTCTTGTCCGTGAAGTGCAATTATGCATGTAATGATTCTATTTGTATTAATTAATCAGCAATGTCGAACTTAAGCCCTTCCAGTTAAATTTTGCAAATTCCTACGTCTATTTTACTTTAGTCACAAGCCCTATAGATTAGGATTAAGTCGTAAATATGAAAATTGAGTTTAATCGACTATAAAGTGTAATATATTTCTATTGTTTAGTTTCTTTTAAAACATTAATTTGTCCAGTGGTTTTGTGTATGAGATTTAAATTTTCTTGAAGAAGAAAATTCGTTTATTGCAGAGTTTTAGTACAGGGAATCCAGGGAGTAACGTAGCAATGAAAGTCAGTATGTCTTTCGCTTGGGTTTGTGTTTTATATTCTTCATTAATTGGCATTCAATTAATATTTTCAAGTTTGTACCATCATACTTTTCCTTCACCTTGCTGATCCGACCACCCATGGTGCCGTGTGTAGGTTTGGACCAGAACGAAGTCATTATGTGTAGTCCATAAATGAAGCGTTAGAACAGCTGATTACACGCAACAGCAGCTGATTTGCAAAAACAGCTGACCATTGGGCGGGAAATGATGGCTGGCTACATAGAATTGGGCGGGAAACTCGCTGCAG
The DNA here is from genome assembly GCA_030545055.2 of Neoaliturus tenellus. Taxonomy (NCBI): domain Eukaryota; kingdom Metazoa; phylum Arthropoda; class Insecta; order Hemiptera; family Cicadellidae; genus Neoaliturus; species Neoaliturus tenellus. Next base: position 3,136,267 of record CM061534.1, on the reverse strand, counting down.
CTTTGCATCTAGTACCGTGACTATGACCTCCCCCTTAATGAAAATGAGGTAATACTATACATAGAAGACTATAAATTAAATTTAAATTGCAGAGTTTGTAACAACAAGAGAGAACAAACCACTTACTGGGATTTATTCATTACAACAGCTCAATAAGCGTCCATGCTCGGACTATGGGTTTTAATATACTCTTTGGTGTAGTCTCTAAAACCGAGACATGGTTTGCATTTGGAATTTGTGATTAATTTACAACATCGTCAAGTCAACATAGTGTTTCGAAAAATAACATAACTATTTAGGCTATTTAAAACTAAATTCATAAATAGCTAGAAATAGTCCGTAAGCCAAGTGGCAAAACAAAACTTCAGATTACAAAAGTCTAAAAAATAAATTTAATGTTGTTAAACTAATATTTTTAAATTTAAAAAATCAAACTCTAATCTTCTGGTTTCAGTTTTTTCCATATCGCATCATAATAGTCCTATCAAATTTGGTCGATAATAACAAAAACTTTAATTTTCCCATGTTGTAAATAAAAATAAATAAATAAATGTAATTTACTATGCGAATCTGAAACCAAATTTCATAAAAAAATAAACAAAACATTTACGAAATTAGTAAATACGAAATGTCAGAACCAATACTTTCTACAAATGGTAATTTCCATTTGAATCATCAAACTTATCTAGTGTATATAGTTTCGAATTCCACTGCATGGCGCTTTGGCGCCACAGTCAAAGCCGGTTAGTTACACAGGAGTGTAACTCCGCGGGATGAAGTCATTAAAGGTCCTGGTGTTGATCTCCAAAACTGATATGCTAATCCGACACGGTCCATTACAGATTAAGTTGTCGTCTTAATTGTAGTTTACATCGGAAGTACATGAACTTGTCCCGAAATTGTGCCGCTTGCGACCCGCAGGCTGGATGCGGCGCCGACCAACGTACATGTAGACCTCCAACACGAGCACCCTAGTGTTATCAGGGGCACTGGGTTAAAGAAACGTCAGCTCTTTAATGAAAAACTAAAATAACTGTACCTTATATTTAGTGGAAACCAAAAGAAGGCATCATGGGTATATGACAGATTATAGTAATGGTGACATTATCTATAAGAAACGTTTTATCAAGTATTTGGTTGATCAAGCCTTGCTCGTTGGTTTTATTTCACTTTTATCGTAGTATAATGGTGATCGGTCTATTAAGTTTACACCAACAACCAACTATAGGCCCCTACCTCTTTACAGGTAACAGCTCTTTCAAAAATAATGCTTAAAAACAGTGTTCTTTTATATTTTTGTTTACCTTTCGTTGTTATTCTGTTACCAAAAGGCAACCCGTAAGACAAATGCTAAACAATGTTACAATTTTAAAACTTAATTTTAGACAAAAATCGTTTTTCCTGGGTTGGGGCTGATTCTAAACGAATTTTTGGGCCAAAACATTCTTAAATGCAAAGCTTAAGCTAAATTTACGTTCTATATAGATTTCGAGATCGTGGAAAATACAACGCCACAGACACTCTGCGTATTGTAGAATAGGATTTTTGATCTTATAGAAAATTATGATCTTAAAAATAGAGCCAACATGAATATCATTGAAAAAAATTAAATGTTTACTCCCACTATATATTGGAGATTACTTAAAATATTTAAGACGCTACTAAAATTAAAATACGCCGATTAATTGTTGTTGTATTGACGGTTAACAACACCAACATACCAATATATATTTAATCTGCCAGGTATATATTTAATTAACCCTATGGAATTTGTACCAAGGCATATATTAATAAAAATAATTTAATTTTATATATTGAAATTTTTTAAATTGGAAAAAGCAGTATATCTAACTTTGGTCAGTAGTTATGAACAATTTAAATTATTCGTGAAAAAATAAATGGGATTAAGATACTCTTAAGATTGGAGTTTATTATTTATTTAATAGTTCGCTAGTAGCAATGGGAAACATGGGAGAAACAGTGGTTAGTACTTTAGGTACGGTCGTCACTGCTAAATTTAAACTGACCTGGAGAGAATTTTATTACAGCTGAGTCACAATTGGCACGCCTGCCAAACAGATGTTTGATGACTATTGGCAACACTACCTGTGAATGCGACCAGGTTATTGTTTAACGTGACTTAAATGAATAAATTCCTTCCACTTATCCACCGGGTTAGTGTGAGAACATCGCTTTAATATTAATACTGTATTTATAAAAAGTACAGTATCTTTGAATCTTTTTGCATCTATAAGGGTGTCTAAAAATTATCTACCAAATCCTCACTAGGTTATTCCTTACGTGTCACAAACGCAATTCAATGTGTAATTTATAGAACTTGATCATGTTTACATCGGTCTGTATGTATGTGACTGTAAGTCATCGCTGATTTCGGTAAACAAATCAAATTGAAATTTCAAATGGTTCTGCCTGTAACCTTAGTCAGTTACATTACTGGACATTTCAAAACCAAATCACTTCCGGTTTCAAAATGGCACCCATTCATCAGTTTCACAGTTATGTGATTTGATTTTAGGATTCAACTCCCATGAGTGGGTACCATGCTTTCCAGTGATGGTAATTAGGGAGTATCATAAATGCATCTTTTAAGTGGAAAAATAATTTTTTTCTTTACAATTTGACACACCTTCCAGGAATGTCTTGCTATTGAGTCTTTAGTGTGTTAAACCGCTTTAAAATTGCCAATTTGCAGAAATATTGATACCTGCTAACACATTATTCTTTAATCCTGGACTGCCTTTAACTGTATTGAGCACTTGACTGGGGTGCCTTCAGTTTATTCGCTCCGCAATGTCCAAGTTATTGTTGGTTGTATCTGTATGTCGATTCTTCTATGGAGTCGCCAATTCCTTCAACTTCACCACTCTGTGATAGTAAAGACGTTGTTGATTTCTGCCCGGTGGTGTCGCCAGTTTATTTCAACCTCCTCGTTCGTTGACTGTAGACGTCATAAGCCTTACGTGAAATGATGTGTGTGTTTATCAGGTTTAACTTTGTTATATAACAGTTAAAGTAAGTTTATCGCAGGTTTTCGAATAGCAAAGCTATTCCCGCGGCCGTTACACGCTCTCTCAATTGCCCGTTGAGAAATAGGCCTGTCTTTAACATCAAAGATACTCATTTTAGAGCTCCAAGAATAAAATTCTATTCGCCAAGCGGCTGAAATTGTGACACTCGTGACGAATCGATTGAAAATGACATTTGCATTTCGGCAACATTTTGTGAAGAGCAACAGAATTTGAGTCATAGAATTCAGAATTGTGCTATTTTCAGTAAATAATTCAGCATATCAGAATATTAAACAAATTAATGATAAAAATATAGCGTAGTGATGAATGAAGGATGAAGAAGGAAGGAAGAAAGATGAAAGAAGAAAAGAAACAATTAAATAAGGTCAAAATATTGAGAAAAAAACTCGAAAAAACTCAGTACGGTAAATAAAGGAAAAATTAATTTAGTGAAAAAATGTGACCTTGTGAAATTTAAAGAGCTGTTAAAATCCTTAAGTGTAAATTCCCATGCATTGTTAAACTTTGCCAGTCAAATGATTATCATTTGACTAACACTAAACAATCGACCAATATACAAAATTACATCCAACCACCAAGAATTTAATCAAGCAGCTTTCTAAATCGTCACTAAAATCCCAATTACAACATCGAAATGAAATCATAAGTCCTTTCAAAATAGAACATAACAAAAAATGAAACCCTTATCAAACGTGGTTTTACTAGAGTGAACATTAGCAAATAATACTTTTACACTTAATATTCTGCCAGTTCTAGTAATTCAAATTATTTCCTATTTCGTAGTAGGCTACTTAAAATTTTGCTAAAATCTTGAAAAGGTGAGTCAGACCCATAAAAATACCAGAGTGCAATGCGGCGGGCGGTTATGGCATCGCAGGTATTTACAATCTGAGTCTGATATCTGCAGGCTGAGTCAATACTCTTATCTCATGACAGCTGTGAGTGACAGGTGTCGGCCTCGTGCGGCGCATCCCTGAACTACACCATGCACCGTGCAGCTCACACGTGCTCGGCCACGTGGCCGGCTGCACTGGACTTGCACTTGCTACAACTTGCAACTGGGTAGTAGTGATGAGCTAAAAAGTTATTCCTGTTGTAACTGTTACTGTTACTTTTTTACTAACGTGTTGCAGTATTAAACAGTTACTTTAAAACAATTAAGATTAAGAGCATCGTTGTAGAAAAAAGCTTTTCTAAAGTCGTTATCAAATAACAGTTCTGGGCTAATCATTCTGTGAATGATACCCGTTTATAGTAACGTTTTAGCTCAACTTGTTATTGAGGAACGATTTATCGATTCAGTTATGAAGAACATAAAAATATTATGTTTATTGTTCTACATAAATATTTGTTTTAATATTAAAACGGTTATTCTTATTATTTCATTAAATCAAGGTACGGTAATTTGTACAAGTATTACAAACACATCTATAATCATTCTACATGTTGTTATTTCAAGCATAAAAATTTGATAAAATTGTCAGAAAGCGCAGGGCCTGCGTCTCGTGAAACAACGGGGGTGATGGAATTAGAGGTTTTATTTTTCATTGTTGTTACTAAACCTTGTCATATTTTGTTATCAGCCATGTAGTTATTGAGTTATTCCATTCTTAAAGAACCAACGCAGGGGGAGGAAGGTTTAGACGAAAATGTTTCTTCTTCCACGTCGTTACCATCAGAACGGTTGCAGAGTGCAAACCGCAAACCGTTGAACTTTCTGTTAGAACTGCCTGAGTTTTAATTGTTTATGTTTCCGAAAAATCAGTTGTCTGCTAGTTGATAACGTTTTAATCAGTAACAGTTACTTTTCCAAATCCGTTAACTGTTTATAGCAATTATTTTTTTCCTTAACTGTTACATATAACGCTCATCACTATGAAACTACAAAGAAGACGAGCATTTTAACCGACGATCTCTTGAACGATACCCTAAGTGCCAATTTCAGGCACGGATACGAAATACAAAACAGTGAATAGTAAATTTGTTGGTAGAGGGTAGGGACTGCTGTCTTCGATTGTTGTTCAGGAAAAAAGCAAGTGTACTAGCTTTACCCGCAAACATGAACTATGAACATCTCAAGTAGTGTGAATTAGAGTGAAGGAGTAACGTTAATAAATCAATCAGTATCCTTGGCTCCACGAGCTTTGCTCTTCGAATGTTCAAGAATAATAGGAAATGCCGCCTTGACCCTGCACAAGCTAATAGAAAGTTGCAGTTTTGATGGATAGAGCGCAGCTGTTGGCGAGGAGGCGCGTGTAACTGCTTGGCGTAGAACGAATGAGAGGGAGTGTGTGTTTGAGAAGAGTTACATCGTCAAACATGTCTCAAAGTTAAACTGTTCATTCAGTGATCTGTTGACTTAATTTAGTAGGTAAGAGTTCAATAATTTGTCGAATGTAGGTCCTAACTTGTTGTGAAAAGAAGAGTTGAAAGAAGTAACATACCTACTCTTGATTCCAAATAATAGTCAAATGTAGAAACTCTGCTTTCTCAAATACTACTATACTGACTGGCAAGAAACCGTAAGGAAGAAATGTAGGCTACTCAATACTTAATAGTCCTAGGTAATATTGATTTCTATCCAATGTTGTGCTATACAAAAAGCGTAAGACTATTGACTAGAACGCTTAATTGGCCTATAGTAAAATGGTAACACCATGAACAATTAATTTCGTGACGTAATAAAAAATATTAAAATAATCAAATTTAGACCACGATTCAGATATATTTGAGGCGTGGAAATTATTAGTTTAATCTCAGTGGCATTTATTTGATAGTGAGGAAGATAAAAGGGGCCTAAGAAAAAAAAACGACATAAAACTGAAAATTAAAATGGGAATGAATACAATGATTGTGTAACCTCATTAAAAGCTTGAGTACGCATCGTAAATAAAACATTAATAGTTTCCAATTATGTAGTCAGTATCACTCGGCTCTCAAGGGACAATTTAGGCTATTTTATCTCAAGATAACTGTAGGCCAGGGCCAGGTAAGCTACATCCCATAAGAGCGATGGTGTCACTTTCTGCGACATCCGTGGATGTCGCCACAGAGGTTTTGTCGGTTAATTAAATACAGTAAGTGTTAAAAATTCAACATTTTACTCTTTGCTACCTGCAAGTTTTGCCAACGCTGCAGGGAACAACAATCGTTCTCCTTTGTGTTGTAGATTTTTGGTCTCAACTATTACTAAAATAAGGAATTTCAAAGCAAACTAGGGAAGAATTTATGGTTTTAAATTTACCTAGATTGATAATTGTTAAGTTGGTCATTACCAAATGGTTTGTTATTAACTAATAATCCAAATGTAAAATAGAGTAATATGGTGTCTTTACGATAAATATCGTACCCGTGGTAAGACTGCTTCATTCTCTTTTTCAATCAGCTGTGTAATGGTTTTTTTTTTACAATATATTTATTCTGGATCAATGAATTTACATTATACACAGAAATTTTAACACAGGTAGAAAGGTAACAATCATATTGACATTAGTGGGCTAGGCCTATTCAGGTACACCCTGGAACGTAACAGTAAATGACAATAAATTTAACAGAACACAAAAGAAGGTGATCAGACGTGCTCAACGGTTCGGCCGGGGTCTCCTTATCCACCAATAACAACAACAACAACAACAACAACAACAACAACAACAAGGTGAACAGATAACATGAAAAGGAAGGAATTAACGAAAAGGTAGTAGGTTTTCAGTCCAGTCCAGCTAGGAAATCTTGTGGCAATCTAACGTAACTTGACTTCCGTTTTAGTTTAGACGCTTCTGGTACGGAACACAAAAAAGCTATTCCAGCTGACCTTAGGAAGAAGTTATGCTTCTTCCTCTACAGACCTTGATTTTATCTCACGTGCTTATTATTTTGAAATATTGTTATAGGAATGCCTTACAATATGCTCAGTCTCTGGTGGTTGATGAAAATGCCATCATTGCTGTGATGTATATATCACAATTTTGCCAATATGATAAAATTAATTGAATATTTATTTAAGAAATAATTTTATATAGAAACAATAGGAAAATGGACGAGATATTTTCGCATTACTTATTGTTCTCGCGACTGTTACGGATACAAGTATACCATAAACCCGATTTTAAAATATGAGGAAGGGGTAAATATGAGTAATATTATATGGAAAATTTCTTTACGTCATCGACTATTTTATGACCGAAGAGATAATACAACAACCGAGACGCAAGACTTAGTATTGGTTATGATAATTCAAAGTAAAGCACGAAGTCGTTATTAGTAAGGCAGCGACAATTCGACCTTGTGAATCAGCTGTTGCATTGTTGTAAGCGAGAGCGACAACTAACAGCTGATGCAACTGCAGAAACTCGCGGTCAAGAGCAAGGCCTACTGGTGAAACTGTTATTGGAAACAATTGCAGAGCGACTGCATCATGTGATGTCAGATATCTTATCTTATCTTATACTCTAAAACAAGCTCCGTTTGTACGGGCAACCTTTTTTTTGCTCCAAAGACTTTTTATTTTTTTTATTGAATATGGGGGTTTTGGCCACCAGAAATCGATTGGAGCTGGTCCCATGTCTGGGAAAAATCCGGTTTTCCCACTAGAGCACTTCAAAGTTTTCATGTTATCCTTATGGAGATTTTATTAATTAATTGAACAAAAATCAGCTGATAACTGTAGATATAAGCCAATGTGTTACATCTTTAACCTGTAGTTTAAGAAAATTATACCAAAGTGCAGCAAATGTCGGCTTGGCGAGTGAGCGAAGCGAACGAGCTCGTCTTCAAAATGGAAGAGGGCGAGTGAGCGGAGCGAACGAGCTTTGTGTGAGAACGAAAGTAATAATTTTACCGAGCTTAAGCTCGGCCCCCCTGGTACTTTATTTTAAAATAAACTCTGAAGAAGAAAATTCGGAGGTACAATTGTACTGTTTCTTAAAAATCGTTAAACAAGATTTTCAGTTACACTTTAATACCAGTAGGCCTACATAAGTTATCAGAACACTAAACAATTTTGCAGTGGGAAATTAATCAATTCGTGTTATTATCTTTGTAATTCTTGTCATTTTTCCCTACACCGGAGCATGTGGAATTGTGTAGGCCTATATCCTATTTGTACATATATATTTTTTTAAGAATTTTCAAAATTAAGTTCATATTGGTACATTTTTTAGGTCCTAATTAATATTTCTAAGGGGTTTCATCATTTGAATTTAATCATTTTAAACGAAGTTTTCACCATAAAAAGTTTTTCTTTAGAATAATTGAACGTTTTGGACTTTGACCGGAAAGAGTTTGTGTCCGGTAACTGATAACTATCGTATTACATATAGGCCTACTTAGTTTGTGTTCCAAAATTATTACAAGTGTGTAGCTATATCACACACACAAAATCATACTAATACTCATGTATCTCATAATTTTTTGATCGAAGAATAATCTATGTATTCGATAATCGAATAATGAAAAATCGAACAAGCTGTTTTAAACATAAATTATGCCCGTCAGGTTGCAACGCCTGATTGGTATTTCCTGTTTAGGTTGGCTGTAATCTAAATATAATTCCGTGTACGGTTTAGTATAACATCTCCCAATTATCATATCTGACGGTACAATCTGTGCGGCGTTGATGTCTTAATCTCTGTCGATGGGTCTGTCGAAAGACAATTTTTATCTGGAATAAAAATAAATGATTGTAATTATATTTAATAAGATTTTCCATGAAAACGACGCGACGATTATTTATCCTCCCCCCCCCCCCCCCAATTTGTTACCGGAGGCGTTTTACATCAAAGTTTGTCCCCAATTAGACCAACATGCAATTACAATTTTCAGTCGTGATTTGCAATATTTTCGTTCTCAGGTTCTCTCCATGGCTTATTTTCTGTGTTAAAAATTACAGGTTTCGGATGATACATTGTTGTTCCATAAACAACGGTAATTTCATTAATTACTCAAGTAATACGGTATGGATAAACCATGAAATATAAAATTAACGGAAACTTTTTTGTGTGACAATAAAATAGAAATCATGCTTTATTTTCAAACAAACATGATTACAAAAATACATTCAATGTGTTTTAATATCGTAAATGAAAAAAAAAATGATTCAACGAATTAGTCCTATAGGGATGAAAACATCTACAATGAAAATAAGGAGTTCATTTTGCGTTTATTCTACATAACTGAAAATGGTTAAATAAATTTTACGACATTTTCAGTAAACATTAATAAAGTAAAAGGAAAACCCCAGACACCCCAGAGTCACATAGTAGCCTAAACTCCACTGCCATCTCCATCAATACAATCTAGAGTGTTTTGTGTACTACGCGGGAAAAGGATTTCACCAATAATGTTGAAAATATCCGATAAACTTAAATGTTTACGCCAGCGGTGATCTGAATGTGAACGAGCTGTCAAAGCAATTCACTTGAGGTGACTTATTGGCCGCGTCATACGATGACGAATCACCGGCGAGGTGGCCGAGCATGGAGGTACCTAAAAATAACATCTTAACGCAGAGAAACACGTGTATAGTGTAGTTCTGGGAATTGGTGATTCTAAAGGCGATGATTATTAGAGTTCGATCGGAAAACACCGTAGGCTATGAGGAGCGCAGCGTTGCTGCTACCTTTAACACCTTTAATACATTAATACCTTTAATACCTTTACTGAAATGGCGACCTAACTCAATAGGTAGTTTATAGCCAAGTATGAATGAGAGATGAGTGTAGGATGATTGTGGCGCGATCTTGTAGTCTTGTTACTGACTAAGGCCGACATTCTCCTTAGACAGGACTGTTAATTAATGGCCCAGCAGCCAATGGTATCTAGGGACCTACAGTTTAACTTGGGATCCGAACCACAATTTTAACCCCATATATATACGAATTGGTCTAATTATGAGGATCCTATATGAATAATTTAATATGCTACAGTTTTTGCTTTCATAACTGAGATGGGTTGCGCCGATCTTCGAGCTTTTAACTTCGAGTGATAGATATAGCCTACTCAACACGTTGCAACTTACAAGCATAAAAATCAAACGGGTTTTAATATTTATATAACTGTGTAGCCCGCACTGCACTGTTTGAAAAAAAAACATCAAAAACAAAGAAACAATAAAATGTGACAACTTTAATTTTTTAAATTTATTTGTGTATTGAGTGCAGAGTGGCAATGACTATTTGTGCTCGTAATACACACAATATTTTTCCTACCACTGCATGGTAATAATCACATACACCTGTAAACACTACTCAAAACTGTTATTTCCGGTTTCTGTTTCATTCCCGCTCTATAGCGGCAATGTTCATTCCCACACGCTGAATCAAATAGCAATTTAAGGTCAGCTGTTGTTACAAACCATGCCACAGCTGTTGTTATTGTTGATTTAATGTTAATGTGAATGTCGTAATTGTTGTTTTTTTTTCTTTGACTTTATGTTTGATAGTTAACAGTGTGTTCCAACAGAAACAATCAAACATAACTTAAATGACATTTTGCATACGATAAAACATTTAATATGTTGGAATTATGGTGTTAGAAAAAAAAACTTGTGTGTATTACGGTACGAGCACAAATATTCATCGCCGCTCTCGAAATGTTTTGCAGCACTCAGCTAACGCTTGTGCGGCCGTGGAAATGGTGTACTTTGCGCTCTTATACTCAAATAGCTATTTCATACCGCCACAATTGCAACAGATTAAGTTGTTTATTCGATACAAAATGTTATATGTTTGATTTTTCTGTTGGACCACGCTAACAACTATCAAACATAAGCTCAAACTAAGAAAACAGCAATTAGACCTAATAAACAACAACAATGACTAATTGAGGTTGTATTGTAATTGTATCAACAGCTGACCTTAAATAGCTATTTTATTTCTAGTGTGCGGGAATGAATAATGCTTAAATTAACTGTTTTGCGTACTGTCTACATAGGTGTGGTAATGTTTACCATGCTGTGGCAGGAAATAGCTATTTAATAAGAGTGTAAAGTACGTCATTGCCACTCGAGAATTGTAGATGGCCGCACGAACATCAGCTGAGTGAGGTCTAACATTTCAAGAACGGCAATGACTATTTGCGCTCGTAATACACACAAGATTTTTCCCACCAACATGATTGCTACAGATTACATGTTTTATTGCATACAAAATGTCATTTAGATTATTTTTGATTTGTTTCTGTTGGAACACACTGTTAACAACTATCAAACATATAACCTTAAACTAAAAAAGAATCAATTAACTTACTAAACGGCAACAATGAACAACAGCTTAGGTTTGTTTTTTACTTTCTCCCCCTATACCATAGTATATGGAGAAAGTATTGTTTTCGTCAAAATTTTCGAATTTGAGTTGTTGGTGGATTTATCCATTTTGGTTCCCCCTGAGTCCAAAAAAGTGGTTTTCGGAGTGATGTCTGTCTGTGTGTGTGTGTGTGTGTGTGTGTGTGTGTGTGTGTGTGTGTGTGTGTGTGTGTGTGTGTGTGTGTGTGTGTGTGTGTGTGTGTGTGTGTGTGTGTGTGTGTGTGTGTGTGTGTGTGTGTGTGTGTGTGTGTGTGTGTGTGTGTGTGTGTGTGTGTGTGTGTGTGTGTGTGTGTGTGTGTGTGTGTGTGTCAGGATGTAAACAGAGCTAGAGAATGCCCTAATTGTCCGATTTTAATGAAATTTGGTACATAGGTCCAAATCCACGATAATTCCAGGCGTTTTTTTCATTTTTTAGAATTTTTGATTTTAAGGGTATTTTACCCCCAAAAACCCTCAAAAATCGTCAAAAATCAAAATTTCTCAAAAACGGCTCTAACGATTTTGATTAAAATTTTTTGGTTTATTAAGCTTAAAATGGCGAATAAAATGACACCACCCGCATCTCCGAGAAAACTCGCGTTCAAAAGTTATGGAGTAAAAAGTGTTTCAAAAATCAATTTTTTGGATTTTCAAAATAGCTGTTGTCTTGAAATAAATTTTACTTATCACCATTAAATCAAGCTCAAAAAACTAAATAATCTAGTATTTTAAATTATTGCTTTACGTCAAGTGGTTGCGGAGAAAATTCCATTTTTCGTTTAGCGGTAAACGCAGTACGTTGTTAAAAGTCACAGACGCGCGTAGGGTCAAACGAGCGCTGCTCAGCCGGTAGCTATCCGACTGAGTCATCAAGACATTAATGTTTGAAGCTTTTAACATCTTTTTTATATTGTTGGGAGAAAGTATGTGTCAGTTAACTGATACCGTTTATTTTTGTGTATCATGGTTTGTAATAACAGCTGACTTAAAATTGCAGTTTGATCTAGCGCCCGGTAAAGAACATTGCCGCTTAAGAGGGCGAAAGAAACGGAAACCGGAAATGAACTGTTTTGCATAGGTGTTACAGGTGTGGCAACGTGATTATTTCCATGCAGTGGTAGGAAAAAATATAATACGTAGTCTTGTGTTTATAAAACAAGAAGAAGTGGCACAGTTTTTTTTTTTTGTCCCCCATAAAACAGAAATATAGGTATATTACTCATTCAAATAAATTTGTGTAGTCCCTATTTTTAACGCAATTATAAGACCGGTTTACGGTATAACGTAAATCATGGTGAGAGTCTATATGTATATCGCTATAGAACCGGCAATCCCCGAATGTAAACAAAAACATCAGGCTTATTCTAATTTGTCTCAATAAATCTATATATTAATAGGCGAGCATGTTTCATTTTCTCCTTTTTTCTCAACTCGTGTGCATCATAGGGGAAATCCGAGCATACCGTCAGAAAGGTGCGGTGTCCTGTAGATGAGCAGAATCACATTCTAATTCACAGTGGGACTATTGGGCTGCGCCCCACACGTTTTCAAAATTTCAATGTTAATCTGATGGAGGAAGGAGAATTGATTGAATCATTAGACAGCTGTTAGTTGTAAAACCGCTGCTAGAAAACCAGGAAGAACAGATCTTTTCGTTATAAAATGTTTTTAAACTTGGTTCCAGATCAACTGAAATTTTGATCGAATTTCGATCAGGAGGCGATCTCTAGTTAATATTAATACCTGTGAATTGAAAACCTGTGAAATTAAAAGCATGCATGTGGTAAAGAAATAAGGTCACCAATATTTCATACTCTAGGCAGTACAAAAACCACAAAACGATTATCGCATCAGTCCCAATTGTGGTTATCCTAAGGTGAACCACAAAGTATCGCGATCTCGTGATGTTCTCTGACTGGTATATATGATCAATATAGCCCTATAAAAACTTTATAATACTGGATATATTTCTTTAAAACCTATTCACATAACAAAAACTCCTTGAAAAGTACAAAAAAAAACTAACATTTCATTATTTATATTTTATTTAGAAAATCAATTACATATCTGTCAAATAATATGAATTAGAAAATGTCTATAGACTGTATTTAAATAAGATTTTCTGTATTAAGATATTGTCTGTATTTTAAATAAGATAGGCACAGACAATGGCCGTGTATCTCCATTGTAGATTTTTTTTAATTTAAAAGTTAGGATTTACGCTTGCATTTTTACATTAATGGATTTTGTTAATGTTGAGTTATTAACTAATATTACAATTGTAAAATTGGGTAGTATGTATTATTATTATTATCATTACGTAAATATCGTGCTGTAGTAACAACATTGCTTCATACACTAATTCATTCAGCTGTCTCATGGAAATTCCACCTCTTTATTTGGTTTAGCGCACCATTTCCGTAACAAAATAAATAAACGGTATCAGTTAACTGACACATACTTTCTCCCAACAATATAAAAAAGATGTTAAAAGCTTTAAATATTAATGTCTTGATGGCTCAATCAGATAGCTAACATCTGAGCAGCACGAGATTGACCCTACGCGCGTCTGACTTTTAACAACGTACTGCGTTTACCGCTAAACGAAAAATTGAATTTTCTCCGCAACCACTTGACGTAGAGCAATAATTTAAAATACTAGATTATTTAGTTTTTTGAGCTTGATTTAATGGTGATAAGTAAAATTTATTTCAAGACAACAGCTATTTTGAAAATAAAAAAAAATGATTTTTGAAACACTTTTACTCTATAACTTTTGAACGCGGATTTTCCCGGAGATGCGGGTGGTGTCATTTTATTCACCATTTTAAGCTTAATAAACCACAAAATTTTAATCAAAATCGTTAGAGCCGTTTTTGAGAAATTTTGATTTTTGACGATTTTTGAGGGTTTTTGGGGGTAAAATACCCTTAAAAATAAAAAATTCAAAAAAATGAAAAAAAAACGCCTGGAATTATCGTGGATTTCGACCTATGTACCAAATTTAATTAAAATCGGACCATTAGGGCATTCTCTAGCTCTGTTTACATCCTGACACACACACACACACACACACACACACAGACAGACATCACTCCGAAAACCACTTTTTTGGGCTCAGGGGGAACCAAAATGGATAAATCCACCAACAACTCAAATTCGAAAATTTTGACGAAAACAATACTTTCTCCATATACTATGGTATAGAGGGAGAAAGTAAAAATATACGTCAAACTTCAAGAGAACAGTTATGCTTGACATCTTGCGTCAACTCATCATGTGCGTTGTAATCACTTTCACTAAAATCGAAGGCAGAGACAAGGTGACAATTGTGGGGTATTTTGTAAGCTAAACAAATTACCGGACATGCTAGCTGTAGTGACGCAATCGTGTAGAATGAAGTTCAACTCTTGAGAGGAACTTGTGTCAAATCAAATACGACAATCGCATGGGAGATTATTGATGAAAATCAATTAAAATTAGTAGATTAACATTGTTAGATGAATCATCAAGTATTGTTTAGTTATCCATAAAATAATAAAAATAGAAATTAATTATATAAATAACAATCATTGTGTATAGGTGAACCTGGAGTTATTTTTATGTAGATTTGGTGATTCTGTACCTTTGGGCCTAATACGGGGTTTGGACTGTTAACAGTCATAAAAGCTTAAAAATGCCACTGACGTAGATACACACAAAATAAAATAATTAAATATACAGACCAGGTTAATTTACGTGATTTAGTAGTTATGCTGATAATATTCTTCTAGTAGAAATAAAACAAAAACGTGGGGTCAGGGACTATGACAATTAATCAATTTAAATAAATCTCAAACCTAACAATTACTTAGGAATACTTCAAATCCTGAATAGGTTACTAAAAACAAATAACTTAATGGTTCATAAATTTTAGAAAATGTATTTATTCTAGTAATATTCATCCTTCTTCGTAATTATATTGATTGAAAAGGCTTATTCTTATTCAGAATAAGAGTTTATACCACAGTATGGTGTTTAAATCAGATCTCATCATTATTTGAATGTAGGTAAATGTAAACCTAAAAAGGTACAACGACAAAATGCATGATTCCATTTAAGAATTTAGTTCGAGCTATATTTTAAATTCGTTAGCGTCCAATTGCGACGTCATGTCACTCGGGTTAGCTTGTATTATTCTGGTTATCTGTAGGCCTACATATTTACCTGGCTGGAAGTTATTAGTGCTTTTACTTGTACTACTTAAAGATATCTCCTACTCAGTCATGTCTCGAATGTGTATTACTTCAATCAGAGCACGTTATATTTTTGTTAGGGCCTATCTAAGAGTACAAGCATGAGCTGATTAACAGGAAAATACGGATCAAATTATAATTATTGGGCACGATTTATCAAGAAAGTATGTTACTTTTAGTTAGCTTATCTCCTATAATATCGAATTTAATTTAAGTTTATATCGATTGAATCATTTTTGCGAAAGTCAGAAGATTTACATGGTTATGTTTAGTTCTAAATATTATTTTTCAATGACACCAGAAAAACTCACCGAAAACCAAGGAGAGTTACTAATGGCAGTCCCGAATTTAACTACGCATTTAAAACAAACTCTTTTGTAGTACACCAAATCACTGTTAATAATACACCCCGTCGCAGCAGACCTGCGTACTCAGCGAATTTCCAAATTAGTAATATTAATGTTGACCAAATAAACCCTTAAATCAAATATCATCACATGCTCATAAAAATAGGGAAATAAATGTCTATTCTCCTTATGATAAATATAGGGAAAGAGTATGCAGGTATGCTGCCATGGGGAACACTAAAAGTAGGTTTTTAGCATACAAAAAATTTATTTCGACCATATGAAGCCATATACTATGTTTCATTAATATCTATCCATTGCTAAAGGAGTTTTCCTATTCTCCATATGATTAACATGAGAAAAGAGTATGCAGGTTTGCTGCCATGATAAGCACAAAAACCCAGATTTTTTACCATAAATGGATGAATCTCAACCAAATGAAGCTGGAAACCAAGTTTCATCCAAAAATATTGCTTAATAAGTGAAATATTAACACATCCTTACTCTCCATAAGATTAACATTGGAGCCTCAAAATACAATGTACTGTCTTTAGACTTTTTAATATATCGGTAACCAATGGAGATAGAGCAAAGCTTCAAAATACTAAATTGTGTGTTTTTTGAGCTAAATCCAATGGTCCAAGTAAAAATTTAAAATTTTTTAAAATTACACATGAAAAATGCAAAAAACCCATTTTTTGGGTACAAAACCCCCCAAAACTACCCCTTCCGATAGGTCGATATGTTTACGAACTCGTCCGAATAAACGTAGGATTACACATCTCTACCAAATTTGGTGTCGATCGGACCGTTTTTACAAGAGTTATCGTGCCTAGGGACACATACATATATAAATATATACATATATATATATATATATAAATATATACATATATATATACATATATTTATATAAAAATTTTAATGACTATTACTTTTGGTCTCTGGGCACCTTAAAACGAAAAAGTAACATGGTCCCGGGCTTAGGTCTTACCATGAGACCTACGGTAATAGCTTATTCCCTATGGGAAATTCGCTAAAAACAATATAAACCTACCCTCGGAAGTTAAATTTGTTAAAATTCTATCGCAAAACCTTAAAATGTTAATAAATGGCTTTTAAATTTAGATGTTGCCTTAAAAATATTCCATTTTCATTAAGATTGACATGTTTACACTTCAATAAATCATCTCCCATTGACAAACTTAATGTTGCGATTTATTTGATTGCCGGGAGATGGTCACAAGGTTACCAGATAACTGGAGTTTTATTTGAATAGGTCTAATTAATTAAATTGAAAACAATTTTAATAAAGTAATGAATCTCTGAAGGCCATAGCATCAGGGAGGAAGTAAAGTAGTAAATTTTACTTTTTTTGTGGCAGGGAAAATTACAAAATTACCACTACTGCTGTACTTAAAAGTAACTGCAGTGCCTATGTCGTTCGTTGAGTTTAGTAAAACCGATAGTACGATTGAGTAATTCCCCCAAAATTACAGAATAGACAATAACGAACCATATCTATGAACGAATAAAAAAAAAAAAAAAATAAAGTTCAGATCTACTGTAAGGTGGGACAGGATCACCTAGAGAAAATTTATTGTAATTTAAATGGACCTTTCGACCTTTCAAAAGCAAGTCTCCAAGGAATAAAAATTTTGTTGATGTGAAATAATTTTTTTGGACTTGAACAAACACAACTCTATATAAGCAATGTATCTATTGGGTTCTGAACTGCAGCATGCTGCACTCTTGTGGCAAAAGAATCAACTACTACAGACTCGCAAATTTGGAGGACATTGTTGTCTACTTCAATAGCCTTGCTCCAGTGACTCCTAGCCAGCTGATACATTTCCAAACACAAGTATATGATTTGTTAAAAGTAACAGTTCTAAAGTAAACTGTTTAAAAAGCAACTGTTAAAAATAATATTACAAAACCCAAACACAATATGTTCATGTTATGCAACAGTGAAATAAAAAAAAAACCAAAAGGCTTCAGAAAATGAAATAATATTAAGGATGAACAAAAACATATCCTACACTATTTATGGCCACTCCCACAAAGGATCAATTAAAAAGAAACTGGCTTTATAGGTAGTTTTTTTTAACTTGACCCTTCTCGAGAACTTTGGAGTGGAGAGAGATTTAAACTATAAACAAAAAATTTAAACTTGTGACTTACATTTCCAAGCATGGGCGGATTTAGGTCAAAATTTTATGGGGTGCCAGCTATCCGAAAGTATGACTTATTGTATGATCATTCAAAACCAAAATCCTTATTAAAATGGTTCATTTTAAGACCAAGAATAAAGACTGTTTATTTCCATCAAGAATTTAAAAAAATTGCACTATTCCAAGAGGCTTATCCCAAGTAGGCCCTAGCTGTTTCATTTTTTTATAAAAAACCCTGCATTTTATTAATTTTAGCTCATTTCAGTTCAGAAAACTGTCTGTCTAATTTGGAATTTTATTATGAAAACCATCCTAGAATATTGCTTTTAACCGTTGCTGGAAAAGCGTTTTTAGAATCTTTAAAGAGTATTTTTAATTTTCGATTTCTCGACTTGACTGCTTACGTCTTAAATATTTATTTTCCAAAAAACTTTTTTGATCAAATGCAAAAACATTATTACAATAAAGTGATAAAATTCTTTCAAATAAAAAAAAATCAGGGGTTGCAAGGCACCCCTTGGCACCCCTGTAAATCCGCCCCCATGTTTTCAAGTAGAAGATTTCCTTAAATAACGGTTTTAATAACTTACTAGTGTAAGTGTTGTTCGAAATCGAGCAATCTATTTTAATACAATACAAATGTTACTTTTAGCTCTAAATAAGTGACATCCAACCATCCAATATTGTGAATATCTTTAATCACCAAAACTACACATATTTACAGCTGATTATTAACAGATGTTTAAAATTCTTTATTTAATTCCAATGTTATTTAAATGGGAAATTTTGATATTTCAATGGTGGATAGCGCCTTTATTGTCAATCCGATTATCATAAATTTTTGGCGGAAACAACTACAGACCAAGCCCTATCTAACGACACCAAAATGTTGAAAATCGGTTGAAAATTGTAGGAGTTCTCAACAGTGTTGTAGTGGTAAATTTTCCAATGTGGGAACGCTTCATATATTTGTCAAATTCCCTGAAAATTAAAATAAAATTTCCCTGAATGCGTACGATAGAAATAGCTATGCCTATTAGGCTATGTATTTTAAGCTAATTGAGTTAACTGAGGATTCAAGAAACTATTTAATAATTTGGTTGAGACGAAAGCTGGGGAATATGGTTGGCGAGGGACGGTATGCCTGCCACCGTATATCGTACTCTGTGCACAATACAAAGTTTTAGCGAGAGTGAGGTTATCTTTGAAAACAGATAGAGTAAAATCGTGTTTACAAAATTATTGCATTTTATTATTGGCATAAAATTTTTTTATTTTGTATACTTTAATTAATATTGTACAGTATTTGGAAATATATTAGCTATTTTCCCGGATTTTCAGTGAACGGGGCACTGGGATTTTCCCGGGTTCTTGAAAACCAGTGTGGGAACGCCGTTCCCACGCGTTCCCGCATCACTACACCACTGGTTCTCAAGACAAAAAAAACCCTTAGCATATTAAATAAGTATAGAAGATAATGTCTATCAGTGACATTAGTCAGCTGTTGTATTTACAAGTCAAACCTATATGCCTTTTTAAAAAGTAACGGTTATAACGTAAACTTATTCTTCGACTTTTACCAATCATATTGTTAAACTTATACACAATATGCATCATGTGAAATTACCAGCTGGTATGCCACAGTAAAATAAAATAAAAAATAAAAAACAACAAAATAAAAAAAACTCCAGTCAATGGAATGTTATCAAGGATAAACAAACACTTCCTACCACTATTTCTGGCCCCAATGTATCTAGAACAAACCGAGGTAGGTGACACCAACAGCTGATTGAAGCGGATCCTGCACCTTTGACGTCATGATGTATCTCTTGACACTTTATTGGTTTTCTTTGAATATTTTAAGTGCTGCACCGTTGACGTCATTGGTTTTGTTATTCTTTTTGTTGATGTCACCTACCTTCCTTCTCATTCTAGATTTCTTGTCTGGCCCCATTCCACGAAGGATCATGTTATAAAAAAACGGGCTAGCCGAAAAACATTATAGTTATTCAAAATTATATTTATAGAAACTTGGCACTCGAACATGTTTTTCACGATTTTAAATGTTTTTGTAAAATCCTCTAGATTTTTATAGATTTGCAGAATATTTTATTCATTAATATATTCATTTATAAAATCACCATTACATAATGCTACACCTACGAGAATTAGCATCGACAGTGATGATTCTGCGTTAATGACTATGCATAAAAATTATCACGTTGAGACCTGTGCCTGGGCAATAGGGCCATAGAGTAGGGGAAGTAGGAAGTAGCCTACACACCTGTGGCTGAACCCGTAGAGAGATTGTAGGGGTGGCAGTCGCGAAGGCACTATACAATCGCGGCTGAATCCGTGTAGGGTTTGTAATTGACGCGTCCCGGTATTTCGTCTGGCTCCGGCGTACTGGTCGGTTTTGCTTATGTTCCGCGGTAATACTCAAAATTGTGGAAAATAGTATACTGTATTATAAATGAAAAATTCAACGTTTTGTTAAATCTTAAACATTTAATGATAAACTAGCAAAACTGGCGAATTCTTTATGGCCAAGCAAGCTAATTAATAACAAACAAAAGTTAAAATTCTAATTTAATTTCATGAAAGGAGGTGGTGGTAATGAATCCTCCCTAAAATCGAAATCCCGTTGATCGGGCTGAAGAATCCGTTTCATCTCGCCAATGTTAAGGGGCGTTTTTCTCAACCCTGAGAATCTGACGATGGCTGTAAGCCGAAACGCGTAATCCATAAAGGGTTCACTGGATCAATTTGGCGGACTTTAACCTAGTTTTAGATTCTAATTTTGATCCGGAAACGAACAACAAAAACATGGAGATAAGCATATAATAAATAATTTTGAAGTCGACTCCCACATAAAAACTGACTTGTCCTAAAGCATCAGCGAAAATAACCTTTCTACAGGCACCGATTTAGTTTTACAACCTACAATTTCAAACCTAGTCCATCCAACGCTGAACGTCACATATACTTTCATTCTAGATTTCTGTAAAATTATTCGTCTTATCAAAAAGGATAAGCCGGCCATGCTAGTTATACAGTTTAGTTATTATAGGATTACTTAATCAAAAACGTTAAACAAATTAATTGTTAAATTTATTATTTTCTTAAACTTTTTAATGACCGGGATACTGGGACAAAACCATAATATCGTGACGGTCGAGGAAAAAACATCTGAAACGTTAATAACGTATTCATAATCTTATGAGCCTTATCGCCCTTACCATTGCAATGATAAGGCTCTTCAGAGAATTCAATATGAACAATTTTTACAATATTTGACTGTGTGATAAACCATAGTTTGAAGTAAAGCAAGTGAGAACTTTTTCATTTTATATTTAATATATATTTTTGTCATTAAATAATTAAAATAATTAGGCAATAAATGCTAATCCCATGATATCCCTTGCAATTTTATAACCTATTACAAGTTTACATTCAACACAAAGTACAGTTTTTTTATTTTTTTTTTATTTTTATTTTAAAAGGATTAGTCACGTCAGTGATGAAGACTGTGGCGTCGACGGTGGCGGTGTGCAGCGGCCACCGGCAGAACTACTTGAGCCAGTGCTCCTCCACAGAACATTGTAACGGCAATTAATTTGAAGCAGTCTGAATATAACTATTAGTGTCACCAACTTTGTGTAAATCCCCATTTTTATGTTAAGTTTTAAAACAGATTTTATAATGATTTTTTAATTCAAATGAATTGAGTGCCTTCGAATGAAGATAATCTCCAAATCGTAGTATAATTTTATATCAATATAATATTAATAGAAAATTAAATTACGATTATCAGTTTAGACTAAGAAGGGGGCTGAAGGGCCGCTCTCAGAACGTCATGCAGTGCTTCACCTGCTCCAATTTTCCGAGTTTATTTTAAGTACGATAAAATTTACGGGGAGCGGTTTTAAATAAAAGATACACTTGGGTCGATCTGGGTTTTAATTTTTTTCTTTATATTTCCGTTATATATCGATATGGATTTAAAATATATAAAAAAATAAAATAAAAACTAGGTCAAATAATTCAAGTATCTTTATCTTTCTTTATCTTTCATTCGAAAATACTCCCACTTTTATTGGACCTAAAATAAAACTGAAAAATTGGAGCAATTTGAATACACTAGTCACACTACACTACATATAAAAGTGACTAGTTATTCCTAAGACATGAAATTGTAAAAATTTGTTCTAACATTTAATGGAGGAATAAATAATTATTTTATTATTTCATACCGCACGATGAATTTTTGACCTGCGAGACCCCCGATACTGACAGCCTCTGTTGGCAGGGGCTTAACAGAGGGGCCCGCAGGGCCTGCGGCACGGCGGGGGCCTGCAGCCAACGGGTCTGTATAATGGGAAATATGTTTTATTTTAACTCATGTTTGCAATTTTAATTTTGATATGGTAACATTGTATTTTCTCAAATTTACCTGGAATATAATTCTCATAAAATGTGAGGGAGAAAGGAAAAAGGGACCTCTTCGCATCAAAGTAAAAATTACAGTATGGACAGCTTTATCGATTGATGTAAAAAATATCGATTTTCGGTTGTTTGCATTTTAATATGCTCCATTTCGTCCTTTACCGGTTAAAATAGATTAGAAAACACTTGTAATGGAATAAAACATTAAATATAATGATTTAAGTAGTCGATGACTAGCTTGAGAAAAGGTACCTCTTCGCGCTCATGGAGAAATAACATTGCCGCGAAAAGGTCCCTTTTCAAAACCAATCTAAAAGCTATGCTACACTTTGAAAACTGCACTCTGACGAATTCTATCGGTGACGAGGTGAACTACTACGAGATAATTGTATATATAGAACATCTTTCAATAAATAAAAACCAGAAAATGCCGCCCAGAGGTCGCTTTTGCCAGTTTTGCAATTCGTTATGGAGAAATAACATAGGACCGCGAAGAGGTCCCTTTTCTGAAATATCCAATTTTCACTACATGCTTCGATAAAAACCGTATTTTCTTGAAAACTACTGTAAGACGAAAGGGGTTCCCATTAAAAAGGACATTTAGAGCTTTCTTTTGATACCAAAATCGATTCTTAAATATGGTATGAAAAATAAATATTTTATGCCAATTAGAATTTTCAAATAGATTTTTCTCAAAATGGCTCTTTTTTCTCACGTAATTTTAAAGTCCTATATCTTTAACAAAAAAATCGTAGACTTGCACCAAATTGTTAGGAATTAAAAAATATGAATAACTCAATATCGAAAATTGCCGCGAACAGGTCCCTTTTTTCTTTCCGCCTCAAAAATATCATAGTAGTTTTCATCACTAGGAGCAAAAGTGGGTCTTTCTGGTGCGCAATCGTGTTTTAAAAACGAGGCGCAGCCGTTTTTTTAAAAACGATTAAGCATCAAAAAGACACTTTTGCTCCGAGTGATGAACAACGTTTTTTATCAAAAATGCGAAATTAGACTTTTTAATCGTTAAAAATATAAACTATAAAGTTGCATATTTGAGGTTATATTTACAAAGTAAGTTATATGCAGTGTTTACATTTCTGTTATTTACAAACAATGCTCTTTATAACGTTGGAATTTCAAAACTGTACTCCTCAACATTAATAAATCAATAATAATACACTTAGCAAACAGCTGACTTTTCAGTCCTAGGACCTAAAAAATTCTCCAGATGATTTTTCAGTCCTAGGACAAAAAAGAATCGGTTTTGGTACTATTGAGAGAACAAAAAACATACTGATTTCGTGCAGAATGATAAAAAAAAAAATACTTTTACGATAGTTAGGTTTGTTGGCAGTAATGCTTATGCTGCTGGTTCGCTGCCAGGCCTTGTCTTCTCAACCTACTCGCTGAGCAATTTGTCGCGCTGTGTGGCGGCAATTTCATTTTGGGATCCTTTTCAAAATTAAATTTAAAGGTAAACTATCTTCGAAGCACAGAGTCCCAAGGAAGATTAGTGGCGTATGTACTAAGTAGAGTACGACATGCGACACAGCTTTATTTATGATGTACAGGGTGTTAGGAAACTCTTTCGAAACTCCGAGTTGGTGATTCCTTGAATCAAAATTAACAAAGAGGGTCAAGGGAACATAAAATGTCCAAAATTTTTTTAAGGCGCTAGCTGCCTTTTTGTTTTTTTTACGTAAATACTTTTTATTTCTGAACGGATGGGTGTATTAATTTTATATTTGTCATAAATCTTTATCACCAAAATGTTCATTTCCAGGAAAAATATTAATATATTAAAATATTAAATATTTTTTTCCAATGTGCATTTTCAAAATGGAAGCCATTTTATGTTTTTAAACTCAAATATCTTGAAAACAGCAAATTTTTAGCACAATTATCCAGTGGCACGGTCGTGTCACGTCGCCAAGTCCCACCCAAACAAACAGACGACGACGACGCGTGCCTATATAGACACGAAGCAGAATACGGCCAATTTTCACTTCTCAAAAAGGCACATAAAGGACGCAATTAACACATTTTTCGTTTTCTATCCGTTTAACTGGGTCAATGAACACCAAAAATTACCAAGCTTACTTTAAAAAGCCTCAATGAAGTAAAATATATGCGTTCAAAAGTAGCCTAAAAAATGTCAGAAATGCGGTTTCCTACGCACAACAAACTATTTAAATTTTTAAGCAAAGCTACAGCCTTTATCACTGATGGGAATCGCACGAAACTTTGTTGGAATCTTCGTATTTGTACGTAGTACAAACCTTTGTGTACAAAGATCGAGTTCATTCACTTTAAATATCACAAAATAAAAAAATATGAGATTTCTTCAATCATTTTGTTTACATTTCGTAAATTTAAAAGGTAAACAAAGCAAACATTTGACATTTAATTTTAATTCCTTGTATAAACCAAGACAAAACATCTGCTATCATATTCATTGATTTGATCAGCTGACACTTATGTATTGTGTTATACAGAAAATTGTTTTAAAATTGTGTTGACTTTCGTCCAAGCCAATAATGTCATTTGAATTATCTGTATAACTGTATTAAAAAATAAAATATTGTTATCTTTAGAACTGGAGAACTGTTATTATTCTCACTGTTGTAAATTTGTTGTTACAACAATGTAATTTTTCTTTGCTTAAGTTACAACCCGAAAATTAACAGCAAACTCAATAAAAACACACAAAACTAAACCAATTAGGAAGGTTGTCTTTGTAAATATTGTAAACTGTGGAATGCATAAAAGAAACAAATACATGAAGACATAAAATATTTATCCAAACCAAAGAAGAAGTGACTCTACGGTGCCAAATAAGATTAATTATCCTCCTCCACCTATACGTACGTGCATTAGTTGCTATGTTAACTTCTCAGTGACAACTGAACCGATCTTCAAGATTGATGTGTCAAAAAAGGAATTATGTTATATTTGCCAATTCTTCATCAAATTAAAAGGCGTAATTTCTCATCGAGCTATGCTCTATTTCGCTTGGAATGTTTGGTTTTGAGTTTTGACCAACTGATTTATTGGGCAGGTAAAAATCGCGGTATAGGCCTCCCCCCTTATGACAGAAAACTGATATCCTCATAAAAATGCTATTTTTGGGCAATGTTTATGTACTAAGCTTTAATGCTAGTATTCAGAAAACGCATGGTAAGCGTTCTTATTGTACTCCCTGGAAAATTCTGCTAGGGAAATGTTTGAACTAGAAAATTTTGTCGTTTCATAAATTTCAATGGACAGAGGTTGCTGCAAGGAGTAATTAATTTTAAAAATCCCAATATGCTATCATTCTAATTTAATTGAATGTTTGGAGATTGATTGGTGTTATTATTAAACATGGACCAATACTTAAAACAGATTATTATTTTGTCACTGATACGATAAAAATTGTATCCGTAGCAATATTGCTTCATCCATTCTTTTAATCAGATGTGCAATATTAAATATTTATAGCTTAAATTCCTTTTTAACGCTTCACATACAGAACACAAAACGGCTATGAAGCAGACCTGTGGTATAAATCAGTTAATCTTAGGTTGTCTTTACTCAAAGATAGTTCTATGTAGTCTGAAAATTACACTTGCAGTTATTCAGGGAGTAAAAGTACCGTACATTTTCTTAACACTACAGATGAAGCAATAAAATTTTTACATTAACACGACACAAACTTATGCATTTAACAATATTTGTTTCATTTCTCGATCCTTAAGAGGAATTCGGAGAAGGGGGGGCCAAGACTTAAGACACCCTCAAATTAATACCTAAATTCTACGTTATAAACGACAGCAGTGTTCCTCTGTATAAAAACCAGACAAACGAATACAAATATAGTGTTCCGTTTAACTTTAAAGATTTTAATTAAATCTGTTTTCCAACTTAAAGATTTTACTGTTAAAACCAAAATGGCCAAATATGATAAAAAATAATGATATCAAACAAAAAAACACAAAGTGTTGAGGGGTTGCCAAGTCCTAAAAAGGTATGATATCAAAATTTGTTCCAAGTCAAAGACATTGGTTTTAGAATAGCTACTCGACAAGTTGATTGGATCCTTTAATGCTTGGTAAACATTCTGTAAAACATTATTATTTTATCTAGAAACCGTACTTGGCCAGCAGATGTATTAGCAAAGTTACGCCTATTTACTAATGGGGATATATTACGATGAATAGGGAAATTCTGAATTTACATACGGTTCAATACAATACAATACATAATAAAATACCACACATCTGCTGGCCAAGTACGATTTCTAGATAAAATAATAATGTTTTACAGAATGTTTACCAAGCATTAAAAGATCCAATCAACTTGTCGAGTAGCTATTCTAAAACCAACGTCATTGACTTGGAACAAATTTTGATATCATACCTTTTTAGGACTTGGCAACCCCTCAACACTTTGTGTTTTTTTGTTTGATACTAAATGACCAAAAAGTTGACAAATCAAATCTTAGAAACATATGATAGCAAGTTTGTAAGCATCTGACAACAAATAATGGAGTTAATGTGATTTTCCTGATAAAATAATAACCTTAATTTGCATGAATTATAATGCAAAATCAATGTTTTTTTTTCCGAATACAAATAGGGACAACTGTATTCGAGCCGCGTTTGTTAATGGACTCATATCTCCCCAGATACAACTACAACTCTTGGAAAACATTTATCTACCCTTAAATTAAGCATATGAACACGCAAGATGTTAATCGCTCAGCAAAATGCTTCAATGTATGAAATTCAAGCAAATCTAAACAAGATATCAGACGAAAATCCATCAATCATCGAAGATAAAGCTGACACTCATCAACCCTCTACAGTCGCCGCTGCAGCTCTGAAATGTATATTTTGCGGGTATGATAACACACAAGGAACGTATGTCCAGCCAGAAACGCCATATTTAAAGCCTGTGGTAAGAAAGGCCATTTTATCAAGGTATGTCGAAGCACTTCTAAAGTAGAAACTCATACTAAGTCATATTGTAGAGAGTCTTCATCAGCTTGTTCTGTTATTTCTCAATCACTTGGGGAAATGATATCTGCTGTTCATCCCTGTCTTTAACTACTGTAACTATTGTGGTAAATCACTTGCACACATCTGCTTTAATAGACACTGGGAGCTCAGCAAGTTTCATCAATGATACGTTAGGTGGAAAACTAAAATTTCTCCATAATCAGTTAAGCCGAGTTGCAAGTTAATATTTTTAAATTATTTGTTTTCAATCCCTTTTAAATGGCTTTGGTTTAAATAGTTATTTTTTTTAATTGACGTCAAATCTTCAAAAATCAAAAATGATTGATATGCCAACAAATCTTTTTGACCCTTTTGAAAAATCATAATAATAATAATAATATTTATTTGTCTTGACAACATAAATTGCATCGACATTACAAAAATATTCAATAATTCTTAAAATAAATTGTGTTGTTTTTAGAATTATAATTTTTCTTATAAAATTCTTCAATTGAGTATATTGGAACTTCAGTTAGTAGTAATTTTAATTCCCTCTTGAAGTCTTTAACCCCCGTTTGAATAATACAATTGTACTGGATGGCAAACTCATGAAAATAGATTTGGTCCTTCATCTTAGAGTATTTAAGTAAGACAGAAGTACCTTTCAAAAGTTATTAGTACCATCCGGACACATAAATGTTGCATACAATTTGTTATTACATTTTAATATTTTTGTTAAGTATACGATTTTACTGCAAAATTTGATTGTCTGCTATTTCGAGCTCGGTTGTCCTTTTTAGGTCGGGTTTGCGGCATTGTATTGTGGTAAACAAGACATTTAACATGATGTACATATCAACCTGGGCTTACATTGAAGATTTTCTTCTGACTCCTGGTGGGCCATCCCCCATTAGGACTAAAATGTTATGAAAGGTCTCAAAATTTAGCATTGGTGACTCAAAAAAGATATTTAAATTTCTCTGATTCCACACATAACCTAAGAAGGTTGAGGTGCTTCATAAGATATCCAACCCAATAACATCATAGTTATATAAGATTTTAAAAATGGTGTTTTTTTTACCAATTTCCCATGGTTTGATTTTGGTAAACTACGTTTACAACTTGTCACTTGACAAAAAAAAATTTGGGAGTACAATTTGTCTGAGGTTCAGCCCTATTTTCTTGTATATTTCCCTGACTATTAAGGTGTGCAAGCTTTGAAGATGTATTCCTCGAATAAGGGTTTACCATAACAATTTCAATTATTGGCATTTAAAGATTTTCATTAATAAATGGCATCTTGTGGAAAAACTGAAATTGCTTTAGCAAGTTATTACCAAAATTTTTTGATACACTACCTTTTGTGACAAATGAAAATGATTTTACCATTGTTAGAATCAACATTTAAGTGGTTTTCATTTAAGAATAAAAAAAAAGATTAGACTTAAGGGATTGGTTTGATAGCAAGTACATTCATACATTACCATATAAACACATTGAATCCAAAATCGATCTGTGGAACAATTAACGTTACAAATAGAATCTTAATGTTTTAATTCCACTTCTAACTTAACAAGTATACCCTCCCTTAGAATGATGTAGGAAGTTATTTATCAGTAATACTGTGTACATCTTTAACGCAAGGAATTACACCCATTCTACACTCATCTTTCATTCATATTTGCCTTAATAGCATTACCATAGTAGGGTCAGCCTCTTGAAAAGCGGTTAAGAGTTAGATCATTGTTCATTCTTAATAAGGATCAAGGATCAAAGAAATAACTATCAACGCAACAGTAGTATTAAGTAAAACAGTACATTTATTGTTTTAAAATAAGGTAATTTTTAGAAATACAGTTTTCAGATCAAATTATGAGTCAGACAGCCAAAAAATTATGAGTCAAGAATAATAAAACATGTCATACCTAGACATAACTAAATCGTGTACCTATACTTAAATTGTTGCATATATACGTATTTAAAAAAATTGTCTGTACCTTGCTAACACAAGTCATTTTTTGAATGGTAGGAAATCACTGATGCCCTACACAACAAAGTAACATCATTCTGTTAGGTTTACGCAAACAATTTAAAATTAAGGCATATTAACAATAAGAAACTGATATATCACTGAGTAATAAAGTATGAATCAACCGCTGGTTTCGTCAGATGGGGAAGTGTGCCAGGTGAGACGTTCTTCATAAAACTGAATCACAATCTGCGGGCATTTGACATTGGCCTGCTTAGCCGGCACCAGGTCTGCCTCATCCGTGCCTGCAAAAGCAAAAACATCAATTTAGGCCTATTATATTTATTTATGGCTGACTTTTTAGGGACGGAAGTTTTTTTTTAAACTTTACTTTTTGAATTTTGCCTATGAGGGAGAACCTTGTATTTGAAGACCTCAGAAAAATGTTATTGTGCTGGATTAACTTAATTTTAAAATCAGCGCGACCTCTGAAAAAAATTAGCACCAGATACGAGGGGCAGCTAACGACTTGGGCAGAACAAAATTTCTAAATAT
Source organism: Neoaliturus tenellus (assembly GCA_030545055.2). Taxonomy (NCBI): domain Eukaryota; kingdom Metazoa; phylum Arthropoda; class Insecta; order Hemiptera; family Cicadellidae; genus Neoaliturus; species Neoaliturus tenellus. The sequence continues at coordinate 3,106,234 of CM061534.1, read as the reverse complement.
GTCGAAACACATTGTTTTCAAGCATTTAACATCTACAGCAGCTGATTAAGGCAATATAGTGAGTATTTACTCTAATAATATTACAATTAAAATAAGTGTCAAGGTATAAAATAACAAACATTTCTGCAAAAAGCCCTAAGTTAACTTCTGTTGGGTATTTTAGTTAAAAAAGAAAAGTAAAACCTCAATTTACTTTGTTTTTATTTTCAAGATAATTTTTATTATGAATAAAATACAAGTGCATTTTTTATTCCATGTATTTTTCTAAAAAAAGAACTGAAAAGAACACTCAAAATTAATTTTAGTTGTTGTAAGAAGATACGTTTATTTTTTAAAGTAATAATATAACAACACAATCAGCTGATCTCCAAAAACTCAATACAATTTGCCTACAAACATGACAGATGGCCCGCGCAACTCAGCTCAAATGATTTTATTTTACCGTTCCAACCAATCAGCGGCAGCTTGCCTTTTGAACCCAAGTGAATCTTTCCTAGAACTGCTGAGTTGTCTCCAGACCATGATTGAAGATGGACATGAATCCGTGCATCTCGTTTTTTCGCTGTGCCACCGCATCGAGTCGGTCCGCCGCTAATTTATCATTAAAACTCAAAGTCAATATTTCCATGTGAAATTCCTCTCAAGAAAGAAGACGAGTTTCAGGTCCAGCTGGTTCATCACGAGGGCCCTTGCTATCGCATTGTTCGCAGAACTTCACTACGCTTTCCCCATAAGTGCTGCAATCCAATATATTGCCTGCAACGCTATCAATACTGCAACTGCAGAATTAAATAGGAGCACCCATTGTCTCAATAGTTCAAAATACCGACCCCTTCCACTTTTGGGTTAAAAATTTAGTGTCAAAACATTTTATCTCATGCATTTAGCCCGTTAGAAACACTAACATTTTTAAGGGTGAACAGGTAGAAACACAAACACAAGTAAATATGCAGGGTGTTTCCGAACAAACTGGAAATATTTCGTATATATGTTCCTTAGGTCAGGACAATAAAAGAAATCATATAAACATGTGTCCTAAAATGCCTCGTTAAGCCGCTAGCCGCCATTTTGTTTTTTTACACAATAATTTTTATTTCCGTTCGTTTGTTGTATTAAGATCATTCATATTTGGCATGAACCATTATGACACTAATGTCTATTTTAAGGAAACAAATTATTTTTGTCCAATGTGTATTTTCAAAATGGTTGTATTTAAAAATTTTAAACTCCAATACATCACAAAAATGGTAAATTTTACCAAAATTTACAAGACACCAAAAAGTTGCCAAATTAAATTATCTAACCAGTTGTACCAAGTGTGTAAGGATCTGACATTAAAGAACGGAGTTATTGAGACTTTTCTGCAGAAAAGCATGGATTTTCCATTTGAAATTTTGATAGTTCAAACCTCCCAAGTGTTGAACTTAATGTACTAATTTCAAAAGTTGTCCTGGGATTTCAAGCGAGATACTGTTTTTAATGTTTAAACCACTAATGCCACTCTGAAAAAAAACTTACAGCTTTAAATCTATTTTTGGACTGAACTTCATTTATGTACAGGTATTTCATGTCACTCTGGTGTGAAAATATAGCACTGTTAGTCATTGTCATGCTAAATGGGAAACAGCAACAAATAAGGAAAGGAAGTAGGCCAGAAATGAGATAAAAAGTAAACAGGTACTTCATCTCTAGGGAATCCAATGCTAGATTAATTCAGGATCTTGGGATTCCGCCTAATTTTGTTGACTTTTCAATCCCAAGATTTTCTGGATTACCAATTTTATGAAAAAATTGATGATAATTATGTTGAAATCTCTTATTGTTATTACAGTGTTTATGAATCGAAATTATATTTGAATGAGGTTGTAAATCACATAGTTGTGATTTATTGACTTATTTTTTATTGATTTATAAATTAACTATGTTGTCCTTTCCGTGCTCTCTCATAATATAATTTTCAATTTACAAAGCAAGAAACTAGTAAAACGATAAATTTTGGTTTTAAAAGTGATTTTTTTTTTTTTTAAAGAAATGCATTATATGTAATTTATATATATTAATCCTGAATGATCAGCATCAAATTAACAATTCTAATAACCAGTATTGGTTTTTGGTTTTGAGTTTTAAAAATATTAGCAGAAGTTTTGGTCATTGCTTACTATCAGTGGACCTGGGGCAATCCATCTTTCCCCACCACTTTCACCCACGCCTAACAATAACCTAAAAATATTTTAGTATTTTTTTTTAGTTAATTTTGAAGATAGCCTATTATACGTATTTGTAGACAAAGCTCTAGCTTTTTTCTTTACAATTAGTGCAGTTCTACTTCAAAATCTGTTTATTTTTAAAGAGTAAAATTTAATCATATTTTCTATTCGGTTTTGCTTAAACGTATAGGTGTGGTTTTTTTATTAAATGTTGTAAAAATTATACAAATAAGACTATTTTGTCAGTATAAAGCAAGACAAATTTTATTGTTTTAATCTTGATGAAGTTATTTTTTTATTATTTACCATTCGATTTTATTAGTCCAATATAAGACTAAGCAAAATCCATTGAAACACAATTTTTCTTCTTTTTCGTGTTTGCTACTGTTATTAAAATTTAGACCTTTCACACTAGTAATAAAAAAAGTCATAGGATTTTAAATGTAATATCATATTTTTTATAAATGGGTCAACAAATCATATTTTGAATCTTTTTATTACAGTTTGAAAGATGTTTGAGAGAAACGCCCGGTACAGGCGTTGTGGCCTATCCCAGGACTAGTCCCAGGATTGCGATTGGAAATATGCCCCTGGATTGGATTCCCTAGTATTCATCACCCTCTGTGAAAATGTAGCACTATTCGACATTGATTTGCTAAATGCAAACAGCAACAAACAAGGCCACGAAAGAGATAAAACAAAGTATTACCTTTCCATTTCATGAGGAACATAAGTTCTCCACTGGAATCTGTTGCGCCAATGATCTTTTCGGGCTCCAACTTCCTGTCGAATCCCTTTGGTACATCAGTTTCAGATTCAACTTTCTTCTGTTTTGCAGGTTTTGGGGTATCTTCATCTTTGTCATCCTTCTTTTCTTTTTTATTTTCTTTATTTGATGGTGTGGAAGATGTGGAAGGTCGAGCTTTCTTCTTAGCTGGCCCAGAGGGAGTGGCCTTTTCTTCTTTCTTCTTTTTTAAATTGTCTTCAAATTCTTTAATAAGATCAGGGCAGTCAAGATTTTCATGAGGTTCCCACGTATTTTCGGAATCTGGATACCCTTTCCACTTCAGAAAATATTCTACCTTACCCTTCACAATCCTTTTGTCAAGAACCTTTTCCACAGAGTATTCCTCTTCTTCTTCACCACCGCTGGATGTTTCTTGTGGTGGTGAAGCAGAACCCTTGTCCTTTGATTTTGGCATCTGGAAAATATTAAAAGAATCTTTAAAGAATTGTTTTATTGTTGAACTTTTGCAGTGAATGTTAAGGGATACAACAAAATCGGTATTAAAAAATTTAAGTATTTATCATTTAAATAAGAAAAAAGAACCATAGGCTCTTGTATTTATAAAACTTGCATGTTCATACGTTTGACTAAAACCATGTTGCCAGCGGCACACTTGTAACTTCAATTTCACTATCACACACTGAATTACGGTAATAATTTTACGTTCAATCGATAGTCCGTTTCACCGCGAGCGGTCTCGGTCATTCCGGCGGGTACACGTTGCTAAATGAAGCGACAAACTGAACTTTGAAACGGAGCTGAAGCGACGCTCGTTTATCTCTCCTGCACCAGTAGTGCCAACCCAAAAAAATACAAACATAAATAAGCCTAGTGTTCTTTTTTACTTATTTTAAATAAGCAAAAGTATAACTTTTGATGAATTTGATTTGATTATCATGAAAAAAAATTGTTTGGCATAATAATTCACAGAAAATTAAAGCAATGAAGCAAATTCAACCTCAAAAGGATGAACGAGTCAATAATAGCAGGCAATCAAACTTAGCATTAAAATCATGTTGCTGAAATTAAAAAGTGCAATAACTCCGGGTTCACTTGACCTTTTGATATCGGGTTTGTGGCAAATTGCTCAGAATTCAAAGCCCTATAAAATGATGTGTCATATGATGTAGACCAAGGGAGGTTTCCATGCTTTCTTTTAAGGGACGCCCCTCGTGGAAGTTGTCAGGTAAACTGCATTGGCCTACGTCATATGATAGGCTATATCATTTTGAAAGGCTTTGCAATCAGAGCAATTTGATACAAGCTTGACCTCAAAAGGTTAAGTGCATCGAGAGTTATAGCAGTTTTTTTTCGCCAATAAGATTTTAATGCAAATTTTGATCACCTGCCATTTTTGATTCGGTATTTGCGGCAAAGTATTTCTTTTGACAAACCCTTCAAAATGAGGGGTTACTCAATAAGGTAAGGCTATTTGAAAAAAAAAAAAAATTACTTTTAACCCCTTACTCGGTTAGGGGGTTGAAAATTATTTTTCAATGTCACAAGGTTCACAATCTTTGTTGATGCCACAAACCAACTATTTTTATCTATTTTGGTTTTAAAAATACAGATTTGTTTTTACACACTGTACCTATGTACTATCACTAACTCTAAAAACCAATCACACGGTAGCGATAAGTTTTAAGTAAGACCATCTATAAACAGCTATAAGTAATGCAGCGTTACGGCCTCAAGTGTACGCATCAATCATCGATGTGTTTTTTAAGACTGCAATTAAAAATAACGTAAAAAGAAATAGTGGCTTATGTATAACAAAGAAGTACCAAAAGTTCATAGATTAATTCTTTAAATAAATGGGCTACAAATTTTAAATTTATAAAATTATTGTATATCTAATGAAACTACAATTTTATTTACAAATAAACTCGTAACAATAATATAACTCATTTAAAATAATTAAAACACACAACACAATATAAAGTATAGTAACTATAGTCGCCAACAATAGAACAGGCGGGTGAAGGTCAAGCTAAATAAATGAATGTAACATGTAGCTAAATGAGGAAAAGTTCAGCTGGCTTATTTAAAGACTTAAACTTGACACACCTGTTCTACTGCCTCGGACTTTAGTAAAATCAGCTACACTGCTATGATGATCCGGAACAAGTGCATAGTAAGCGGAACTGAATTTCTTTGTTTACATGTGGGCCAGAAATACATTCAATCCTGTTGATTTTGGCCATGAGAAACGTGGTGAGAAACTCAATAGAGCACTGATGATTCATTCCCAATACCTCATCAGGACCATCCAGCGTCCTAACAAGGCGGAGTCGACTGTATCACACTCTGTTACACAAAAATTGGAAAGTTCCCAAAAAAATTCAAAGATAAAAATAACCTTCCATCTGGAAAATAACCTTCCACTGGATAGACGCTAAAATGGCACTAGGTTGGACATCCAAGGCTGGACGTCCGTCCAGCAGATGGATGGATGTCAGTGTAAAACCGCCTTTACCTTTATGTAAGTTAATGGAGTAAAAAATATTAAGAAAATTAGTAAAGGGTGCAAAAAAATTAGCCTAATGTTAATAGTCACTGACTATGGTACTTATAATAGGGTGACCAAACGTCACGGATTTTGATCATGTCCCGGTTTTGCGGTGTCCCCATTAAGGGTAATTCTTAAGTTTAGCTACGACCATCGAAATTAGAATTTTTTTTCAAAATGTCGGAAATTTCACGCTGATTCCAAAAAATGTCAAGTAGATATTCAAATTAACCGGGATGTTAAGCTGATCACGAATATGTGAAAGTTATTTAAATCCGATTTCAAATGAAGCGGGTCAGGCGGAAAAGTCGGAAAAGCCATCAGATGCTTTTTCTACTAATTTAAAACTACTTTAAAAGTATGTCATATGGGTACTCAAAAGACGTGGAATTTTATGTAGAAAACAAATCTGTATATTAAATGAACACAACAAACTAGTAGTGAATGAAGAGAAAAACGCTTATAAAACCACACTAAAACTTGCATAAATAAATCACTAACAATGTTTCAAATGGTTGTTATTGATGTAGGCCTACATTAAATGAAAAGTGCTTTATTGGTAACATTTCACAAAACAATATTACAATGTTCTTAGCACCTAAACAATGCTTACATACCCGTCTGTTAGGTTGGCTTTGCACTGAATATTTAAGTAATGTACCATACCCAGCATAATAAATAAAAACTTTATACCAACATAAATCTTCTTACCTTATCTCAAACCATCATCATTACCTATTATTAAACTACATTATACATGCCAAAACAGTCTTCTAAAAAATTAATTTCAATGAGAAAAAAGACAATTAAACACAAACTGCTTTTCAGATTCTTAACTGTAAACTTAAAACTAATTTGTTCTGTTTTAATCTGTTACACTAAGTTAAACTCTGTTACTAATTCCCACCTATAAAACCATGCAGCTTTTAAATAATTTACTAATCTCCGCCAGTCCCTCTCATTTAAAAAAAACCACAAATTCAATTTTGCCTAAAGAGTTTTTTCCAAAGAAACTTTTTTTTATGTTGGCAATGGGGCAAACCGCAACAAAATGAAATACAGTTTCTTTTTTATTTAAATTACACAAGGAGCAATTCCAGTTTTTTCCTTCGATCCAGGGTTTGTAATTGAGATCTAGTAGCTCGGCTCTAGCTTTGACGGCCCACGAGATTACGTTAATGTCCATCTTATCGTTGAACAAATTCCTGTCACCGATAAGGTCAAGGTCGATCGAGAGGTATTGTGAGTGATACGGCGACGTTATCGCTCGGCCGCGGCACGTGCCTCTCCACGCGTCCCTTTCCGCCTCAACTATTTTCAATAATTGCAAATTTATTGCCTGATCCCCAAAGTTCTGAGAAAATTTATTTTTAATCCATATTTTTCACCAAGATTTCTCCAATTTTTATACCAATAGATGTTTTTATTTATTATATTTTCAGCGAGTTTTTTTGGCAGCCAGTCATTAGTCATACTTAAAACCTTTTGCAGGTAATTAATATTTGACACCATAGTTGCTAAATGTAATTTTTCAATATGTGTTTCTATATATATAACATAATTTGGGGTGTTGTGAGGCTGTCTTAGAAGCTTTTTAATAAACAATTTCTGAACCAACTCCAATTTTTCACTTTCAATAAAGCCCCAAACCTGAGCGCCGTAACAAAGAGCGGCTCTCACCACTGCGTTAAAACATTTAATTTAGCACTGAGAGGAACATTTTTTCGGCAGAATAAGTTACCCCACACTGAATTGACAGCAAGTTTAGCTGAGTCGGCCTTTTCTATAAAATGTTTTTTCCACGACAACGTTGACGTAAAAGTGACCTCTAAATACTTATAACTATTAACAACTTCTACTCGTTCCCCTTTGTAAAACCATTTTTCTTTTGCCCCTAGTTTCCCACCCTTTTTAAAAACAATTATTTTTTATTTTGACAAATTTACCTTCAGATTCCAAAGGTCACAATATTTTTCTAAGTTTACAATCATATGCTGAAGACCGGTCAGTGTGGGCGCCAAGATTACAAGGTCGTCTGCATATAACAAAATATTTATTCTATCCCTCCCAATATTGCATCCACCCCCTAATGCGTCAGGCAAGTCGTTATTAAACAAACTGAACATTAGAGGTGAGATATTGCAACCTTGACGCAAGCCAACAGAAGTCTCAAAACTCTCTTGTCACGCCTTCTTTACACCAAATTCCAACGCTTGTTCATAATAATTTCTGAGTAAGTTTAAGATCTTTGTTGATATACCTAGGCATGATCGTTTAAAAATCAGCGACTTCCTATCAATGGTGTCAAATGCAGCAGAAAAGTCAACGAAAAATGCGAAAAGCTTTTCCCCCCTATTAGATAATTGAAGATTTGCTATACATGATAGGTTAAAAATATTATCTATCGTCGAATACCCCCTTCTGAATCCGGCTTGAAACTCTGTTAAAATATTTTGTTCGTTTGCCCAATTTTGTAATCTACTATTTATTAAGTTGACGAATATTTTACAAATTGCATCAATAAAGGATAACCCTCTGTAGTTTTCTGCCAAATTTAAGTCCCCTTTTTTATGTTCAAATGCTTTATCCAAAGCATTTGATTGTGTCATTCATGATGTAATGATTTTGAAGCTTCAATACGATGGTCTCGACAAAAACTCTATTTCTTGGTTTGAGTCATACTTAAAAAATATGCATCAGAAGGTCAAAGTTACTCTTCCCAATGGCTTAAATTTCTCTAATTGGCTTAAAATTAAGGCTGGGGTCCCTCAAGGATCAAAATTGGGACCTTTTCTTTTCTTGATATATATTAATGATCTTCCATTTAGTTTAATAGGTGATTTCACATTATTTGCTGATGACACCTCAGCACTCATACAGTCAAGCAATATTATGGATTTGTCTTCAAAAATTAAATCAACTATTTCAAGTCTTACAGATTGGTTTGGGAGCGCGGAACTGGCTAACTCGGAATCCGCTAACCCAATGTTAAAATCTCTATCTCCAAAAACTTAACGTTTACGGAATTCACTAACTTAGTCGTCGCCGGAATTGCCTAACCCGGAATCCGCTAACCCAGGTTAGAAGAAAGTTAGCGGATTCCGAGATCGACACTGTACGGCGGCGGAACTGGCTAACTTGTCTACGGCTGGAACTCGCTAACTACCAATCAGAAGCGCCGATCCCTCACCAATCAGAACACCTAGCGGTCGGGAATGAGTCGCGCTGCTCAGTGCTGCCACGTGCCGTACAAATAATTATGTGCCGATACCATAATATGGTATGGTACACTGTAAATACTTTATTTGCTATTACAATGATTGTGAAATTAGAATGTAGAATATAATGACGAATAAAGATGTGATTTATCACAATGGTTTTGAAATCAAGTGCGCTTAGGCGTGCAGAAAAATTAATAGATTTTTTAACTAGGCTATTATTTTAACAGAACATATACAAAATATGTGGTCGTTAAAATAATTAGATATCAATGGTGTTCCTTTAGAGTAACTAGAAATCAACTTTTAAACCCAATTTTATCAATTACTTACCATTTTGTTATCAATTTCTGTTCTTTTTCATTACATGAAAAACTGCAGTTGTCATAAAAAAAATGTTTGTCCACATTTCAAAGTTTTAATTTGTTTAAAGTTAACATAATGGCAACGTCCAACGTTTAGTTTGTTCTGATGTTTTATATTTTTAATTTTTATGATATTTTTATTATCAAGACATTTGTATAATCATGCAAGTTCATGTATAATCATGCGTGGTTTTAAAGTGTAAATGGTTTTAGCTTGATGTGATGGCGAGGGCCCTCGTGATGAACCAGCTGGACCTGGACCTCGACTTCTTTCTTGAGAGGAATTTCACACGGAAATTTTTACTTTGAAATTTAATGATAAATTAGCGGCTGACCGACTCGGTGCGACGGCACAACGGCACAAGACAGTAGGCCTACATTGTATTTAGGGGCTCCAATGTAAATCTTATGGAGAGTAAGGATGTGTTATTATTTCACTTATAAACCAATAATTTTTATAAAACTTGGTATTTAGCTTAATTTGTTTACATCCATCCATTTATGGTAAATAATATTGGGTTTTGTAATAATTATGGCAGCAAAGCTGCACGCTCTTTTCTGGTGTTAATCATATGGAGAATACGGAACTCCTTTATTTATGGACAGCTATTAATGAAACTTGGTGCACAGGAAAAAGTTTTTTAGTTTGTTCAGGGAAAAATAATAATAACAACAAAATTTTGTTGAAATAGGGACAAACAAATCTTTTGCTGGGATGACAAAATTGTTTTGTTAAATGGCTGTAGTATTAGCAACCAAAAATTTTGTTAGATGTAACAAAACTAAATATTGCTGCAGTAACCAAATGTACCAAAAAGTAGCAAAAGATTCAAATTATTATTTTTATATCCAAATTTATGAATGTATGAATTTCTGCTAACAAAAAGATTAAACTTACCACCAGTGACAGGATTTGAACCGTACAACCTCTCACTCAATGTCCTGGTGCTCTAACTACTTGAGCCACCGAAGCTATGAAAATTAGTGTTCTTATTTACTAGTTAGTCATTATTACTCGGGCTTCGCTCAGAACATGGTAAGTCAAAACTCAAAAGATTGACCCAAATTTTATGTAACTTACTACTTGACCGTTTAATGTGTTAAACAAATAAGACTAGGTATCAAGAAATTAATGTAATTTTATATTTTTACTATCACAAGAATATGAAAAAGAATTGTGTAGGCTATTTAATAAACCTAAATAAACTCAATACATTTTATATTTGACATAAATTGAACTTGAATAAACTAAATGCATTTTTTATTTGACATAAATTTAACTTGACAATTGGGTTTAATTTCATTTAGTTTTAAATAGTACATGAAGTTCATATGAAGAGGTTAACCGTTTCTTTCCAAATTGTATCTCAATAAGAAAATTATAAGTTAGGCCTAATGTGGTTTAGCACATTTTCAAGTAGGCCTATATGTTCAATAAATATGAAAAATGTAACCTTATATATAACAACAGGAACTGTTAACTTGCCACGCATTTATGTCTTGCCATCTTTGACAAAGTGCTTGTAAAAACAATTTTGTAAATACACATGACATGGCCGGATATTTTAATAGTTGGACTTTTTATATGTGCCATAAATGCATGGCATCTGTTCCATTGATTTTATTTCAAATTTACAGGACATTTTGTTTATATAAATGGTTTTTTAAAATTAAAACAGAATTCTTCAAAATACTAATCACTAATAAACTGTCCATTTTCTTCTGAATTTTGAAATCTTGCCTAAATTTTAAGTAATTTTTATTTAATGTTCCCCTGGAACCAAACAGAAGACCAATTACATTAATTATTTTGACTCCATATTTCTCTTCAAAGTAAGGTTTTGTTGGCAAATAAATATTTTTCTTTTCCTGGTCGACTTCGTCAGGTTGGTTGATGCCCGTCTCAAACCTTACTGTGGGGTCAATAATCCACGCCCATTTATTTCTTCGATCAATGGCAATAATGTCAATCCGGCGTGTGCTTCCGCTTTCGGAGGTACAGGTTACTTCTTCGTGGACTTCATATTGTTTTCGTAATTCTTCAGCTATAATTTTTCGGACGTCATTATGCCGTTTGTTGATCAGAAGTTCACCGTGCCTGCAAGAGCCCAACACATGTGCAAGTGTTTCAACCTCGTTACAGTGTCTGCAACGGTTTGTGTTGGGACACCTTCCAGGCACGGATCTCACGGATACAACATTGCATGTCATCTTCAGACAGTCCCTCCACTCTGAAGCTGATAGTCCTCTTTTATTATAAATCCACGAATTGGCACCTGGAACCTCCTTGAATAAGCAGACCCCTTTGCCTTTTTGTGGGAGAGCAGACCAGATATTAAATTCTTTTTCTTTAAGTTTTGCTCTTACATGGAGTCCTTTAACCTTTTCTATTTGTATAGGTTTGAAATCCAAAAATGTTAAATCCATACATTTTAAAATGGTTTCTTTTACTGTTTCATATGAGCGTGGTAATAAATTTACTTTAGAATTTTCCAAAATTACACAAACATTAAATTGTTGAATATATGCTTCCCAAGTGAGTCGCATAATACCTAACCCTTTATATTTCTTGTCTGAATATAGAAAGCTATTTGGTGTGTCACTTGGCAACTGTAATATTTCCTTTACACTGCTCCTTATTAATTTATCACCCTCCTCAAGGAATTTTCTTGGAATTACACTGACTTTAGCATTTTGCAATGGATAGATTAGGGTGGGAGAAATGTATTGGTTCAAAATATTTAACTTTTGATCTCCAGAAAGAAGGGTACTTTGATTAAGGTTATTAAGTTTTTCTGATAATTTCACCAAGATTTCGTTTGAATTGAAAAGTAAATTTTCGGATATGTTTACTCCAAGATACTTTATTGATTCACCATGCTCTATAGATTGTATTTCTTCGTTTCCAATTGTTAAATTGCATTTCTGTATTCGTCCACTTTTTATACAAATTGCTTGTGACTTTTTAATATTTATATTCAATCCTATTTCATTAAATCTATTAATCGCCATTCGTGTTAATATTTCTGCAGACTTATGGTTATTAGCTACCAAAACTGTGTCGTCCGCAAACCCTAATACTGAAACGGAATTAGCATCCTCCTCCAATTTAATCCCATATTCATTACAAACATCAGGTTCCGAAAGTTCATCCAGGATATGATTCGTGCTCATGTTGTATAAAAGTGGAGATATTGGGGATCCTTGGAAAACTCCTTTTTCAATATTTATATATTTAGTCTTTTTTAATCCTACTTGTATTTGTGTTTCATTATTAGACATTAGATTTATAATTAATGTTTTTAGTTTGCTTGGGATGGAAGAGGCTTCAATTGTTTTACTTAAATGATTGTGACCAACACTATCAAACGCCTTTTCTACGTCCAAAAACACTAATGTGGCATCCGTTTTATCCAGTTTCGTCTTTTCTAATACTCTCTCCAAAATCTTAATGTTAACTTGGCAACCAGGTGAGTTAGCAAATCCTCTCTGGTTTTCATTTAAGACTACGAACTTTCTCATTTCCTTCTCAAAAACCCTTTCAATAGTGCGTCTAATCACTGATGTAATAGATATTGGCCTCCAATTATTTAAGTCAGATACATCTCCCTTTTTAAATATTAGAACTGTTCTGGCCTTTCTTAGAGATTTTGGAACGTACCCTGTGTTTAGCATTCTATTTGCCATAGTTGCGAGGATCGTTGCTACATTTTCATTTTTAAGTGTTCTCATTATCACTCTGTCAGGGCCTGATGCCGTGTCACTTGACATTTTTTTCATAGCAAACAATATGTCATGTTTTGTGATAGTGCGGTTATATTTCCTATCCAGCTCAATTTTTTCTAAAGGAGTTAGCTTACTCTCATAATATTCTCTAGTGCATTCATTTTTAACACTTAACTTATTGCTAAAGTACTCTTGAATGTCTTTGATATCACGTTTACACTGATGTTGATTTCTTTCGTTTAGTACTTTTCTTACAGCTTTCTTCCTCTGATTGTAGTATAGATATTGAGTAAGTTGATATTCGTATTTTTTAAGCCTTTTCTCCTTTTCACGTTTTGATTTTCTTATGGGATTAGTTGTGTCTTTATATTTGTGAGTTTCAGGTCTAGGAAGTTTATTTTTTCTCGCTTCATAATATATTTGAGCTGGATGCTTAGGGCCTGGGAGTTTATGGATGGCTTGAGCTAACCACTTCTGAAATCCAGAAATTAGATCATCCCATTCATTATCGTTTAGCGCTCCACCCTTAAATTGCTTACACCAATATTCTAATTCTAGATCAAATTTGGATTTTGATTTATTTTGGGTACATGTGTCAATTAATGTTTGTCCCTGTTGGCCATCATTCATTGACTGTTTAGGTCTCAATATATCATTCTGAGAACATGCATTAGAAAACTTTTTGTTGTATTTCTTTATTAAGCTTTTCCTTCCCTCTTCTGGGTGTGATTTGGCTATGTGTATATTAATACCGTGTTCTTTAAAACTTCGCCCACAAAAAACACATTGAATGGAAGATGAACAGCTTTCTTCAGGGTCTAAGGGATCTTCTCGGTCCCTGTCATCATCATATACTTGGCTGTCATCGTGCCGTGTTTCATGTGTTGTGTGTGACATAGGAATCACTTTTTCAATCAAAGGGTCTTCCTCATTAGTGACTAAGATGTGTTGACTGAGACATTCATCGTCACTACTATCATTGTTATACTTATAGAATGGTCTCGTGTATCTAGGGTCTCTACCTTTTGGTTTAGTCATTCTAAAAGGGTTGTGTGTCGAAGGTCCAGGTATGGCCATAATATCTTGTCCATTAGAAATTTGTGAACGAGAACTCACTTGTTCTTCGTTTGCAGACCATCTTTCACTTATGATATCAATATTGCCCATCCCAACATGATTAAAATTAATTTCCGAAAATTCAAATGTTGACTCTTGTGAAGATTGATCATCCAAATAGTTTTGTTGATGAGTTGCCTTAATATGCGATTTTAATCTGGAGAAAAGCTTTTTGCAATAGGGGCATTCTTCTTTTGTATTTTCGGTATTGATTGGTCCAGGATTCAGTTCCACGTCACCAGAAAGTATCACTAAAATAGCTATGACTATCACAATTACTTTTGTGTTAAAAATCTCTGATTTTATAAAAAAGGGCCAAGAACATGTTTTACTTTTTCTTCGAGACATCAAACAAAGTCTATTAATTTTGTATTGGATAGTAGATAGTTGAAAAAAGACATATTTCATGCAAAGATCAGTGAGGTGACTATTTTTCCTAACATGTAGGAGATCAGAGTTATTAGTTAACGTAAAAGAAAGATTTCTTATTAAAACAAACCAAAATATTAGTATGAATTTCATCAGGACTTTTTCAAAAACATAACATTGAGGTTAACCCTTGACTTTGACGTTTTGGACATAAAATAAGTATAAAAAAGTTGACGTTATTTGACTTTGATATTTTGAATATCAAATAAACGTAAAGTAAATATCAAAACTTATATTTGATATAATTTGAAATGTTTAACGTTTATTAGAGGTAAAATCAATATTCTGTGCTACGTGGGTAAACAAAATATTTCCTTGGAAATAACAAATTTTATAACCAAAACCATTTGGTAGATCCAAAATCATTGGTTTTGTTGGTTTGACCAATTTATTTGGTTCCCTCAACAAAATGAGGTCATCATCACGTGTACGGTGTACCTTTCGACTAAAGCCCTATAAAATAATGGATAGACAAGTAAACATGCATTGCTTTCCATAAAAATTAAATTTTGTACTTTTCATTTTCAATTATCAGGTACTGTAAATAACAGGTAACATATACAGGGTGATCAACTCAAGGTGGCCACCATTGTGATATCGGAAACGGTAAGATTTAGAAAAAACTTTAAATGGGTAACCTCACTTAATTTTTTATCCCGATTAAAAATATGAATCTTAATTATGAAAATTTGGCCGTCATTTTCCAAAATGGAAAACTTTAAAATTTCTCATGGAACACCCTATATTTTATGGGTGTTTTTGGTTTTTCTATGTAATTTTAAGACTTTTTTATTCCTTGACATTTTCCTCTAAACCTAACAGTTAGGGAGCTAGAGGCAATTAAAGTTTATTTTTACTTCCATAACAATAACATGGGGCAAAATTTATCTGCCCATATCTCCAAAACCATTCGGTAAAATAAAATATACTCAAGAATAAAAATGTCTTAAAATTATGTTTAAAAAACATTTCACTCATAAAAATTATCATTTACGCAAAAATTTATCTTACCGTTTCCAATATCACAATGGTGTGGCACCACTTGAAATGATCATCCTGGAAATAAATTATTTTTTGCGTAAATGATAATTATTATTGGTGAAATGTACTTTAACACCTTCAGGGAAACATGGTCTTAACAAACGCAAAAGGAAACATGCGGTCATTTTGACCGTACTGTGTAATTTTAGTTTTTTTTACCCTGGTTATGTTAAGTATTGTTCTCCTTTATTGTTTTTTTAAGTTATAGAATAGGAAAATAAGTATAAATATGTTAATTATAAAAAAATACATTTTATTATATATTATAATACATAAAAATGGCAAAAATAGAAAACAATATATAAAATTGTTCACATTAGCATCAAACTTGAAAAATAATGATACTTGTCCAAGTTCAGTAGTTCCAAAGGTACACTATTTAGCACTAGGCCCATATTGTCTTCTAAAAAGTCTTGTTCATCATCTGAGCTGGATTCTGACGATTCCCTCTCACTTTCGCGCATTACGTAGTCGTGATCGGCATCAAGAGTCATCAATTTCGGAGTCATCTTCATCTTCACGTGGATCTGGATCATCAAATTCTTCTTCTTCTAGAAGTAATCTGATTCTATCCTCAAAATGTTGGTCACTTATTCGAACAGATCTGCTTGTGCTAGGGCCATCCATTGTATACCCAAAAACC
Organism: Neoaliturus tenellus; assembly: GCA_030545055.2. Classification (NCBI taxonomy): domain Eukaryota; kingdom Metazoa; phylum Arthropoda; class Insecta; order Hemiptera; family Cicadellidae; genus Neoaliturus; species Neoaliturus tenellus. The sequence continues at coordinate 3,090,193 of CM061534.1, read as the reverse complement.
AATAAAGCAGTGTAAAATAGTCTCTAACTACGTCCTGAGTATACAAAAAATAAAAACTATTACTTCACACAAAAAATAAAAAATAAATACAAATGATTATGTTCCAACACTGAGCACTATACAACGTAAAGGGAAACATACGGTACTTCAGACCGCGAGCAAAGTAGCAGCAAAGGACACAAGCGGTAAAACTGACCGACCGGCTACTACGTCAGACGACCGTACGGGTCGATACCACGGCCAAAACTAATCGATATTCTGCGTGGGTGGCGGCTATGGGGAGGGGGGAAGGTACTGCGAAGGATGCCGACCAAAACCAAACAGTACAGCCAATATTAAAACTTAAAAATACCCTGTCGGTCAAATTGACCGATGTTTCCCTGTAAGTGTTAAACATAATTTTAAGACATTTTTATTCTCGAGTACTTTTTATTTTACCGAATGGTTTCGGAGATATGGGCAAATAAAAATTGCCCCATGTTATTGTTATGGAAGTAAAAATAAACTTTAATTGCCTCTAGCTCCCTAACTGTTAGGTTTAGAGGAAAATGTCAAAGAATAGAAAAGTCTTAAAATTACATAGAAATTCCAAAAACACCATAAAATATAGGGTGTTCCATGAGAAATTTTAAAGTTGGCCGCCATTTTCCAAGATGGTGGCCAATTTTCCATAATCAAGATTCATATTTTTAATCGCAATAAAACATTAAGTGAGGTTCCCCATTTAATTTTTTTTTCTAAATCTTACCGTTTCCGATATCACAATGGTGGCCACCTTGAGTTGATCACCCTGTATAAGGTTCATTATTGGCGGGAAAGTAAGTAGGTCTATTCAGAGTGGGAGAGCAGTTATTAACATTCATTTAAGAACCCTCCTTAGATAAGAAGGAAAATACTTCAAATATATACATATATATTTTAATACATGCTCCAACTGTTTTTTATTTATTTATTAAAAAACATTAACAAGTAGACTACATTTGGTGGGATACGTGCAACGTAGGTGAGGCCTCTCAGCCTACCATTGGTAGCTTGGTTTTTAGCGCGAAAGAAAGAATTATGCAGCGGAATCAGATACTCTGTTGTGTTCGCTAACAACGAATATTCGGCTACACAGCATTACACCCAATCCTTAAATTTAATGTCCTTAATTTAACAAAAACCGTCCAATGAGTCTAGGCTTGCCACACTTATTTAGGCTACAACAGCTCTGAAATATTTTAATATATGGAGGATAATGTATGATAATAGTTTTCATGGCTTTCTTCAAAATTCTTCAAGTTATAAAGTATATAATTTTAGTAAATGAAAAAGAAACTAAAATGTTTTTGTTGGAGTGTCTGTCAAAGTAGGCATATAGGCTTATTCCTTAAAGACAATAATGATGCATCCTTACTTTGTAATACAAACACTGTTTAGTATTTTATAAACAAATCGATTGTTTACTTAGACCTAAACCTTAGTAGCATAATCAAAGAGTTATATTAATTAAACAATATGAGAAATAAGCAGGCCTAAACTATCAATTTGTATTTATAAAATTTTTTAGTTTAATAAATAAGTTTTTGGAGAATTTGAAAGGCCTATAAATGTTTTAATGTCTCTATTTTGGTTAAAAAAAATATCGGTACCATCAGTAAAACATTTATTAGTGACACCGTTATTAGACACATTACAAAAAGTATACAAATGAAGATCGGTCTGGAACTCGGTCTGGTGTCACGAATACTGTCGAGTCTAGGGGAGAAATGTAAAGCATTACAACGTTTCAACCGACAAATTGATTGCACAACGAATTTCCGATACATCCGTTTCTTTTCATACAAATGTAAACAATCTATTTAAACTGAACCTTTACAATTTAGTCTTAATTTCATAGCAATCACCTATTTCACATAATTAAGCAGCTTTCTTTCCATTTAAAGGATAATACATTATAATAATTGCAAAAGTTTTTAGGTATACGGTACTGGCCATAGTAAACAAAATCCTTCTTGAGCTTTTGCTCATCAACTCTGTATTTAGACAAAATACCTAGTGGTTTTACAATCAGCTGATTGAAAGCGTGTAAAATAAATTTACTTTAAAGGTTTGAAAATGCCGATATTTTTTATTTAGAGAAGTAAGATATCGTTAATTACATAATTAAGCAACTTTCTTTCCATAAACGACAGTACATCATAATAATTAATTGTAAACGTTTTTAGGTAGGTACTGGCCATAATAAACCAAATCCTTCATGACCTTTTGTTCATCCACTCTGTATTCAAACAAAATACCTCGCGTGTTTAAAATCAGCTAAATTGAAATCGTGTAAAATAAATAAATTGTAAAGGTTTGAAAATGTCGATATTTTTAATTTAAGGAAGTAAGTTAACGCTAAAGTAAATAAAATCTCCTATATACAAAGGTTTACGTTTTATTTGGTACAAACAGCATGTAAATTGGTCCAGTGGAAGTCTCAGACGAACTGTCTAAAGGATTGGAATTGTTGGTTTTTTTCCCATGTTAAATCTCCTTAAGAAAAGTTTATTTTTCATATTTTACCGATTTAACGTAAATATTTTTGAAATACAAATAATACCTGCTAATATAGAACCGAAAAAAGTTTATTTTGGTGCAACCCGCATGTAAATCGGTCCAGAAGTCACATACGAACTGTCCGAACTGGTTTTTTCCTTACTGTTTTAAATCTTCTACTATATATTTGTCAAATACCACTCACTCACGTATCAGAGTATCTCCAAAACTATAAGGCCTAGAGGGTTAAAACTTTGCATTTACGTTAATCTTTGATAAAAAACGCTCACTAAGAAACGGTTTTGCAAAATTCCGTCAGGGCTCCGCCCAGCACCACTTGGAAATTTCATTACAATGTTATTCTTATGGGGGATTTTGAATACAAATCAAAGCAACAACGAATCTCCAAAACTAGCCAACCTGAAGGATTGAAATTTGGTATAGACGTTCCTTTCTACCCATTGATGCTCACTAAGAAACGGTTTTAGCATCTGCAGGGCTCCGCCCCACACGACTTCAAAATTTCGTTACAATGTTATTCTTATGGAACACTTCAAATACGAATCTAGGAAACAACGAATCTCCAAAACTATAGGACCTACAGGGTTGAAATTTGGAATGGAAGTTCCTCTTTGTCTATAGGTGCTCACTAAGAAATTGTTTTGCAAAATTCCTTCAGGGCTCCGCCCCACACGACTTCAAAGATTTGATGTAATTAGCTGTTGAAGATTCAAAGCTACCAGCTGTTAGTGAAATAATACATTTAAGAGACGACATGGCCATATGACAATGTGTTAATCTCTTTGTAAACAATTTAGATGGTGTAAAGTTAGAGTTTAGGTTAGGTAAGGTTTAATTTACTTTGTCAAATACCACTCACTCATTATCATCGAATCTTTATAACCATGGGGTTTAGGGGTTGAAATTTGCTATGGACGTTCCTCTGTGTTAAAAAATGCTCACTAAGAAACGGCTTTGCAAAATTCTTTCAGGTCTCTACTCCACAGGACTTGAATTTAATATTATTCTTATATGGCCAATATTTTATACAAATCAAGGCAACAACGAATCTGAAAAACTATAGGACCTACGATGTTAAATTTGGCATGGGCGTTCTTCTTTGCTCATAGATGCTCACTAAGAAACGTTTTTGCAAAATTCCATCAGGGCTCCGCCACATAGAACTTCAAAATTTCTATCTAATGTCATTCATAGCTAATTTTTAGTTCGAATCTAGGAAACAACGAATCTGAAAAAAAAAAAAAACTATGATGAAATTTTAAGTGGACGTTCCTCTTTGCTCATATGTACGGGCTCACTACGAAACTGTTTTGCAAAATTCTATCAGGGCTCTGCCACACACGATTTCAATTTCGGACTAATGTTATTCTTATGGCCAATTTGAAATATGAATCTAGGGAACAACAAATACGAAAAGTCAGATGACCTAAAGGGTGGAAATTTGAAATGGAAGTTACACTTTGCCCATGGGTGCTCGAATCGCTTTTGTAAAGTATCTTTAGGTCTTCGCCCCACGGGACTTCAAAATTACTTTTGGGGCCTTCAGGGTTGAATTTTGGCATGGACATTCCTCTTTGCTCATAGGTGCTCACTAAGAAACGCTTTCACAAAAGTCCCTTCGGGGCTCCACCCCACATGTCTTCGAAATTTCAATATAATGTTACAATTATGGCCAATTACAATACGAATTGAAAGAAACAACGAATCTATAAACTATAGGGCCTGCGGGGTTGAAATTTGGAATCTCTTTGGTCATAGGTGCTAAAGTGGTTTACATATTTCCTTAAGGGCTCTGCCCCAAATAACCTCAAAATTACTATAGAGCCTACAGGGTTGATTTTTGCATAGACGGTCATCTTTGCTTATATGTATTCACTAAGATACTAGATACTGGAGGGGAACCAATAAAAATCCTCGAAGGACCTGGGGTAAACTATTAAAAAGAAATTAAGACCTTGAAAAGAGAGAGAGATGGAGGTATATTCAAAACAAGAGTAAAGAATGTTATAAACAATGACACGGGAGTTAAAATACAAATATTTAAAAGATATGATAATGAAAGTAAATTATTAAACTAATGGGGTGTGATTTGCTTTATGTATTACTGTATATAAATTGAACAAATACGGGTTTGGAAATATAGTTTTTGAAGTCCTTTAGGGCTCCACCCCACTGGTCTTAAAAATTACTCTATGGCCTACTGAGTTAAATTTGATACTGATGTTCCTCTTTGGTCATGGGCATTCACTAAGAAACGATTTTGCGAATTTCCTTTAGGGCTGCGGCCCAGAGAACCTTTAGGTTACCATAGATCTTACGGGTTAAAATTTGACGAGGACATTTCTCTTTACTCAAAGGTACCAAGAAACGGATTTGCATATATAGTTTTTGAACTCCTTAAGGGCTCCGCCCCTCAGGTCTTAAAAACTACTAGAGAGCCGATAGGGTTGAAACATGGATGTTCCTCTTTGCTCATAGGAAGTCACTGCGAAATCGTTTTTGGAATTATAGTTTTTGAAGTCCTTTAGGGCACCACCCCACCGGACTTAAAAAGTACTCTATGACCTACGGGGTTAATATTTGACATGGATGTTCCTCTTTGCTCATAGGAAGTAACCAAAAACCGTTTTGGAATTATAGTTTTTGAAACCATTTAGGGCTCCGCCCCACTGGATTAAGAATTACTCTATGGCCTAAATGGGTTAATATTTGACATGATCGTTCCTCTTTGCTCATAGGTGGCCCGCTCATACTATTTCAATGTATTAATTTTAATGTATATCTTAAGGAAGAAGATTTCGTAGGTCTTAAAAGAGATTAAAAAATAAATTCAACACGGGCGAAGCCGTGACGGGCAACAGCTAGTATACAGATATTTTTCAACTGATTGGGTCCAGATCATCTGACATTTTGGTTGAATTTCATCCATGAGACGATCTCTAGTGAAAATTATTGTATAACCTTACAAAAACCTATTTCATTTCCTATTATCTAATAATATGCATTTATATGTATTTATAAATTTAAAATAGGCGACCGTAAGCGGTCATACGGGCAAAAACGTAAGCGGTCACCTGCAATTTTCCTAGGTGACTATTGTAAGCATTGTTATTCATGTTAAATAGTTCTATCGTTATATATCTTAGATCTATTTACATAACCACACGGACTTAGTTGCCACACGGCAGCAACAAGTAGTTGATGGAAAATTGCTTAATTCTGTTCTTATTATTATATTATTTTTTTAGGGCCAAATTTGATGTAAACATTACAAAGTATATGGCATTAAAAATATTTCCAATAATTTATCTGGATCAATAAGTTGCCTTTTACAAAAATATTTTGAAGCCTCGTTCACACAGCATAACGTTTATGTACGGTTATACTATAATACGAGCAATGTCTGAAGGGATGTGCGTGTTTCATGATCTCGAAATCTAGCGGGTAGATTTTTCTTGAACTTTGCATTGAAGAGTGTTTTGGTCCAAAAATAAGTTTAGAAACACCCTCAATCCCAGGAAAAATCTAATTTGGTCTAAATTTAAGTTTAAAAATCGTAATTTCAACATTGGTCTTGTGGGTTGCTATTTTGGTAACGAAATAACAAAAAGTTAACAAAAATAAAGAAACATTAATTTTAAACAGTTTTTAACAGCTGTTATCTGTGAAGAGTCTGGTGTAGATTTAATAGCTTGATTACCATGACACTATAACAAAAGTGAATTAAAACCAACGAGCAAGGCTCGGTTAACGTGGTACTGTAAATTTTATGGAACGTAAAATATTATATGATGGGAAAACATTTAAAAGGATAGGCTAAGATATTTTTTCTGCTGGGACATATTTCTCTAAACAAAAATGTTCAGAGATATTTGAGTTGAAATTTTGTTCCATGTTCTTCTTACGGAAAAATCAAAATTTCAATTGCCATTATGTCCTCAACCGTTAGGATTTCGTTAAAAGTTAAAATATAAAGAAGTCTTAAAATTACGTGTATATTCTAAAAATGTCACACAAAGTGGAGATTTGTGTTTAAAATTAGTGACTACCGGTCTGGGAAGATGACTTTCTGGTACACCCCGTACATTTAAATTAGTGTCAATTGATAAAACAGAACCGATTTACCTATAATGGCACAGTTGGTTTTTGTTAAAAATAGTTCTGTAAGTTTTAAACATTCCATTATAAGCTACGGTAAGTATTATTAAATTACATAATCATAAAATTATAATTGAAAATGGTCTACAACATTTACGTTATCATTTCTCATTGTACAACATTCATCATTGTCGTTTGTCCAACATTTACAATTAATAATAAAAAAATAAAAAAACAAGATTAAATAAATGTAAAGGTGATTTAAATACGTTAGGATGCACCATTATTTATTGTGGTGCGGTTGGCAACATCGTGTGTGGCGCCACTAGCGGCGAAAGGCGGAGGCTGCCGCGCTTGGTTAGGGAATTCCGAGTTAGTGAATTCCGCCGGGCGACAGTTAGTCAATTCCACCCTACAAACATTGGAATCCACTAACTGGCGGTTAGGCAGTTCCTGGTTAGCCAGTTCCGGCTCGTGACACGAGTTAGGGAGTTCCGAGTTAGCCAATTCCATCGTCTCATTGGTTCAGCTGCAATGGTCTCAGTCTAAATGTTTCTAAAACCAACTTTTTAAGTTTTAAAACTAATTCTCACTTCACAAATGACATTTCACAACTAACCTTGGATTCAGGAGAGGTAGTAGAGGCTGCTTCTGGGGTAAAGTTTTTGGGAGTAAATATTTAAGATGATTTTAAATGGAACTCACATACTTCTTATCTACATAATAAACTGAGTAAAGTATTGTTTGCTCCAAATGTGATTAAACACAGTGTTGATTTCAACACATGTAAAATTGTTTATTATGGGTATTTTCAGTCCCTTCTTCTTTATGGCATTATTTTTTGGGGAAATTCCACTCAAAGCTATAAAATATTTGTTCAACAAAAACGAGCCATTCGAATTTTAGCTAATGTAACCAATAGACATTCTTGCAAACCACTTTTTAAACAGTTTGAAATTTTAACTCTTCCTGCTCTTTATATATTAGAGGTCTTGGTGTTCATAAAAAAGAATGAATCCTTATTTTTACATAATAATTACAAACATAATTATAACACCTGGCATAAAAACAGATTCCAACTTCCTGTACATCACCTCACAATGTTAGAAAGAGGTCCATTTTACAGTGGAATAAAAATGTTTAATAGTCTGCCAACTGTAATAACTTCACTGCCAAACGCTAAAGCCTTCAGAAATAAACTTAAAAAAATGTTATTGCAAACGTGCCCTTACAATGTAGAAGATTTTATTTCTAGCCTTTGAGTCTGCTGTTATCAAAATGTTATGTACTGTATGGAACTTTGTACTTTTGTGAAATTAACATAGTGTGTGTGTTTTCTGCATTATTGACGTGTTATATATTTACTTATGCTATGCATGAACTGTAAATGATGTAACAAATAAATAAATAAATTATGAAGCGGAAAAACTATAGATTTTTTAAAGCTCTTTGGAACCACCCCTGATTTCAAAATATCATTATAAACTACAAGCAATTTTTTAAGGAATACATCCGAAGAATTCTTAAAGAATTCGTTTGGAATTCGGTCAAAACCTGGAGCTTTGTTGTTCTTAGCTAACTTCAACACAATTTTTAATTCATTTAATGAAAAATCTGCGTCTAAATTATCATTAAAAATTAATGGTTCTGCATACCTGACAAGACTACTTGTCAATGGGGGATTTAGCAACCTTTTAAAATGCGTGACCCAATCCTCCGCCTTAATACTACCTAAACGCTTTTTGGACTTATTTTTGTAAACATTAACAGCTGTCCAGAATTCTTTGGCATTCTTAACATTTGTTAGATTTAACGTAATTGTATTGTAGTACATCAACTTCTTATTTTTACATAAAAGCTTAAATGACTTTTGCGAATCTAAATATTTATCTTTGACTTGTAGAGCGTTACACTTCCTGAACAAATTCAATAGCCTAAAAACCTTTTTCCGAGCCGCAAAGCATTCACAGTCGAACCAGAGCTGCTTATAATTTATCAGTGGATCGTTTTTTCCCTCGCGCTGTTTTGATGAAGCCGCCCGTGTGATGCATGATACTATTTGATCAATGTTGTTTTGATTGTCGCTTGTCAGCAGAAGATTTCTAGATAAGTTATCTAATTTATTTATATATTTTGTGGTGTCGGCCTTCGTCCACGATAATGTTGGTAATAAAGGTAACACTCCCTTATTTTCCGAGACGTTGCTGTCCCCACATATATACAACGCGATTGGCAGATGATCCGATCCCGGGTGTGACAATACCTCAAAATCCTTTACCCATTTTAACCAGCCGATTGATACCGCCGCCAGGTCTATTACGGAATTCCCTACATTGTTTACAAACGTAAACTCCCCTTCCTTATCGCTGTCAGATCTTCCATTCAAAACAACCATACCAACATTACCAACATTATTCATTAGTTCTAAAATATTGCGGCCCTTCTCATTTAAAACAGCATCTTTAGATTTTCTTTCATTACTAAAATTATAATTGAGATTTTCCACTAATCCTTCTGCAAGTCCCTGTTTGTTAGCAATCCGTCCGTTTAAATCCCCTATTATAATTAAACTTTCAACAATGTTTTTTTCACAAAATGACCGAAAATTTTGAAATTCAAATACTGTATAGTGGAAAAACAAAAACACTTTCCATTTTACAGTTGAAATCTATTTGTACTAGTGTGTAACCTTCAATATCAACGAAAAAACATCTTTTAAATGCATTTGCTTTTTTAATGATTAACGAGATAAGACCTCCAGAATATCTTCCCAGACCAGCAGCCCTGGTTGCTGAACTAAAATGACACTGGAAACCTTGCAATTTACTTAAAACTATCTCTATATCGCTAGCTGGAGAAAAAGTTTCTAATAAAAATATGACATCATAGGAGGATATTAATTTAAAAAAAAATTTACATCATTTAACTTAGACTTAATACCACAAACATTATATGAAAGAATAGCTATCTTACAGTCCGTGTCTCTTTCCTTCGGTCCTGCCGTTGTCGCTGTCTGTTGAGTAGGCCTGTCCGATACGAGTCTGGCGAAGCCCCCTCAGCGTCCGCCCCGCCCTGCCGCCACGCTGTTGACTGCCGCCGTGCTCGCGTAGGTGTCGTACGTGGCCCTGGTCTCCGAAGGTGCTAGTTCTCGCACCCTGGGTGCTGGTCCCCGTTCTTTCAGCTGTGCCAAAAACTCATTGAAGTCATGATGAAGAAGCTGCTGCAGTTTGGTACCTCCGTCCTCTCCTCCCCCTCGTAGCTTTCCATCGACCCAGGTGAATTTCACTCCGGGTAAGATGGTCATGATGGTAAACAGTAAGATGGTCATGGTACAGCAGTGGCATACGACGCCTGCCTGCCACTTTTTCGATTTCGGAACGTAGAGCTATTAGAAATGCACGATTTGCCCTGACTTCCCGTGTATAGTCCAGTTGCACTGAAAATCCCGTCCCTTTTAGGAGCTTAAGTCGTGACATGATGTACTCAATGTCTGAATCCACCGGAAATGGGCTATTACAGCTGTCTTGTCCCCTCCCAATTGGTGAGCTCTGCTTACCCATATATCATTTGTCATACCAAAGACCTCTTTGCAGAACTTAATAATATGATGCTTGTAGTCACGTACATTGTCAGGCAGTCTAATACCTCGAAAAATTAGATTGTTCCACCTCGATCTTCCTTCAAGGTCAACCAACTTGTTTGCAACGGTCTTTTTTCTTGCTTTCATATCTTCAATTTCTTTTCTCAGAGCAGTGTTTTCTGCTTCTAAATCGTGTACTTTTTGCGCTACACAAAGAAGGTCATCTTTTGTTGCTAGGCTGGCTAATTTTTCATTGAGGATTCTGCTAAGTAGTATAGATAACTGCTCATGGGACATATCCTTTACCTTCTCGTTGGTCATGGCGGTCGATGGGCTGCTCTCCAACACGTTATCCGGTGTTGTACTTTGTCTATAACGTTTAATTGCTGATCCTGATGTCACGGGAGTGAAGAACTTGTCAATGGTTAATTTATCAGTCATATGTACAGGGGTCAGGAACACATACTATATTAACTCTGGCGTCACACAAGCACTAAACCCAACCGCGGTCACTATAACGGCGTGTTCATACGAGTTGACAGAAACCACGTTGCCGGCCGCACACTTTGTAACTTAAATAATTTTACTATCAAATACTGATTTGCGGCGACAATTTTACGTTAAATATGGTAGTCCCTTATACCGCGAGCGGTCTCGATCGTTCCGGCGTGTACACGCTGCTAGATTAAACGACAAACTCGTAGGCCTACATTAAAGTATTAGGTAATAGGCAGCACTATATACATAGGTACTAACTTACATCTCATATAATCTTAATCTACAATAACACTAACATAACTAACCTAACTATCATGTGAGTCATATCAAGCAAAGTTTTAAGTAAAACACGAATAGATACCTATTTATGGAATAAATAAAATAGACCAAGTTAGTACTCAAATGATGGTTGGGTTGGTTAGATTATGTTAGTTATGTTATTTTAGATTATATATGTGATGTAAGTTAGTACCTATGTATATATTACTGCCTATTACCTATTAGTTTAAGGTAATACATCGATAACAACCATTTAAACGAAAACAGTATTAGTGGTTCATTTATGTAAGTTTCAGTGTGGTTTCATTTGATTTCATACCCTTCCATTTACTGTATTCTAGTGATAAATTTATTTTAAGAAGACGTGTCTGACACGGTGTAGCAGCTGGGATACACCGTGTAGAACTCCACCACGGAGTTCGTAACAAAGAAGTGTTTTATATTTGATTTCAAATTAAATCGTGGGTTGTGTTTTAAAAGAAACACCTAAACTTAACTTGCACACTGTCAGGATATAGAGTAGAAGAAGCACCATGACGTGCCACGCCGCGTTCTGTGTGTTCATACCCTTACTGAATTTGATTTGCTGCGGTAACGTACGATCGACATCTTATAACATAAAAGTTATATTTAGAAAGAAAAGACATTGGCTTGCATGGTGTCGTGCTAAATCGGTACATGAGCCAAATCAGTGATTAATCGGTACAGCTTGGTGTGACAGATGTTTAATGACCGTTTTACACGGTGTAGCGGCTGGGATACACCGTGTAGAACTCCACCTCGGAGTTCGTAACAAAGAAGTGTTTTATATTTGATTTCAAATTAAATCGTGGGTTGTGTTTTAAAAGAAACACCTAAACTTAACTTGCACACTGTCAGGATATAGAGTAGAAGATGCACCATGACGTGCCACGCCGCGTTCTGTGTGTTCATACCCTTACTGAATTTGATTTGCTGTGGTAACGTACGATCGACATCTTATAACATAAAAGTTATATTTAGAAAGAAAAGACATTGGCTTGCATGGTGTCGTGCTAAATTGGTACATGAGCCAAATCAGTGCTTAATCGGTACAGCTTGGTGTGACAGATGTTTAATGACCGTTTTACACGGTGTAGCGGCTGGGATACACCGTGTAGAACTCCACCACGGAGTTTGTAACAAAGAAGTGTTTTATATTTGATTTCAAATCAAATCGTGGGTTGTGTTTTAAAAGAAACACCTTGTGCTAGGCCTATACTCTTTCTCCGATTCAGACTGGCGGACGATGTATACTAATAATTAATTATTTGTAGCATTACCGGTACTTAAAGAACATTAATAGAGCAATCATGCTAAGGCTATCTAATAGTGTTTCCGTAAGGAATTTCTTGTGAGCAGCAAAACTCTTTTATTTATGAACCGATTTTGATGGTTGAGGTGTCAATTTAAAGGCAATTCTCTGTAGACGTCATGGAATAATTTGTCACCCTCAGTTCGATGTGCTTTGCCTTATTGGACTTTAAAGTTTCCATGCATTTAAAATATAAGACAAACTTTACCATGTTTACCTAACATATGATTCATTTCATGAAAACAAACAGCTGTCTTCATAACAATAACCTGTCTCCCTTCTGTCATTTTAATTTATTTAGTTTTTTGTGTTTACTTATCAGTTTACTTTCAAACAAATACAACGATGACTGACGAAATTCGATAGTGTTTATTTACATGCAGTTTTCATTCAGAGTAGGAAGCGACAATTAGTTTATTTAATTGTGTGATTGTATTTTATTTTAATTTTATACAAGTTTCACACCATTTGCCTAGCCCTCAGACTGGAGCTGTATTCATCGAATATCAACTGGCAACGACTCGTCCTAATACGAGCAATGTCTGAAGGGATGTGTGTTCCACGATCTCGAAATCTAGCGGGTAGATTTTGCTTAAACTTTGCATTTAGTGTTTTGGCCCAAAAATAAGTTTAGAAAAGGCCTCAATTAAAAAAATCTGATTTTGTCTAAATTTAAGTTTAAAAATCATAATTTTTAACATTGGTCTTATGGGTTGCTATTTTGGTAACAAAATAACAACGAAAGGTATACAAAAATAAAGGAACATTAATGTTGAGCAGAATTTTTGAAACAGCTGTTAACTATGAGGTGGTATTTTTGGTTGTTGAAGGAAATTTAATACAGGGTTGCCACAGAATTTTGGAGGCCATTTTTCCTGACTTTTCCTGACTTTTTGGAACCGCGGGGTTTTACAAATAAAGACTCGTTTTTTTGTTTTCAGTGAATTTTCTTTTGAATATTTTTTAATGCAATCTCCTCCATTCCCTAAGTTGTCCATCGCTAAAATTTTTATTGAAAACCCCCCGTCGTCACAGCGAAATACTCAGTGAATTTCCAATGGTTTAGTTAATTAACTAAAGAAAAAAAAATTATTTACATATAGCATTAATTAATCCTTTTGAGGTTTTTAATGGGAGATGTTAAAAAATAAGCAATATACCAGGTTTTATTGGTTTCCCATAAAAATTAAATGGAAAACTTGTTTTTTTAATTTTCTCTGTAACCAGTGAAGCTAGGTAAATGATTCAAAATATAAAATTATTTGGTTTTTTTAAAAGTTCTTTGAATGGTCTCTTTGAAAATTTATGATTTAAAATTTTTAGGGTGAAAAATAAGAAAACCCCTAATTTGACCTTTTTGAAACCCCATAAAACCCTGTTCCGAATGTCCTATCAACCTGATTTTCGAACTTAACCTGAAGAACGCTGTCTTACACCTTACCAATTTTCATCGAAATAAAAAGGTGTCTTTCAAAATTTATTGTGTAAACGGACACATATATATGAATTTTAACAAACGGTGTTTTTGGCTCCTATGGACCTCAAAACAAAAAATTAATATGGTCCCGGCCTTAAATCTTATCATGAATAAAATTCGCTAATATTCCCTGTAGAGAAATTGGCTAAAAATAAAACAAAGTGTTCCAACAATAAAGTAAAAACTAACATTATAACAATGAAAAACACAATAGAAATATACATTATTAATAGGTAATTAATGTATAAAATTAATACATTTTACCCACTACTTAGTAATTCTGATTTATGAGAGGGGTCAAAAATCGAGACGGTCGGATTGTGCCACTGCAAATTTTCCTGACTTTTGGCACTTTTCCCCTACTTTTTCCTGACTTTCGGCATTTTTTCAAACTTTTTCCTGACTTTTCCTGACCAAAACACAAAAATCCTGACTATTCCTGACTTTTAATGTCTGTGGCAACCCTGTAATAGCTCTATTACCGTGACACTATATTGAATTAAAACCGAGCCATGCTCAGTTAATCCATGGTATAGTACTGGGTTGTTATCAAGGCAAGGAAATAGCAGCTTAAGGTATACAAAAATTAAAGAATGCTACTTTTAAGTGTTTGTTTTGAATAAAGTAACATAGAATCAATGAGCAAGACTCTGTTACCATTGTACTATCTAGATTCTAGATCATTGAGACTTAAGGGTTTAAACCATTTAATTTTTAACCCAAAATACAATTTATGAACGATTATTAGGCCAATTACCAGATATCATGTATTCCATATCTGTTTACATTTGGAAATATAAATTAGGGTTCTAGGGCCTACCTCGGCCTGAAAATCTAATTTAAGCGGTTAGCCGGTTATTTTGCTACTGATAAAAATCAACATTTCTTATTCATCAAGGGCAAACTCTTTTAAGTTAGCCAACTTTGTTTCCCGAAGGTAACCCTTAAACGGCCATATACCAGGTCTCCCACATCACCCGTAGACTACTTTTAAAACTATGCGTAGGCCTATAATAAAAAAATGTTATAAAAACCAGGGGCTTTTTATTACAACAAAATTAGTGACTTCCGGTCTGGATAGGTTACTTTTGGTACATCCTGATATTGAAATAAATGTTAATTGATAAAGCGTAAACGGTTTACCAATAACAGCACAATTTGTTTTTGTAAACTATAAATTTTAAATAGGGTGTACGGTGTACGGGTGCTATGGGGGACACCCGGTATTGATGTTAATTTAAAATCAAGAAGTTTAGATTTATATCGTCAACAACTTTGTTTAATGAGTAACTACTTTGTTTAATTTTAAGAGTTCACGGATGAAAATTTCAGTTTTGTTACGTAAAATCAAGACAAGAGTCTTTCTGCAGATTCAGAGCAACTCAGCTTCATCCCTTTCTGCCTGGTGGCCGGTATTGTTTTGCAGCAACCCTGCTCCGCTAAGGGTATTTTGAGCGTGGCACGGAATTTCCAACTGTGGTTTACGAACTCATCCGAATATACGTAGGATTACACATCTCTACCAAATTTGGTGTCGATCGGACCATTTTTACGAGAGTTATCGTGTCTAGGGACACAACATATATATATACATATATATTAATATGACATATATATAAAAATTTTAGTGACTATTATTTTAGTTTTCTGAGCACCTAAAAACAAAAAAGTAACATGGTCCCGGGCTTAGGTCTTACCATGAGACCTATGGTAATAGCTTATTCCCTATGGGAAATTCGCTAAAATAAATAAAATGTTGGAGCAACCAAATAAATTTTTTTTTTTGACCACTTGATATAGATTGACACTATAACATGTACCATAACCTAACTAGGGAACCTAACCTAACTTAACTTAAACCAACCTAACTTAACCATCATGTGGATACCTAACTTACTGACTCTACGTGTTTTATTCCATAAACAAGTACCGTATTATATTCTTATTTCACATAAAATGTTGCATAGTTGTACCCACATGATAGTTAAGGCATAGGTTAGGGCATTTTATATTACAGTATTTGTAATGAAGTTAAGTAGTGACCTATGTATATAGTACTGTCTATTAAGTTACCTAAAAATTTAAGCAGCATCAATAAACCCACTTGTAAGAGGCAGTACTAAGTTATATAAGTTACATGGATTACTATTTAACTTACATTACCAAAACTGTAATCTAAAATAGACCTAACATAACCTAATCTAACCATAATGTGGGTACAACTAAGCAACATTTTATGTGAAATAAGAATATATAACTTTCTTGTTTATGGAATCAAACATATGGAGTTAGTACCCATATGATAGTTAAGTTAGGTTAAGGTTTAGTTACTTTAAGTTAGGTTCCCTTGTTAGGTTAGTCAGCCTTAACCTTAGGCCTAGGCCCTTAGGCCTTTAGGGGTTTAGTAAGCCTTAGTTAGGTTAGTAGGCCTTAGGTATATACAGTAGACTCCCTCTTAAACGGTCTCCGCTTTAACCGGCCTACCCTGACACAAAAATAACATCTTTTTAACCGGCCATTTTTTATCTCAACATCGCTTTAACCGGCCGTGTTCTGCCAGAAATGTAGTTTTCTTATCTACTATATCATTCAATTCAAAGTCATTTCATATTGACGTTCTCAAAACAATTAAAATGTAACGTCCTGGACGGAAGTGAATGCCATCGGAAGTCAATGCGTTTGAACCTACTATCCAGAAGACCACAATAAAGAAACAAATTATTATTAGTTTAGGTTTGTTGTGGCATGGGTGTGGGCTGTTGGCTATAAATCATATGCAGTAAGTTTAAATAATGTATTTAAACTTGTTTTTCAAGTGATAATTATATTTAGGCCATACAAAAGTGTAGGTTGGCGATCTTAAATGAATATCGGTTTAACCGGCCAATTCATTATCCGGCCGCGGCCTGGTCCCGAGGTGGCCGGATAAGAGGGAGCCTACTGTAGTACTACCTTAGGCCTGAGACGGTACCTAATACCTTCAAAGGCTACATCAATAACAACCACTTGCAACATTGTTAGTGCTTATTTAAAGTTAAGGTATGTAAGTTTCAGTGTTTTTATTTGTTTTCTAAATTTTTTTTCATCTTTATTGAGCATTAGTTTATTGTATTCAAATAGTATACATATTCACATTCTACATTAAATTCCACCTTATTTGAGTACCCACATGACATACTTTAAAAATAGTTTATCTTATAACTTTTCTGACACTTTTACCTCATTTTCGGGCTTATTTAAAATTGGATTGAAATAATTTTTTTCATATTCGTGTTAAGCTCGGTACCTATTCCGGTTATTTTTAATACTCACTCAACGTATTGTAGAATAAAAATGTCATTTCCAATTTTTCTGATTTTTTGGGGTTTTCCGACCTTTTCTGCGGGAAAAAACTATCAATTTCAGAATCAGCGTGAAATTTCTGACATTTTGAAAAATAATTTTCCATTTTCCGATGGCCGTAGCTAAATTCAATAATCACCCATTTAGGCCTAGGCCCTACCGGCGAAACTTCGTTATCCGTCTCCACAGTTATTATCGATGTGGAAATTTCGATATTGCAATTGAAATTGCTATCATATTGATGATACAATTACACGAAACGATTACGATTTTATCACTTGATTTAGTTTTGTTCTATATAATTAACCCTAGCAGTGGCCAATGTTAGAAGTGGGAAGTGGCCAGGCGGATTTGGCAAATTTGCAGGCCTTTTTTTTGAAAATTCGTATAAATTCCAAATATAATTGAAACCTAGTCAACCTTATATTCATTTTATTTGTAAAACCTTGTAGATTCTTAAAAAAATGAAATAAATAACATCAGAAAAAGTAATTTGGAAATTAAAACAAAAAATGTAAAAAATTGTAAGATATTTATTTTGAAATTTCAAAAGCGGCCTGGGTAAAAATTTTTCTATGATTTTTTTATGAAAAATTCATTATATACATTTTGTAGACAATTTATTTATGTACATAAAATATAGCATATGTGGGGATTTTTATTTTTTTGCATGAGTTAGGGCCTACATACAAATATATGGACACCCGAAAGACCGTCAAATTTTATGGTGTAAATATTTTATAAATATTGAAATTATATTTTTACCATCCATGAATAACTTATTTTGGCGAAACTTCGTTATCCGTCTCCACCGTTATTATCGATGTGGAAATTTCGATATTGCGATAATATTGCTATTATATCGATGATACAATTACACGATACGATTATGATTATATCACCTGATTTAGTTTCTCGTTCTAATATAATTAAATAAACCTTTTGACAATAAAACAAATACCGTATATCAAACAAGTAACTGAAAATAACAACAACAGAAAAAGTAAATATTGTAGCTAATGTAACCTGTAACAAAGAACAACACAAAATAAACTAACCAAGTTTGTTGTGTAGATGAATCTAAATTCAAATTGTGAGAAGAAGCAGACTTCTTTAGATCTAAAATGGTGTCACACAAATGCTGCCAAATACAAATCAGAAAGGTACTTTTTTTGTTATTGAATTGATTGAATATGCATTTTAAATGTTTCCAAACACCATTGATCTTGTTGTTATAAACATCGCTGTCAATTAAAGTGACGGAGGTTTACGGTTACACTGTTAGGTTAGATCAGGGATTCCCAACAAAATTTTTCCAAGGCCCCCCTCATCTAGTCACTATAATGACAAGGACCCCCCCAAATTCTTAAAACCTAAAAAGTTACTAATGTTCTCATCCTCCCTCTTAATTACAAAGAGCTTACGATGGTCGGTGTGTTGCCATATCATAGTACCAAGTAAATGAAAAGAGTCAAAATAAGAGTTTATTTTATTTTTAATTGTTTTAGGAATTAAGGTTGCCATTTTTTTTATCAAGTAGGATCTAAAAATTTGCCTTCAATTTTGCCTGTATTATTATTGTTCAAAATATGTGAGAAAATAAGTAAACAGTAATATTCACGGGTTTTTGTGGAAATAAAAGAGTGACACCATCAGTACATTCAGTATCAAATGCATTATCTTCTTCATCTTTAGGCCTATCTAACGAACAATCCATTTTTATCTACCGTGTGCGTACTGTAAATTTTCAAGAAAAAGAAAGCTTTAAATGCATAAACTGTTTTATAAAACTGCTGTGATTAAAATAATTAATCAGCAGTGTGATAAGTGTTTGAGGTTGAGAGCAGTGTGATTGAGAATTTCTCCAAGTATTCCTATCCCCAACAGTTCCATAATCCAGTTAAAATTGTCAAAAAGTGAAAGAGATCCTCGAAAATTCATTATGTCCGTACCGTGATTAGAAAGAACAGTCATATTTTGATAGGCTATAATGTAAACAATTTCACTACAGATGAATTGAGGCAAGTACATTACTATATTTAGTCTGTATCAGCATTTAAAATATTGTCACCCCACGCAAGCTCGTTACCGATTTCTTGCATTTACCGTTTTCTCAATGCACCAATTTATCATGCATATATATAAACAACAAAGTCTGCCACCACGGCACTAACAATACATAAAAAATAATTAGCTGACTGTCTAAGTGCGAGTTGGCTCACTTGTCCGCTGCATTCTATAGACAGGCATAAAACAAAACTATTCGTATATCTAGTTTCATTGGCGGCGCTACAGTGTGCTAGCATTGGTTGCTGAAAAAAGCCAGATGCAAAAGTTAGCATTCGCTAAAGCGCTCGGAAAGCTGAAATACTTAAATCTGTTACCTACTGTACAAATGTATGTTTTTCATCACACTACATCAATATCACCTGTTTTTGACCCTCACTTCTACTAACGAAAAACCTGTTGTCTCGGCCTAGGCTGGTAATAGATCGGGGCCTACGAAAACTAACGGGCCTGCATACATTTTTGGTCACGTGACCAGATGCGGCCGAATTTCAGCTGTAATCTCCATTTGAAAGCATTGCAATAGCCTGACTTGGCATCCGTTTTTACGTGTATTTTTAAATCAAGTAAATTAAGTCATAAGTGTTGCATGTCCTTCTAATCCTCATTAAATTACAAATTAAATTATACTAATAACGTCCATCTTTGCAAAACTTAAAACTCACTTTTTAGGTAAACGAAAAACTTGAATTTCTCATATTGTAGGATGCATTGACTTTTTTGTAAACAGATTTCTTCCAATGCTTTTGAAGATATTTCTATAGGAATAAGACATGAAATAAACGTCTTAAATCAGTAATTTTCCAGTTGAAATTTTTATTTTCGATAAAACAAATTAAATTGTACCTTTTTCGGTTCTAAACTTTGTTTTTTGAAATGAAATATACTTTTATGTAAACAGCTGATGAAAAGTGTAAACAAAACTATAAATTAAATAAAGTTTTGACTTTATCTCGTAATAAAAAACATCAGGAAAATTGTTAACTTTACAGTAATGGTATCATTTTGTTCCTTATTTAATCTAGATTAGAATATATAAGTCTTGTCTAATAACCTGTTATCTAATTCCTAAGAGGTGGGAAATAAGTAAAGGATGTCACGTTTTCTCAATGTTATCTTATGGAAACTTGTGCTGCAGATCGGCCGCAAATAGTCACGTGACTTTGGTGGTGGGGGGAAATATGCAGGCCCGTTAGTTTTCGTAGGCCCCGAATAGATACGGTGGCAAAGAAATCTAGATGTAGGCCTAATAAGGTAACGTAAGTGAAAAAAACAACAACAAATAACAAATCAGTGACATAGTTGGTAGTTCAGCTGATAGCAACTGTAGAATATATATGACGTACATGGGAAAATGGTGCGTTTCCCTTGGAATCAGCTGTAGTTGTCATTAACCGTTAGAGTATTCTAATTTCGGTGGCCTTAGCTGATGCGAAAGGTTACCCTAGCAACCAGAAACAGAACATCTCGCTAGGCTAGTTGAGGTTATGTTTTGTTTGTTATGAACGAAAAAATATTTTCTCACTTGTTTAGAATTTATTGAATTGTGTTGTGTGATGAAAAAAAATATCATTCGTAACTCAGCCAAAAATGTTTTGCTTGCTCTCGATCGTTTCAAGTTCACGACTTCGTCTCAACTTGGAACACGATCTCGGGGCCGGCAAAACCCCATTTTCGGCCATTGTTACGAAATATACTATTTATTCCAATTTTTAACTATATCTTGCGGACCCCTCTGGCATGGCTTGCGGACCCCCAGGGGTCCGCGGACCACCTGTTGGGAACCACTGGGTTAGATTATTATTATGATACATCTTTTCTCAGTATCGTTGTTTATTCGATTGTTTTCATCGCTCAATTTCAATCGCAATATCGAAATTTCCACATCGATAATAACAATGGAGTTGGAGTTTTGCCCTTCAATGAAAATGAAATAAGGAACAGAAATAAGTCATAAAAATAATGAAAAACGTGTATTATAAGTTTTATATAGCCTACTTATAAATTTTATAAAATTCAAAAAATTAGGCCTAAAATTTTTTTTGTGTTTTTTTATTTAAGTATAAAATTTTTACACTTTTTTATGCAAAAAATTGTAAAATTATGTTGAAGGTTGTTCAATTCCCTACAAAAAATTGTATAACACTTAGGGCCGGTTTCTCAAAGCAAATTTAAACCCTAAATCAAGTTTAAACAAAAATTGTCCATATGATTAACATTGAGTTAAAGTTAAACGTGTTTGGAGAAATCGGCCCTTAGGGTTTATTATTATTTTTATATGTGTTATGTTTCATTATATAAAACAACAACAGCCGCTTGGTTGTAGGCCTATTCGCCAGATATCGTGCTAAATAAAAAACCACACTTTAAACACTATTTTCCACACTTCAGTAATATTTATGCATAATATAATAACCCTTCACGAACAGCTAAATAAATTATTTACCTACATCAGAAAACACAACGCAACGCGAACGTAATCCTTATGTGTTGTACAACATAAACAATAACGGCGAGTCAGCTGACGGCTGTGGCTCTCTTTCTCCTTCAAGACATCAGCGCCAGTGATGCCACCCGCTATGAATCGCAAAACTAAATTATTCTACGTTTCCTCTTCTTCAAAATGATATATAATTTGACTAGTTTGATTTTATATCGAAGATATAATTACGCATTTTCCAAACCGTCGCATTGCGACAGTTGGCCAATCGTTAGATTTTCAAAAGTCAGCTGTTTTAAAAAATTCATAAATTCAGATCCATTACGATTTCATAAGAAAATTAATTATTAAATTAAAGGGTAATTCTTTGTGTATCCGTTGGTACCACCTGGAACTGTCTGCGACAAAAACTACCCGAGATATGGAATTTTAAAAAACACATGTTTTGCCGTTGTTGGGGCATCGTCTGCTCATATGATGTTGCACCGTAAATTGTGGCATATTTCTAACTGTCGTTACAGTGTTACGGAACACGCTAAATGTTCATTTAAGTTATGTATTAAAATGAAAGTTTAGAATCTTCTTTCGAACAATATAAATATTATCCACATTAGAGTTACCGTAGTTAGTATTGGTTTTTAACCATTAGAAAATTTTTGGACCCATACTGTCGCAATGCGACAGTGGCCACTCCAGACCGCATTGCCATACTGTCGCGACGCGACAGTTGGCCACTGATAGGGTTAAACAAACCTTTTGACAATAAAACAAATTATTCAAACAAGTAACTAAAAATAACAACAACAAAAAATTAATAATTGTAGCTAATGTAACCTGTAACAAAGAATAACTTAACACAAAATAAACTAGGCTAACCAAGTTTATTGTGTAGCTGCATCAAAATTGTGAGAAGAAGCAGACTTCGTTATAGATCTAAAATGGTGTCACACCACACAAATGCTGCCAAATACAAATCAGAAAGGTATTTTTTTTCTATTGTATTGAGGGAATATGTGTTTTAAATGTTTCCTAACACCATTGATTTTGTTGTTATAAACATCGCTGTCAATAAAAGTGACGGACACTGTTAGGTTAGATTATTTTTATGATACATTTCTTATCTCAGTATCGTTGTTGATTCGATTGTTTTCATCGCACAATTTCAATCGCAATATCGAAATTTCCACATCGATAATAACGGTGGGGACGGATAACGAAGTTTCGCCGCCCTACCTTATGGCAAGACTATCCACTTGCAGTTTGGCCTTGTAGATTAAGTTAGCCTAACTTACATCATTCGGAATAAAAATTTTAGGCCTATTTTAAATTACATGACAATGGAACTCGGCAAGTATACTAAGGAGTTAGGCTTAGGCCTAGGCCTACCTACACTTGTTAAAAAACTTGAAGGCTACGCTAATACAGTCGTTTACTTTTAATAACAAAATGATTCTTAGGCCTAGGCCATTGCCATTCTATCATTAAATAACTTCTTGATTAGCATTATATGTGCTGGTAATGATATTCAGGTTGAAATAATAAAACGTCTTCCAACACTACTCGATATATTTACACTTATACTGTAAATGTTTACAGACGGTATAAAGGATCTTATAATGGCGATCGATTTCGACCAGTCACACCGGTCATCATCAGGCCCAATCAGAGACTCTGAGTCTCTGATTGGGCCTGATGATGACCGGTGTGACTGGTCGAAATCGATCGCCATTACAAGATCCTTTATATATATTTACCGTCTGTAAACATTTACAGTATAAGTGTAAATATATCGAGTAGTGTTGGAAGACGTTTTATTATTTCAACCTGAACATTCTATCATGGCAAAGATTTCTTAATAACTCCCATCCTAGGCTAAGATCTAATGTAAGTTACTTCAAGAGGCATAGCCTAGGATTATAAGTTGCTACTGTAATTTTAGCCTGAAGCCCAATAAGTTATGGCCTGGAAAATAATATCAAGATTTTATTTCTGAGAATTCACATTTGAAAACAAACTTCGATTCTTTTGATTTTGGTAACTGATTCCTCCCTATGTCAGAGCATGAAGCACATGCAATTACATGCAATTACATCGACCTAAATCAGGATTACAATGTGATTGCCATGACTTGTTGAGACCAGAAAGTATTAGCGAGTATTGATACAATGTAAACCCTTACCTTTATTCTAAAGAAACAGTCGGTAATCAGACTTAATAGGAGAGATTAAATAAGTAAAAAACTGTATAGTAAATTACCTTACGTTTGAAGTTAGCGTCGGTTTCACCGTTTCACCAAGGCAAATCACAGCAAATCGGTTGGTTAAAACAAGGATGGAGCCGAAAGCCAAACGCCGAGCGCGAGCGGACGCGCGAAAACACAAAAAGCTGCCGCACGCACAACAGTTTGAACACCTTTGGTTGTTTTCTCTAAAGCCAAGAAACTTGAATGCAGCATTTTAATTCAAAAACTTTTATTGTATATAATGTGTTATAAATTTTATATAATATTTCTTAATCTTAAGAAATCAGATATAATATTTAAAAAAATTGGTGTTGATAAGGAAGTTTCGTAGCATTTAAGTTAGTTTTAAAAATGTATATCATCAACACATTTATTCTAACAAAAGTAAAGACACTGCTTTAAGGGATGCTTTCCCCAAGTCAGTTTAAGCTTCACAGATTCATCGATTTATTGAAAGCTTGATTTCGAGTTTAAGGGCCCGTCTATACTAGGAGTAAGAATAGAGATGTGCTTGATATCCCTTTTGTTAGACATGGTTAGACCGGAGGAAAAGTCAAAGAAACAATATATTATATCATATTGTTTGTACAGCCTGGACCCAACCGAATTCAAAACTCCAAACCAGTCTTTAGGCTCTCTTTTTCTTTACACTCAGTCAACGACTTCTTCAATACTCATAGACAGACTGTAAATACTTTTTTACATTGTTTGATGAGTTTTTGTGTTCTGTTTATCCACGATTTTTGATTTGTGCATGGTTTGTCATTTTAATTGTTTTTACATAAGTTATCCTTAAGTGTATGACGATGCCAAACGCATGTACGCGGTCCTAAAGGAAAATAAAATTTTGATTTTGATTTGATTGATATACGGACGTTTTAGTCGTGCCGTTCCGACGCGACATAAACGCCCGCGATTGGGGCATATTGCGAGATTCTTGGTGCAAAATGTGAAAAAACGTGCGCAACAAAGTTGTTCGTATAGGCAATGCCTTTGAATCCCAAGCATTAGCGTTTTAGTGTCGCGTCGGAACGGCGCAACTAAAACGCCCGTATATATCGTCACCTCAACCAAAGCTGACCATATGTTTGAAATTATTTTTAAGGTAAACAATGGTTTTGTTCCTTGTCATTAAATGCAATTTGTACTGATGCAGAGATCAGAGTCCTCTCCAAAAGATGACTATATTTGGAATGCATTTACAAGATGACTGTAGTGCCACAGGTGAACTACATCCCATAAGAGCAATGGTGTCAGTTTCTGCGACATCCGCGGATGTCGTCATCGAGGATACAACGATTAAAAATGTGGTAAAAAATCTACATTTTCCTCTTTGTTACCTGCAAGTGTTGCCAACGCTGCAGTAAAACCAATTAATTGTTCTCGTTTGCGTTGGAGATTGTTTGTCTCAAATAGTACTAAAATAAAGAATTTCTAAGTAAACTAGGGTAAAATTTATGGTTGTATTATCTAATTTTGAATGTTATAACTATAAAATGGTTGGCTATTAACAAATAATTAAAACTAGAGATTGCCCATGCACTGGTCGAAATTTGACCAAAAATGCAGTTGATCTTGAGCCAGTTAGTTTTAAAATGTTTTATAACTGAAACATCTGTTCTTCCTTATTTGCTAGCATTTGTTATTACAACAGCTGTCTTATGAATCAATCAATCATCCTTCTCCTATAAGATTTACATTGAAACTTTGAAAGCCTGTGGGGCGTAGCCCCGTGGGCCGATGAGAATGAAAACGTGATTCTGCTCCATTCTGCTCATCTACAGCACAATACCTTTCTAACGGTATGCGCGGATTTCTCCTACGATGCACACAAGCTGAGAAAAAAAAGCTTTCAAAATGAAACATGCTTGCCAATATTAATAATTAAAAAATGTAAAATAGATTAATATGGTGTCATTAAGATAAATATCGTAGCTATAGCATCACTGCTTCATCCTCTTATTTAGTCAGCTGTGTAATGGTAAATGTTATAACATAACTTGACTTCCGTTTTAGTTTTAACGATTCATATCCGGAACACAAAAACAGCTATTCCGCAAACCTTAGGAAGAAGTTGTGCTTTTCCTCTACCGACCTTGATCCATTTAAATGCTTTTTAGTCTACTGACATCGGTTATGCTTTCCTGTACGATATTGATTCACAAATAAATATTACCAAATACTTTCTAGTTACAGTTGGTGAATTCACGAAATCCACCATTTTGTGAGAGATACTAAGTTAGATAACAATTTTAACATTTCAAAGATTATGTAGATTACTGAATAAAAGACATAAAGCAAATAAATAATTATATTAAATTTCTTTATAAAAAGCTATTCAGTCATTACCTATTGATTTATTAACTAAATTAAAATACAAAGTTACAACATTAAAATTAGGGAGTGTATAAAATGTACACTCTACTTTGAAGTGTATATAGTTAATGGTATTACTCATATTTTGATTGTTTTAAACCTCTTAAATCATATCATTATATTATTTATTTAATTTGTGTTATTACTACATATAGTATGATTTACTCGTTAACGAAGACGCTCCCTTCGGTATCATGGTGGTCTTGCTCAGTGGAACATTCAGCTCTTCTGCTAGCTGTCATTATTAGTGTTACTGGTAGTCATGGCGGACGAGGACTCGAACGTGAACGATGATTCTGCCGCAAATGACTTGAATACCAAGTTTGGTTTGCGGCTTCGCGGTCGTAAAGGCGCGTTAAAAAAGAAAAACGTGTACAATGTTAAGGATCACAAATTCATCCCACGTTTCTTCAAGCAGCCCACGTTCTGCAGCCATTGCAAGGATTTTATATGGTAAGTCAATAATTCCTGTTTAATCTGGAAGTAGGTTACATACAGTTTATTCGCTTTAATTAAATTGTAATTGCGTTATATCATTTGTGAAATTACGTAACTTACAATATAAATTTACACACCTGTTTGTACTTTTTTTCCGGCCTGTCACCGTATCTATAGTTTTATAAAAATAATTAAATAGGCCTAAACATAATGAAAGCAAATAACATTTTATAGCAAGTTATGCTTAAATAAGTAATTAATTTCAGCTATAAAAGTATAGACTACCGGTACTTAAAGTTTAATAAACACTATTTCAAACAAAGTTATAAAATTCTTTTTTACCCAAAAAAATTCTAAAAAAACTTTGGTCATTTAAATAACTAGGCAACTTTCCTGAGTATTCGTGTAATTAGTTCATGCTAAATATTATTTACCACGGATATACTTACCATTCAAATACAGTTACTTGGTAGGCGCTTACTGTTAAGTCTAATAAACAAATTTAACGGAATTTATAGGCTCTAAACGAAATCAATTTAAGTACCGGTAAGTTTATTGCCTAGGCCTACACGGGAATAACAAACTTGGACTTGGGCTAAGAATGATTCTGCTTGGATACCTCTACAGACCATTTTTTTATTAAAATTGATAAGAATAACGTGTAGTGTGACAAAACTGTGCCACTAAAACGCCTGTATAACCCAGAATGAGTCTACTAAGGAATATTTTTTACTCTACAAG
Source organism: Neoaliturus tenellus (assembly GCA_030545055.2). Lineage (NCBI taxonomy): Eukaryota > Metazoa > Arthropoda > Insecta > Hemiptera > Cicadellidae > Neoaliturus > Neoaliturus tenellus. The sequence goes on along the minus strand of CM061534.1, from coordinate 3,062,741 downwards.
ACAGTTTTATTGTACGGTATTTCCATCCACACAATTTTCATTTAGGGAGCAATAACTTATATAGGCCTACTTGAAAGGCAACATGAGAAAACCTATTAAAAACATAATATAGGCTTCACTAATGAGGTGATCTTCGCCAGTTTAATCTCGTTGATCTTTGCAAAATTTGTTCATTAGTTTACCAGTCATTGTTGAACCAGGATGGATATATACTGGTTAGCGGACAGCATTAACTTAGGCTATAACAGCTTTAACAGTAAAAGGTATTCGCATGAAGTTAAATTTTTTTATCAAAGTCGCCTGACTGAGTAGTTGCATGATTGTGAACAAAGGCCTTATTCTTTTTGAAACAAAATATTTTCCATGAAGGAACTCCTCTGACAGATATTTTTCTAACTAAATCTAATTTGAATGATTTGGGTATTATTGGATAGAGCTCAGCGTGAAATTGTTTTTACAGTACTATACCGTAGGTAAATATCAATCCAAATAGAAGGGCCCTACAAGCTTGTCATTTCCCCATATTATTAGCATTGATAAGGAAATTTACTCAAGTTTAACAACTATAAAGATCTAAGTTATTCGTACCTTAGGCTGTATTAAGCTGTTAAGCCATGTATTACACTCAAACTGCATAAAATGAGCGCAGCCTAAACATTAAAAGCACTAAAAATTGTCCACTGGTCAAAATTTAACCAAAATTTAAGTTTAACCCAATTAGTTAAACAATAGGCCTATTTTATAACTAAAACACTTGTTCTTTCTGATTTTCTAGAATTTTTTACTATACAATTAACAGCTATCAGAATCTTCAAAAACTACACATAAGTTATTTAATACTCCACAGTTTTTTGTGCAAGGAACTAGTACACCTCCTACTACAGTTTCCAACCGATTTCAATGATTTTGGTGTCATCGGATAGAGCTCGGCATGAAGTTGTTTTTAAGCCGAAACTTATAGTAAAATATAAAATATCCAACCAATTAGAAAGGGCTACAAACCCTTAAAGTTCTGTATTTCCCATTTGATAACATTGATAAGGAAGTTAAAATATTTTCCAGTTTAACATCTTGAACATCATAAATTTCTAGTAAAACATCACCTGTAATCTTGGACATTAGAAAATTTTGAATGAAGCTGAAAACGGATAATTTTGACATTAGATTTGCATGGCTACCTTCCCACGGTGGCATAATTGGTAGCGAAATTGTGGATTACATGTCTAAGATAGCTATTGCTAACAGTATAATTCTAAATTATAACAAATTGCCCTCAACTAGTGATTTACAAACCCATGTCAAGATAAAAATATATGGAGATTGTAAAACTACTACTACTTGACAGGTTTCGCAAGCTGTCATAAAAGGTTCAAGATTTCATTTAATTTCACCATCCATCAGAGAAAGACCTTGGGTCCTGTCAAATTTGAAAAAAACCATTATTATCAAGAGGTTAAGAATTGGTCTCGGAAATTTCCTGTCTTATCTATTCAATATTAATTTAAAATCAGACCCTAAAAAAACGAGATTTACACCCTAAAAATTACCTTTCTTCCATAAGATTAAAATTGAAGATTTGAGAGCCTGTAAGGCATATCAACGATGGCCAACCTAAATTATAATGCTGTATATCATATACAGAGCACCTTTCTAATGGTAGCCTTTGCTCGAAATTCTCCAATTCACACAAGGTGCTGAGAAAAAAGAAGGAAAAGTTTTGTGCTTAAAATGTATTGATAGATGTTTGAAGTTTATTTTTGTCAATACCGGTATTCAAAGCAGATTGCTAAATTTTGAGGTATAGGTAATCTACTATACTGGTATATTAATGCTTAAGGCTGCGGTCTACCCCTGGCGCGCACCCAAATGCAAGGGTTTTTTAGAATCGTGTTATCTTCTGCCAAATGAAGCCTAGAGCTATAAATAAGGTGTCATATTGAAGAAGAATAACGGTACTAGTTTTCGTCTGTTACAATTTTGTAATTAGTTCATTAAAACCAATAGAAAACTTCAGTTAAAAATCGAGAAAAACAGATGATTTTAGACCGGTATAGCTGAAATTAGAAATTTTATTTTAAAATTCTAAAAAGATAGCCGACTAGATCTTTTTTTCTACTTTTAGAAAAAGTTAAGAGCCAATCTCTATCTTAATTGGTTATTTTTAAAACACGATCCCCGTAAACCTCTGCATCTATAAAACTCAAAAACAGATAATTTTACACAATTATAACTGAAATTAGAAATTTTATTTGAAAATTCTAAAAAGATAGCCGACGAGATCCTTTTTTGTACTTTTAGAAAAAGTTAAGAGTCAATCTCTATCTTAATTGGTTAATTCTGAAACACGATCCCCGTAAACCTCTGCAGCCATCAAACTCGCCTAGCGCTACGGCCGCGAGGCCGGCATATTCGGCATTGTTGTTGTTTTTGTTTTGGTTGGGGTAGACCGCAGCCTTAAATCATTGACTATACACACTGCGGTTTCAAAGAGAAACGAGTAGAATTTTACTTTCTTTGTGACGGTAGGAAATGATTTAAATATGGTACTCAATTGAAGAAAATTAATACCCCCTGTCGCAGCAGACCTGCGTACCGGCGTACCTGTACTCAGCGAATTTCCACATTAGTAATATTAATTTTGACCAGATGGACCTGTAAACAAAATTTCTTTAAACGTGTTCATAAATAGGGAAATAAATGTCTATTCTCCTTATGATAAGTATAGGGAAAGAGTATGCAGGTATGTTGCCATGGGGAACACCAAAATTAGATTTTAAGAATACAAAAATTTATTTGGACCATATGAAATAATGAAATAATGAAGTTTATTTCCACCAAAAATATAATGTACATACAAATTAAAACAACTTGGAAATACACGCTGATCAATTACAAGTACGGTTGAATACAAAATAAAAAACCTTATCATACACAAAAATAATGAGTCATAGTTCTACTTAAATTATACTGAAACAAGGTTCTGCTATCGTCTACAGTGGTGTTATCACTGGTTGCTTAATGGCTTAGCTTATCTAAATAATCTATAGGCCCCCTAAGTTTTTACAAAGGTTCTCCTAATGTCCTACGGGCCATTGCACAAATTACTTTACAAACCGATAACATAATAATACTATAATGTAATAATGTAACATTTACAAAAGTGGAAAGTTTTAGGTATTTTCATTAAGTAAACAATACAGAAATATAGTTATTAAATTAAGATATTTCTTAAATAATTTACATCAGATATACCCAATAACCATATTTTTACTTAGAACAAAAGAGTTTAATACTATTGCAGGTTTTGATTTCAATTGGCAACTGATTAAAAAATAATGGAGCTAAAAAACTAAAGAGTGTTTATATAATTCTTTATTTACTTTTGGTCTTCGGAAAGCCTTTTGTTAATACTACGAGTGTTGTGGAAAAAGGTTTTCTGTCCCACTATTTCCACTCCGGACGTAGAACAGTTTCAATACTTTAAAAATAAAAAGGTTTTGTAGTGGCAATATTTTTAAGTCTTGAAATAAAGGAAATGAGCTCTCTCTTCTATTTTTATTTGAAATTATTCTAATAAAATGATTCTGTGTTATTCGCAATTTATTAACTAATTTTTTGAAAGACCCACCCCAACAAGCAAGGCCATACTGCAGACGCGAATGAACTAAAGCAAAATAAGTTAAAGAGATTTCATTAAATTTTCATCACAAATATTTCGTAAAAAGTAAAATTTTCTGATGGACTGTTTTAATTTATTGTGCAGAATTGAAACAGGTTTTTCCCAGGTAAGATTTTTATCGATTGTAATACCCAAGTAATTAAAATGCTATATATGAAGCTATATACTAAGTTTCATAAATGTCTGTCCATAAATAAGTTTGCCTATTCTCCATATGATTAACATGGGAAAAGAGTATGCAGAATTGCTGCCATGATAAGTGCAATACCCCTGTCGTAGCAGACCTGTGTACTCAGCGAATTTCCAAAGAATTATTGTTTTAACATCAAAGAACTTTGTGGCTATCTTATATAATTAATAATATTTACAAGGAAATATAATATATTTAATGGCATTATATTTCTGAGTAGGCCCTAACTTAAATTATTTTTATTTAATAATTAATTTATATATTAATATTTACTAGAGATCGCCCCCTGATCGAAATTCGATCAAAATTTCAGTTGATATGGACCCAAAAAGCTTAAAAACATTTTAGAACTAAAACATCTGTTCTTCCTAATTTTCTAGCAGTTGTTTTTACAACAGCTGTCTAATGATTTATTTAATTCTCCTTTCTCCATTAGATTAACATGGGAACTTTGAAAGTCTGTGGGGCGTAGCACTGGAGTCCGATGTGAATAACATTGTGATTCTGCTCATCTACAGGACTATACCTTTCTAACGGCATGCGCGGATTTATCCTATGATACACACGAGCTGAGAAAAAAGGAGGAAATGAAACATGCTTGCGTATTAATATATAGATATTGCAATAAATGACTTTTTTAACAGTAATAAAAATGCATATCCAAAGCTTCCATGCAAAAGGAATTTTTTGTTTACAAATTAGAAAACATAAGTTCCAAATTTGACAAATATGCAGAAGACAGCTGATCAGCTGATTAGAAACAGATACTTTATTATCTCTATCTCTCTTGCTCCCATTATACACCTATTTTCCATGAGAATACCATGGGATTTAGCATGTAGGCTTTCTGCCATGTGGGTTTTTGATCAAATCTTAATTACTCACCACCTAGTGAAGGTTCATAAAATTTTTTATTAAGATATGTTGATAAATAAGGGATGTATAACTTTTTAAAGATTTACCCATAAGAATAACATAGGAAATTTGATTTGAATTTTCTCTATAACCAATTAAGCTATTTTAAAGGTTCGAAATACTAAATTGTTTGTTTTTTTAAGCTCTTTTAAATGGTTTTATTAAAAATTGATGAATTTTGAAAATTTAGGTCAAAAACCCATTTGTGACTCCTTTGAAACCCCATAAAACCCCGTTCCTATAACCCAATAATGCTGGTTTGCGAACTCATGAAAATAGACCTGGTCTTACAACTTCATACCAAATTTCATCAAAATCGGAGGTTCCCTTCAAAAGTTATCAGTACCACGGACACACACACACATATATATATATGAAAATGAACGAATGGTGTTTTTGGCTTCTGTGGACCTCAAAATAAAGAAGTATACCCTATAGGGAAATTCGCTAATATATATATATCTACTATATATTTGTCAAATACCACTCACTCACGTATCAGAGAATCTCCAAAACTATAAGGCCTAGAGGGTTAAAACTTGGCATGGACGTTCATCTTTGCTCAAAAACGCTCACTAAGAAACGGTTTTGCAAAATTCCGTCAGGGCTCCGCCCCACACTGCTTCAAAATTTCGTTACAATGTTATTCTTATGGGGGATTTTTAATACGAATCAAAGCAACAAAGAATCTCCAAAACTATAGAGCGTGCAGGATTGAAATTTTGTATAGAAGTTCCTTTCTACCCATTGGTGCTCACTAAGAAACGGTTTTACGAAATTCCTGCAGGGCTCCGCCCCACACGACTTCAAAATTTTGTTACAATGTTATTCTTATGTAGCACTTAAAATACAAACCTAGGAAACAACGAATCTCCAAAACTATAAGACCTACAGGGTTGAAATTTGGGATGGAAGTTCCTCTTTGCCTATAGGTGCTCACTAAGAAACGGTTTTGCGAAATTCCTTCAGGGCTCCGCCCCACATGACTTCAAAGATTTGATGTAATTACTCTTGAAGATTCAAAGCTATCAGCTGTTATTGAAATAATAAATTTAAGAGACGACATAGCCATATGACAATGTTTTTATCTCTTTGTAAACAATTTAGATGGTGTAAAATGTTTATTAGTTAAGTTAATACAATAAAAGGTGATGACGAACCTTGAACTGCTAGAAACTTACAGTGCTCTTGTCCCTCATAGTGTTCAAACTATGCCTGCTGATGGTGCCTGTCTTTTGTCTGCATTATCCTTTGCTGTGAAAGGGTCTATCGCAGATTGCCGCAATATACGAGCTGAACTCGTCAAACATGCCTCTGATAACTGGGACAGGCTGATGCACGTTTATTTCATGACAAGAGAATGTCTGCCTTATCAAAACAGGAGGGAATATGTAGGCCTATCTACGATATCGAGCTCTTATATCTATTAGTGTAGTAAAATTAAGCCAAAATATGGCTGGAAAATGAAATAATTTTTGGACAGCTAATTTTTGCTGAAATGTGTTCTATGTCATCCCCTGACCTCCCTCAGAAAAGTCCCCTGAAATCCCCAGTGGGCAACATGCCTAAAAATGATGGGATGGCCCACGTGGAGTCAGAAATAAATCTTTCTTTGACCAATGGGTTTATGTACATCAAATTAAAGCTCTTAAGTAGTAGAATTTAATGCCACAAACCCCATCTCAAAAGGTTGCCTGAGTCAAAAATGGCAGCCTGTCAAACTTTGAATAAAAATCAAATCATAACCTAAACGCTTAAAAATGTAATAATTATCGAAATACTTGACCTTTCGAGGTGCGGTTTGCGGCAAACGTTTGCTTTTACAATTACCTTTGAAAATGCGGGTAGCTAGTCATATGCTTATCATACTACCCTTGAACCACCCTCCACATGGACGTCCCAAAGAGGAAGTTTTAAAAAAAATTTCTTAGTCCATAGCCATCCCAGTCAGCACAAAATGTGAAAATCACGTTTTTTTCACGTGAAAAATGTAAAAATTATGTAAAAGTGAATAGAAGAATATTTTTTTCACGTGAAAATTACGTGAAAAATGTGAACGTGAAAAAAAGGTGAAAAGAAGAATATTTTTTTCACGTCAAAATTACGTGAAAAATGTAAATGTGAAAAAAGGTAAAAATGAGAATATATTTTTCACATCAAAATTACGTGAAAAATGTGAACGTGAAAAAAAGGTGAAAAGAAGAATATTTTTTTCACGTCAAAATTACGTGAAAAATGTGAATGTGAAAAAAAGGTGAAACAAAGAATATTTTTTTCACGTCAAAATTACGTGAAAAATGTGAACGTGAAAAAAAGGTGAAAAGAAGAATATTTTTTTATGTAAAAATTACGTTAAAAATGTAAAATGTCAAAAACTGATGAAAAATTAATATCATTTTAACGTGAAAATTATGTGAAAAATGTCAAATGAGAGAAAGGCGAATATTTCTCATATACAAATTATGTGGCAAAATTTAAATCTAACAACGGGTAAACGAGAGAGTAGGTATTTTTGCATTTAAAAGTTATGTAAAAAATCTATATTTAAAAAAATTAAATTAAAAAATTTATTTTTAAATTTTATTTTATTTCTTAGTTATTGATAATTTTATTTGACTGTCAAAGTATCAGATTTACTTATGTAGAGATATTGTCTAATTATAGCTTTCGAAATAACAATTTGAATTTCAATTTGTGGTATCAACAATTTATAATTATATTTTTTAGCCTTTACATTATTCCAACAGGATGTAATTTCATGCGTTGGTTATACAAATTTTTATAACACTTTAAATATTTAATACGCAATAGTAAATATAGTTATAAAAGATTAAAAAAACTATTATTATTTACAAACACAGAGTTATTTCAAACTGGGCCAGAGTTTTAATTTTGACTTGCTCAAGTACAAGGAAGGTTGAGTATTAAGTGTATAAATAGTAATTAATTTAAATCACTCTGAAGTATAGCAAAAGTGGCCGAGAGGGTTAAGGCGCTAAGACACTGACAGAAAGGTTGTGGGTTCAAATCCAGGTGAAGGTGGAAAATTTTTGATCGACTTTATTTACATTTTTTTAATGTATTGGTTAGAAAAAAAAGCATTCATTTACAAATTTTGTTGAAAAAAATTGTTAAATGTTCAGTAAATCATAAGTTAAAAAGGTAAAAATTAAGTGAAACAAAAACGTCATTTTCACGTCTTTTTTTCACGTTTTTTTCACGTGAAATTTAGTGACCTCTTCACGACATTTTCACGTGAAAAAGACGTAAAATTTACAAGAAATTTACATTTTTTTTACGTAATAATAACGTGAAAAATGTAAAAAGAAAACGTGAATTTCACGTGATTTTTACGTTTTTGTGCTATCTGGGATGTTACACATAATTTTAAAGGTCTTAGAAAGGAGAGTACATAGCCGAAAACCAGACTTCAAAAGGTCAAATATGTCGGAAGTTATTGTATTTCAAAGTTTTGATAATATTATTTTATTCTAAACTTTGAACGCCAGCCATTTCACTCCCGACAGTTATATTGAGGTCGTGTTTACGGCATTGTATTCTACATTTTAAGACCTTTAATTTGATATACATAAACCTTCTGGAATGTGTTTAAATTTAGTATGCTTAATATCAAATTTTAATGTAACTCCTTATGGGCCAACACCTCATTTTTAAATGTGATCCCCATATGGGATTTCTGGGGACTTTTTGGAGGAGGGTCAGGGGACGCCATAGAACACATTCCAGAAGAAATTAGCTTTCCAAAAATTATTTCATTTTTCCCGACTAATTTTACTACACTATATGGAATTTCATTTTAGTTAAAAATTACGGCCGAAATCGACAATGACAATTTGAAGTGTTTATTAATAAAACTGTTAACTGGCAATACCTATGGACAAGCAGTAGTGAATATATAAAGTTACAAGTTTACAGGTGAAATAACCCAGGGTCAACAACTAATCTGAAAAGCCAGACGACCTAAGGTATTGATAGTTAGCATGGAAGATCCACTTTGCCCATAGGTGCTCACTACAAGATGCTTTTGGAAAGCTATTTTGGGTTCCCCACAGGATTTCAAATATACTTTCGGGCCTATGGCGTTAAAAATTTGGCATGGACGGTCTTCGTTGTTCGTAGGTGCTCACTAAGAAACACTTTTGCAAAATTCCTTTAGTGCTCCGCCCCACAGGCTTTATAAATTGCAACATATTTAATGTTATCCTTATAGCCAATTTAAATACAAATTTAGGAAGCGACACATCTCCTAAAATACAGAGAATGCGGGGTTGAAAATTGGAGTGATCTCTTTGTCCATAGGTGCTTAATAAAAACTGTTTGCACATTTCTTTTAGGGCCCCACCCCTAAAAGAAAGCTTTTGTTTTAAAGCTTTAGGGTTCCGCATTTATCTCATTGGTGCGCACTATGGAACAGTTTTGCAAATTTCCATTAGGGTGCCGCCCCACAGAATATAAAAATTACCATAAATCCTACGGGATTTAAATTAATTGTGGATAATAGGTACTCCCTAATAAAGAGCTTTGTAAATATAGTTTTTGAAGTTCTTTAAGGCTCGGACTTAAAAATTACTCTAGAGCCTATACGGGGTTGAAATTTGACACGGACTTTCCTTTTTACTCATAGGTGCTCATTAAGCTAAGGTTTTGCATAATTCCTTAAGGGCTCCGCCCACACTACATCAATATTTCAATGGAATTTGGAAAAGATTCAGTTGCTCTTCAAAGAGATTTTATTACCTAAAAATAAACTAAATCACAAGCGAAGCCGTGACGGGCAACAGCTAGTATATATATATATATATATATATATATATATATATATATATATGAAAACGAACGAATGGTGTTTTTGGCTTCTGGTGACATCAAAATTAAAAAAATAAAGTGGTCTCGGGCTTAGGTCTTACTATGGACCTACCATTTTTATTTATCTTACCATATTTATCTTACTTATGGCTACTACCGTAATAGCGTACTCCCTTTAGGGAAATTCGCTAAAAAACCTAGATTTTTTAACATAAATGGTTGAATCTTAACTAAATGAAGCTAAATACCAATTTTTACTTGAATATCTCGGTAACCAATGGAGATAGAGCAAAGCTTCAAAATACTAAATTGTGTGTTTTTTGAGCTAAATCCAGTGGTGAAAATAAATATACTCCCGCCGCAGCAGACCTGCGTACTTAGCGAATTTCCAATGGAATTTAAAATTATTTACTTTCTCCATAAAAGCACGATAGGATCGAGTATGTAGGTTTGCTGCCATGGGGTGTTGTTAGAAAATCTCAGTTAATAAATAACTGGTGAATGTAAACACAAAATTGTATCAAGCTATGGCAATTTTTTATTTTCTCCAAAAAACCATGGGGGTGAGTATGTAGGTTTGCCGCCATATGGGTTTTGTCAGCAAGTATAAGTTAACCCCTATATAGATAATGTACATTCCAAATTTGATTAAGTTAAATGTCAATAAATAAGCAAGATATAGGGTTTTCTTGATTTCCCATAAGAATAACATGGAAAACACATTTTTGGATTTGCCCCGTAACCAGTTATGCTATGATAAAAATTCAAAATACCAAATTGTTTGTTTTTTTAAGATCTTTTAAACGGTTTCAGTTAAAATTGACGAATTTTAAAAATTGAGGTCCAAAAATGCCAAAAACCCGTTTTTAACCCCTTTGAAACCCCATAAAACCCCGTTCCCATAACAGGACAATGCTGGTTCACGAACTCATGAAAATAGACCTTGTCTTACACCTTCATACCAAATTTCATCAAAATCGGAAGTCCCCTTTAAAAGTTATCGGTACCACGGACACACACATATATATACAATAGATATATACTATCATATATATATATATATATATATATATATATGAAAATGAACGACTGGTGTTTTTGGGTTATGAGGACCTCAAAATGAAAAAGTAAAGTATTCCCTATAGGGAAATTCGCTAAAAATCTGTAAAAAATCTTTTACAGATGGCATGGAGTTATATACTATAAGGGTCGCCACATAAGTTGACGAATAACCAAAAACAGATTGGAAAGGCGAGGTGTGAGAGGGTTAATTTTCCAAAAACATTTGTCTTTATTAATATGCTAATATTCATGTAACAGCTGACTATCCAATACTATAAATAATTTATTGGATATTATTTATTTATTGGATATTATCGCAAATCCATTCATCTAGTTATGTGGTGGGACTTACATTATTTTAGCATAAAAAGAATTTTTTCAGCCAATATCAATATTTTTGTACTATTTTGTCATCATAGGATGAAATTAGCAAAATTGTTGTTATTTATTTCAAATCCAATTGTGGTAAATTACTCAAGAAAATATGTGGTACTGTATTAGACAATGGTTCATCAACACTTTGTACATATCATGTTAACCTCGCCAGAACATGCTAACTTTGGCATATAATGCTTTTTTACTAGCCACTAAACGGCAAGTTTATTTCATTAAGTTTTTTTCAAAGTTAGTTTAAACATGAACAATAATTTCCCACTTAGTGTATAAAATCCTTGCTACCGTAATGCAAACCAAAGATAGCAACAGAAAACAGCCTTGCAACCGAACAGACTATATAGGCAGACATTGGAAATCTGGCACACCGTGTGTGTATTACTGTAGTTACATTGATACTTTTGGAGATTCATCCAGTAGGCGGCTTTTCGGCGGTGAATGTCTCATTGATTTTCCGATTAGAGTAGTAATGTTTTTCAGAATGAATATGATTAGTGGAGTAAGTGGAGGTATACCCTTATTGAGCTTGCAATGTTGCGACCTTTTGTTAATGTTTAAAATAATACTCAAAGAGCCATTGCGATTTAAGGGTGCGCTCTACCTCGGCGTCAAAATCGTCGAGCGAGACTGTTAACTGCCGCTATACGCAGAAACTTACATTTTGGAAAATATATGACGGGTGATTTTAAATTTTGTTACTTTAATGCTTTTTTTGGTTTCAGTGCGAAATCAATCGGTGGTCTAATAACGATGTTTTTGAAATTGCAGACCTTTCGCATCTCCCTTCTTGCATCGTTATCTATAAACTTCTACCAATCTTATTGCAGATTCTTGTTCTTAAGATTATATTGTACTCGTGTATCGTCTTATTTTTTCTTAAAAAATTGTTTTTAATACGTTAAAACTTGATACAAAAACGCTTATTTCAACATTATTAGCAAGCACCCTGCTTAGTAATTTAAATTAATATCGAAATTTTAAGACGATAGCGGAGTAAAAAATTATATTACGAAAAGAATGACACCAAAATATTTCAAATCGGTCTACAACTGGGGCGACAAACACGGAGAATCAAAACCCTTGCATCCGCGCGCGGCAGATAGAGGGGCAAGGGGGTAGAGCGCACCCTTAAATGCCCCATTCTCTACTTCCGTCGGTCACATTGTTCTCGAATTCGCGGGGAGTTAAAGGTATTCACGCTTTTATATTGTTTGCGTATGCATTATTGCAGTTGTAATTAGGGGTTTCAGTCAGCTATTTTCTTCATATTTTTTATGACTTGTCTAATAACTGAAAGCAATAATAATTTGGCTGTAAAGATTTTGATTTGCCAAAGATTTTGATTTGCTTAAAATTCGTGCTGTGTACATACTGTTTCTACTGACATGTTTGTCCCTAATTACGGAGTATTGTTTTTTTGGCTTGTAATGAGAGTTAAGTGCTAGAGAGAACGGAGAAGTTTTTAACGTGTACACAATGAAACACTTCCTCTCTGCATGAAACAATTGCTAATACCTATAAACTGCTTGAGTTGATTAAAACGTTTATACAAATCGTATTTACCAATAGATATACTTTACAAAATCGTTATTGCCTTTTAAGCACGAACATTATTTACATCTTATTTTATCTTAATTATTTTCATTCCTACTATATTTCATTCGTTTTCAAACAATTCTTAGGCAATGTATAAAATAATCGCGTTCATATTATTTACTTTACATTGCCATTGGGATTGTGATTTGATTGCAATCAGGACTTGTGCCGGAAATTCTGTGAAGGACTTTCACCAATTTATATGTTAAGTTAGTTCACTTTTACCGTAAACAATTGGGCCACAGTCGGCGAGTATTGGGAAAAAGCTGGTTTACCAAAATATTCTGCATCCTGGATAATTCAGATGAACGCTTTTCCACGTACAACTTTGATGTCCGAAGCGTAGGTTTTTGAATTATTCTTTCAATACGAGTATTGTCCAATATTTCAAAATAGAATTGGCTACTAATTGAAGTTTTCAAATGAAAAACGTAATCTTACTTTTTCTCATAAAACCTCCGAAGTGTCAATATAGATTGAAAGAAATTGTGTATTCGTGATATAAATATCATTCTGCAAATTTAATAATTGCATGAGATTAATTTTTATTTAACTTGATCTCCCTCGAGAATTTTGGGGTGGGGAAAAATTTAAACTGTAGACAAAAAATTCAAACTTGTTGGAAACATGTTTGAGTATCAGATTGCCTCAAATAACCTTTTTAATCGCCGTATCCATATTATCAGTATCTGTATTCGGTGTAAAACACTGTGGCTGAAGAAACGCTGTTGCACTTCAGCAGCACGTGTGTGACCCAAGACTCAGGCAGAGAATGGTGGAGGGAGGAGATTTGGCCGCAGAAAGTGGGCCTTTTAATTAATAAAAGGGAATCATTGAATACGTTGCACGACAAACAGTTTCAGCGGCTGCCACTAGAGGCTATCAGTATCGGGAGTCTCGCAGATCACCGTTCGTCACCGTTAAAAGTCACCGTTCGGTGCTTCACCTGCTTCCATTTTGCGCTTTATTTAAGTCCGTAAACGTGGGAGAGGTTTCTTAATAGACTTAAGCTATTTTATTCGCTTTTTTATTGTTTGTACTTTGAATCAGTTGTGTTTTAATCAGATTACTTCAGACATACTTTTTAACAAGGCATTAAGATTGTCTTAAAAGTATAACAGCTAACTATGAGTCACTGAAAGACATTATGTATCTATATATTTAAAACATTAAGGTAAAAAAAACAAAAAAAAAACACCTTTGGACAGTTTGTATGAGACTTCTACTGGGCTGATTTATACGGGAGATACCAAAACATACGTTTTCGTTCTATAATAGCAGGTTTTACTTCAATTTCGAAAATATTTATGTTAAATTGGTCAACAATGGAAAATTAACTTTTCTTATGGAAATTTGACATGGGTAAAAGCCAACATTTTCAAACCTTTGGACAGTTGTCTTAGACTTCCACTGGACCGATTTATTTGCAGTTTGTATCAAATAAAAGCTGCAATCTTCTATATTAGCAGTTCAGTTTTATCTACTTTAACATTATCTTACTTCCTTAAAGCATTACAAAACTCGAAATTAAAAACCCCTTGCAATGAATTTATTTTACAAACTTTCAATCAGCTGATTGTACAGCTGAATACACGTGAAGTATTTATCTAAATACAGTAGAATAGAAATCGCTCAAGAAGGATTTGGTTTATTTTGGCCAGTACCTAAATCCGTATAAAATTATAATGTAGGCTACTATTTCTTTTAATAAACTTTATAGTTAATGAATTAAAAAATAATAAGTTTTAATTGTTAAACTGTTTGAAATTACTTGATTATGTAAAACAGCTAATTAATCCTATACTATATTACGAGCAATGTCTGAAGGGATGTGTGTTCCACGATCTCGAAATATAGCGGGTAGATTTGCTTAAACTTTGCATTTAAGAGTGTTTTGGCCCAAAAATAAGTTTAGAAACAGCTTCAATCTCAGGAAAACTCTAATTAAATCTAAATTTAACTTTAAAAATAGTAATGTTTAACATTGGTCTTATGGGTTGCTATTTTGATAACGAAATAACAACAAAAGGTATAAAAAAAATAAAGGAACATTAATGTTAAGCAGTCCTTTTGAAACAGCTGTTTCAAAACTATGAAGAGGTATAGTTGGTTGTAGGTGTAAATTTAATATTTTTATTACCATGACACTATATCAAAAGTGAATTAAAACCAACGAGCAAGGCTCGGTTAACCTGGTACTTGAGAGGAAATAGCAATTTTAAAAAGTCCATTGAATTCATTTCACAACATCTGCCTAGTGCACGACTCACCATGACTGTAGTATCCATGTGTGGTATCCATGGAATATCGACGGGCAACGACTCGTTTTTTGTTTCTCGCTTTCAACATGGTTATAACAGTGGGCTCTTTCACACCATCCACCGCAAACTGTTTTTTGCCTAACACGTGACAAATTCCAGACACGTTATTTGGAAGAACAGACCAGTGCGCTGTGTGATTGTGAACAAACCCAATGCGAAACGCATTCGGTTAGTTTTCGCAACGGCCACTTGACTGTGCAGGCAAAATAATCGCTCTATCCCTTTGGCCCCCTCTTAAAAGTCAATTTCACCTTTGGGGTAATAGCGCATTCGGCAATGTAAACGGATTTTGGGCAAAGCATGGTTTTGTATTCCCTAGGTTTGGACGCCGTTTTTCAAACAATTTTCGCGAAACATGGTAATCGTCTAGTTGAATAATTTCATTACGTCTCTCTTACCAAACATTTAAAAGTGTAAAAATGTAATTTTCATCTACGTAAAAAAGTTTTTTACTTTTAAAATCAATTTTACAGACACCACTCTGTTGTGCGTATTTTGAGGTGTATGTGACTAATTGCTGTAGCTTTGGCACGAGCAAAGACCAGCTGATTATTTTGTTAGTCTAGCCCATTGAATTAATAGTCAAATTTTTTATGTTAAAAAATATTTTATAACATTTCTCAAGATCGAACTCGCAACTTTTGCATTGCAATGCGAGCTATACCTAACTGCTCAGCTACCCACTCACTAAAAAAAGTTTACAGTAGTCTATAAGGTGTAGACAATACATCTTGTGCAATGTATTTACCGGTACAATCCATTTTCGTTCCGGTACAAAATTGTTCATGTACCGTAATTTTAAACACACTTTTTAAAGGCAAAAGAATAATTTAACTAATAATTTTATCGTCGTATTTGCATCATTCTCTACAGTTATTATAATTTTTAGAAAGTAGAAAGTTCAAGGCTACTGTCTATATCGGCAATCGGACGATCTACTAGTTTAAATTACAAGAGAAACTAGCGTCCAGCATATACCCTGCAGCAGTGAGGTGTAAATGTGCATAGAAGGGGAATTGCTCCATCGACAGCGACAGCGACCCGGCTCTATATGGCAAGCGTGGAATCAGCCCCAGGCCACACACTCGTGGGTGGCAGTGCTATGTGGGCGTAGGTTGCATGCCCTCATACGTGGTTCCGTTTATGTACTCCACCAAAGTTTATCTACCGTCGGGGATAACACAGTGTACCCAGTTTTTTGTTGCTGCAAAGTTAATTTCAAGCGTACATCCCAAAAAATGTGCAGTTTAGTAAATAGGAATTAAATATTACTGGTGTGATCGTTCGTTTGTCTTACAGATAGTCATAGTTGGAATTCCATAAGTAATGGAATTAGATTTATTTTGTACACAGTTGCACTAAAACCTATTATTTTTTATCCCCTTTATCTCGTTCAAATAAGGCACCAATTAACACGTAAGACAGTATAGCTACGATAGCTTGTCTTCAATTCATAAACTTGCTTGGCCTATTTGTGTTTTATGACATGGTTGTAAAAAATGAATTGTATCTACAAGCCTAAATGATAGCTTAAAGGCATTAAGTTTTGTTCTACCTGTGTTCAATAGTAACATACTTCAGTACTATATTTTAATTTGTTCGTCCACAATTCAATATCCTCATGAAATTCCATTTTATAATTATAATTAAATGTATGCAAAACATTAAGGAAATTTTAATTCGGCCGTCGAGTACGAACATGCTTTCCCGTACCTTGGAGAGTTGTACTCATTTGCACAAATTCCATAGTTCCCCCTGGTTGGTCCATCTTTCAACTCTCCCCCACACTTTGAACAGCCACTTCAACGCACCGCCTGTTGGCCCCTGTTCCATATTAACCGGCCATTCTTCAACGTCCGGATTTGATCAATTCATTGTCTTATCGCCCATGTTTCTTGCAGCGTTTATTTATTGCTCAGTGTTCCCTATCACGTATTAAGGGCCAATATCCACCCCTCTCCAACTTACGTAAGTTCTTTTGTTCTTCCTGTGTGGTGTATTGCTCCTAGAAATTATTTAATTAATCCTGATCCTCTTTAATCTTTGGCCTAAACCACTTTAAAGTTAACTTGAGTAGACAGCTGAAAAGATGTTTTGATTGATGGCTATTTCAGATGTGTTACTTGAACTATAGGTTTCGGTTTAGTGTTGTATTTTTTGACATTATAATCATTCCGGTGTTTTCGCATTGAAAGACAGGTTTGTATACATAGCACGCACGTTATTTGAATAAATTAGAAGACAAGCTGAGAAAAAAGGAGGAAAAGAAACATGCTTGCCTACATCAGGTGTAAGAAAAGTCCGTCCCACCCCTTTTGATTTGTTGAGATAAACAAATATCGTTTGGGGGTGATAGTAACCGCGAGCACAGAACATAATAGTAGTTTTCATCACTAGGAGCAAAAGTGGGTCTTTTTGGTGCGCAATCGTGTTTTAAAAACGAGGCGCAGCCGAGTTTTTAAAAACGATTAAGCATCAAAAAGACACTTTTGCTCCGAGTGATGAACAACGTTTTTTATCATGACGCGAAATTAGACTTTTAGTCGTTAAAAATGTTAACTATAAAGTTGTATTTTCAAGGTTATATTTACAAAGTAAGTATTATGCAGTGTTTACATTTCTGTTATTTACAAACAATACTCTTTATAACGTATTAATTTCAAAATTCTGTTCATCAACATTAATGAATGAATATTAATATACTTATAAAACAGCTGACTTTTCAGTACTAGGACCTAAAAAATTCTCCAGATGATTTTTTAGTCCTAGGACAAGAAAGAATAGGTTTTGAGACTATTGAGAGAACAAAAAACAGGCTGATTTCGTGCAGAATGATAAAAACATTTTTATGTTTAACAGAAATAACATTTTTGTTCTGTGCTCGCTGGATAGTAACTTAACACAAAGTACTTTTTGACGTTATCAAACATTTTTAGTCTTGTTAGGGGGACGACCCACCAGGAGTTAGAAGAAAATCTTAAATGTAATCATAGGTTAATATGTACATCAAATTAAAGGTCTCACTTAGCAGAATACAACGCTGCAAACTAGACTTAAAATGGATGACCCGGACAAAAATGGTAGGCGTTCAATTTTTTCATTAAAATCATATGGGTAAAAATTAAAAATGCAATAACTTTCTTAAAACTCAACCTTTTGACGTCAGGTTTGTGCCTAATTACTCCAAATTCAAAGGCGTTTAAAATGATATATGATGTGACAGAGGCTAAGGAAGTTTCAATTTAAACATCCCTATGGGACGTCCCCCAATGAAGTCTTACAGAAATATGCTTTGGCTTTTGTCACGTCATACATAATTTTAAATGTCTTTGCATCTGGAATAACTAGCCACAAACCAGACGCCAAATGGTTGAGTATTAAGAAAGTTATTGCATTTTTAATTATTACCTATATGATTTTAACGAAAACTTTGAACGCTACAATTTCTGTCCGGGTCATCCATTTTAAGTCTAGTTTGTAGCAGTGTACCTGCTAAGTGGGACCTTTAATTTGGCGTACATATCAACCTAATGCTTACATTTAAGACTTTCATACCACGACTCCTGGTGGGCCGCCCCCTTAACATGACTAAAAACGTTTGATAACGTCAAAAGGTACTTTGTTATATGTTACTATCACACAAATATATTTGTTTATCTCAACAAGTAAAAAAATTAAAGGGGGGGCGGTCTTTTTTACTCCCGGTATAGATAAAATTAATATGAACGGTAGACAATAAAAAAAATGTTTACAGTAATGACAGTTTTCATCCTTCTGATTATGATCTGAGATCGCAATATTTATATCAATGTTAAAAACCTTTTCCTGGACAATAATCCATTTGGAGTCTCCAAACGAACTTTAGCCACTAAAACTTCAGTGGCTTGGCAAGATGTTAAAATCTGATTAAATCTAGACTATTTTTGAAAGGGCAAATAGGTGCAGTTTTATAACACAATAAAACCAGTTTCGTTCCTAGCCACGCTGTTTATCGTTACGACAAGTCATTAAGTCTTTGTTTTCTGAATTAACTGTCGTCCACGTGTGTTTTACCAACAAGCCTCAACGGTTACTTAAAATTTAATTTTCTGAGTATATTCGACTCATACATATCTGTAGTGAAAGAGCTTTATGATGTCAAAACAACCCTTAGGTCCTCTTTATTTATTTTACCTATAATTGTACTTCGTTGAATGATATTTTGTCAGTCGTACAATTGCTGACCTATAATCTTTTTAACATTGCTTCCGATAGGAGAATTTCTCTTGATCGTGTCTCACTCATCAGCAACTCACAATGATAATGATTGTATACAGATAAACACGCAGTTTTATCAATATTGTATGCATACACAGCAGAGGATGTTTGACAATGGTAAATGAAGTGTAACATTTGTTATTGTTAGACATGTTTGAGTAATTGTATGTATGTCTAAACACTCGTAAAACTGAATTACGTAAAAAAAAAAACAAAAAAACAACTGTTTAGGACACATTTATTCGATTCATTCAGAACCGTCAAAGAAATTGTAACCTCTCTGTGATCAACCTCCGTTTTACACAAATGCGTTTAATCTCCTTATGCAGTTCCAAAAATGTCGTTTTATGTTCAGATTCTGAAGTTAAAATTTTCTAGGATAACTAATTAATGCTTTACAAATAACAATATTTACAATTATCCAAAGGAACGTTTGCGTTTTCCCCCTCGGCCCACAGCCGGCCGCCTCGCCTGTAGGAGCTTGTGCAGGAGTGAGGTGGAAGTGGTAGCCATTTCCATTACCGGATGATAACAGGCTATCAACGATATCAAGGCGGCAGCGCTGTGACCTTGGCCCACAGACCAAGGTCACCCGGTACATCGAACCCGGCCCCTTATTACCAGCCATTACCTGTTATCAGACCACAGTGACGTCCAGACGCCGCAGATTGTTCAAGCAAATATTCTGATATTTAGACAATTATATATTAATTTATCCGCGGTCTTGTAGTACTGTAATTGTTAACTTTATTTATTTTAATTGATAAAATCCCCACGATATCCGAGAGCGATGGCAATCATTTATTATTTTTCCTACCACTGCATGGAAATAATCACATTGCCACAGCTGTAATCCTACGCAAAACAGTTCATTTCCGTTTTCCGGTCCTTTTCCGCTCTAGAGCGGTAATGGAACATTGGCGCACGCTAAATCAAGGTTATTTTAAATCTACAATAGGTTAGAACGGTAAAGAAGGTGACGTCACAACACAGACTAGTTTCTATTGGTCAGAAACCACATGACAATCACCATAATTATTACAAATTAATTGTAGTTGCTTTGCTCTGAATCAGCTGATTTCATGGTTAGTATTTTGATAACACTAACTTCCGGTTACACACCTATGTAAGTCATTACGATTTATTACAGTTACTAGATGACCCGACAGACGTTGTCCTGTCGTTAATGTGAATATTAAATTTGAAATGGAATAAATAACAATAAATATACATAAAAAACAAACTCGTTTTATTGTAATGCTTTTTGGTATACAACATTATTAGTCTTGTTTTCTGGTGCATAAATAAATAAGTTTGATGGGTTTCCGACACGGGAACAGGCGACATAGAGTTGGCCATGTGAAAAGCATGGATTTTCCAAATTGATGCCACAAACACTCAACGACTGCCCTTGCGATTTATTTATCGACATAGCAAATGCAAGTCGTACTGGAAATTGCAACCGCTTAAAGTCAAATGGCATGTCGTTTGGAATCATAGGGATCCGTGGAATCAACACGTCTTCGCCTCTGTACTTCCCTTGTAATATTGTGGCTTCGATGACATTGTTCATTAAACTTTTTACTGTAAGCCGAGTGCCATTACAAAGGCGTGGCTGGCTTATGTTCCTCAACATGATGATTGCCGACCCCACTTTTAATTGAAGATCGTGAGGTGGTAATCCCGGCAATTCAAGTGAATTTAAAAACTCTGTTGGATAATTAACAATATCATCTTGGTTAATAACAGAATCAACAGATTTGTATGTCACCAATCCACTGGGTATCTTATTTTGAATATTAATATTAATTTCTTTGACATCAACATTTTTTGCAGCTAAAATAACTCGTCCACTTAACCAAACATGATTCTTGTAGTTTTCAACTATGTTTGGGAACACCATCTCGATAAGTTCGTTTGTTGATTTTGTAAAGTTACAAAAATTGGCAGGGAATGTAATGCACCCAGACAATGGGTCAACAGGTATTTTACCATTTCCAATTTCTAGCAATTGTTTGGAAAAGACTTTGCCAGATTGATCGTTCTGTAACTCTAATCGCATGTTATTATTTAATTTGAGTGTTTTGACGTGTTTCCATAAAATGGACGACTTCAAACATGCGTTAATTTCGTCAGCTGGCGTTGATCTTGGAATCACTGGCAAAGTTTGTCTAAAATCTCCTGCTAATAGAATCATCGCTCCACCAAATAGATTTTGGTTGTTTCGCAAATCTTGCATCGTGCGGTCTAACGCCTCTAAAGATTTTTTGTGTGCCATTGTACATTCATCCCAAACGATCAATTTGCTTTCCTGCAACACTTCGGCCATCGCAGAATTCCTCGAAAGGTTGCACGTTGGAGTTTCAATAGTTTTCATATTCAAAGGCAACTTAAGTGCTGAATGAGCTGTTCGACCACCTTCCAGCAACGTAGCTGCAATGCCTGATGAAGCAAGTGCAAGTGCAATTCTATTTTGCGATCGGATTGTTGCCAAAATTAATGAGATTAAAAAAGTTTTCCCAGTTCCTCCAGGAGCATCTAAGAAAAATATTCCACCGGTTTCATTGTTCACTGCGTTCATAAGGGTATCATAGACATATTTTTGTTGTTGATTTAAAAGTGGGATTTTTCTCTGAACGGTTTCTCTTAATGCCTCGGAATCGTATTGAGTTTCACGCCTCAACTCTTGATTAAATGCATCGTGCATTGGGCGGTTGGGCGTTATCATTCCTAAATGTATCAATCTTTTGTTGGCAATCTGCAAGCACATGTCCTCAATTAAAATTAATGCTTCATTATGAATTTCTTCGTTTATTTGCAAGTCTTCATTTGTTGTTCTAAGTCGCATCTGATGCAATATATCTTCAGCCATATGATCCTTATATTTGTTCCATAGATCAATGGGGTTTGATGGGAAGCATGTAGACAAAATTATAGAAAACAATGTCCGTATCTGTTTAGCATTTGACGAAATCACTGCATCTTCAAGTGTGTTGTCCCAGTGAGTATCATTCTCTAGCAATCCCAAATGTTGACAGGCTTCTCTGTATGTGGCACACAATACACCATTAATAGTTCGTAGATGTTGGAATGATGTTGGGCCACGAACATTGACTAACAATAAACGCAAATAAAAACACTCGTCTTGGCTTGGATGGACTGTATAAAGACGTCCAAGTGCATCGGTGGAAAACATGTGTGGATAGCCTGGAACTGGTTTTCCTTGTTTACGTCGTTGAAATTTCTTTGAGGATTTATTCCAGACATAATATCTTGGCATTTCAGAGTAGAGCAGCGTCCGGGCAAATTCATCATTCTGGCACATTTCAAAGAAGCTGGTCAATGTTGTTGGTGGTGGTCTGTCAGCTCTTTGTAAAACATTCTCCGCCGTAAAGTACACTCTTTGGCCGTTTTCCAAATGTACAGCCAAGTGAACAACAGTGGGGTGTCTTTCATGGATAGCAAATGAAAAAATACGCCACATAGCTTCGTTACTGCTAACATAGCGGCCCATTTGAAATTGGGTGATTTCATCGTTGGAATTTTCGGCAGCAACTCCAAATACAGCCATGTCACTACCTTTGTTCACATATTTACAAATGTATTTAATAGATTTTACTGAATGGCAATATTCAACATTTATATGTGCTCTATATGTCTTAGAAAGTAAAGGCGAAAACGGAATAACCCAACGATTATCTACTTCAATGTCATTTTGGTTCAATTTCACTGTTGTTGTCCTCCCGTTATCATTAGTGGATCGGCGGCGATAAAGTGGATAACCATCATTACCAGTAATTGTTTCCGGTATTAATTGTCTTGGATATCGCTTTGAACATTTTCCGTCAATCATACACGGAGAATTGGGATTTAACATTCCACAGGGACCATGAATCATATTTTTTGTAACAACCTCATGTAAGAGTGGGTCTTCTTCATGATCGGGAATTTCTGCTGATATTACGGCATCGATTTCATTCGGTCTTATTTTCTCAACCAACCAAATAAGGATGTGTGCGTGTGGTAATCCGCGTTTTTGCCATTCTACGGAATACATCCAACAGCATGTTTCGCCAAACACGCAATGCTTAACAATGAAATCCATGAGTGATTTTAGTTTTTGTTTAAAAACCCTTGCGGTTATGTCGGGACGATCAATGGAAGATTGGCCAGGAAGTAGTTCTTGTATTATTTCTGTCCACTTTGGATTGCACGTGAACGTGATAAACAAATCAGGGGTGCCATAATGACGTACATAGGTCATGGCATCCTGCGCATATTCATGCATATGTCGCGGACTTCCGACATATGTTGCTGGGAGAATAGTAATTCTGCCGACATTCTGTGCATTTCCGTCAGCATTGACGGCATCACGAAGATGAATGTATTCCTCAGAACGGAGTTTTGCCTGGTTCAACCTGATAAACGTCAATCGCTCAGTTTCAATTTTGACGTACATATCCACAGCATATTGGTGAAATAAACGTCTACATTTCAAGATGTGATTGTCTTCATTTTCCCGAATCATCAGTCGGTATGAATAATAATTCATTGAACTAACCTTTTTGTTAGTTTCGGCGCCTGTAGCTGGATTTATCATCCTCATTGAAAAATCATAACCATCTTCTCCTTGCCAAAACAGGATAGGGTATTGTAGGGCATCATACGATCGATGTGTTTCGTACACTCGCTGAAGTTGATTGTTTCGCCGATGTAAAACAATATCTCGGTTGTCTAGATTTTCACCCACGACAACAATAGCCACTTCATCAATTTTCGGCGCGTTGAAACGTCTTGCATGTTGTCCTGCAGGGGTCTTATCAGCTCTAATAACAATTTTGTGGTCATCAGATGGCATGCGCTCTAATGCGGTCTTAAACAATACTACCAATTCGTTGTGTTGATGTAAAAATGTTTGTAGTTGTTCCACAATTGATCTTTTCACAGAATTGTTGTGTGCACAACGCTGATTGACTTGCCTAGCTGAATCATCAATAAAGTAAATTTGTAAAAATTTGTGGTCACTATCTTGAGTTGGCAATAAGGAGCCTGTCCGGTGATATATTTGACCCTGAATTTTGAAAGTTGGCATAAATTGATCTCGAATAACTCTTGTTGCATCAAACGAAGTCATTTGAAAGCAATTATTGTATTGTTGTATATGAGACAAAAGGTGTTTAGAATCTGGCCCGACTCCAGAAACCAATGAGTGTAGTGGCTCTGGTGGTGGTACCAATGGTGTCAATTTGATTTGGCCACTGACGCAACACAATCCAGGTGATTCATTTTTAAACTTAAATGCCTTGCAATGTGGACAAACAACGTTCATTGATCCAATAGTTACGATCTGTAGTAAACTATAAGCAATTGCTACGTTATAATTGAAGGCGGCTCGATGAGGATTAAATACATTTCTAGGTCTATCTTGATGTCGGCGATTCCTTTGAATATCATTTTGCACCTCACGTTGACTTATTCGTACATTTCTAGCATGTACAGCATGTCGAGTTCTGCGGCCTAAGTTAGCACGTCTGATTGGTGGCATTATAACAAACAAATACGGTAGTTTTCTTTTGTGATTGTAATTAAAACTAATTGCCTTGGTTAAAAATGACTTTACACAACAAACACCAAAATGTAAACAAATAAACACATGATTTTTTAACTCATTTAAATCTTAGTATTTCTTACATATGATGAAACCAAATGGCATTGGAAATTTTCAAATATCAGGTGCTGCCATCTAGCGGATACATTGTTAATGGTTTGGGATAAGACTACAGGAGAACGTTGTCCTACAAATCCTTATATTAATGATTTATTTGTTCACGAATTATAAAAATAAACCTTTTTCTCATTTGGGGAAATCCTTTCACCATATACTAAGTATGTTATGTTTCATTAAATGCATTTGATTAATCATGATAGTTTCTTTGTAATTGGAAACTATCTCTTTTGTATCTCACAGTTTAATAAAAGCATTTTCCACCAATGCTAATTTAAAGGCATTTTTTATAATTTTTAAAGTCAAATTACTAAATAATGGTTGGGTGGATTAAAAATTTTCTTTCACACAAACCTTCCCCTGGCATTAAGGAACACAACAAAAAAAGAATCGTTCAATTTGGTGCACTCGTTCTTGAGTTATGGAGTCCCATCAAAAAAAGGGATTGTGATTTATTTATATAGATTAAGTTAATGAAAGTTAATGAAGTTAAATTTAAAGTTAATATAATTGTGTACGTTTATTAAATACATTTAATCGGTTGTAATTATGGTGGTAGGAAAAATATTGTGTGTATTACGAGCACAAATAGTCATTGCCGCTCTCGAAATGTTTGGCCGCACTCAGCTGACGCTTCGTGCGGCCATCTACATTCTCGAGCGGCAATGACGTGATTTGCGCTCTTAATACACAAATAGCTATTTCTTGGACAATATAATAACCAAAGCAAACTAGCTAATAATAAAAATTGGTGTTTCTGGAAAATTATCAATTGCAGATCTACTTCAAAGATATAGCCAGGCCTACTTTGCATCAAAATTGCCTGTAAATATTTATAAATAACATGATTTGTACGAGTATTTTTACCAATTTATCTACTACAGCTTGGAGGAGTTTCTACAGGGAACGCTGTGAAATGATGACAACCTGTACCACAAAACCACCAACAAAAGACTCAACTTTTGTACTTTTTTGTATCTTTGTTAAAAAATGACAATATTTGTAATCTTAAAGATGACAAATAAAGAGATTCTAATTCTGATTCTGATTTTTTACTTTTCACAATTGTTCACTGTTTTATATAAATCTATTTTGATTGCAATACATTTTATGATTAATTGAATACTGAAAAAGGAAAATTTGTTGCTGGGTTGTCTTTGAAAACATTGAAATGGATATTGTTTCTGGAATAAAAATTGATTGATCAATTTTTAAGTATGCCATTGAAAATATTCAAATGTATATGGTTTACTAATTATAAATTGTTTGATAGATGTCGACATACGTTTTTGAAAATATTTAAATGGATATTTTTTACTGGAATAACAAATTGGTTGATCAATTATTAATACGTCTTTGAAATTATTCAAATGAACATTGTTTGATATTGTTTATTGGTATAATAGATCGATTGACCAATTTTTGAATATACGTTTGAAAATATTCCAAAGGATATTTTTTTATTGGAATAAACAATTGATTGGTGAACTTTTTAATAGATACATACGTGAGTATATCGTGCACTCTATTAGTTTTGGTAAATATGAAGAAAAAAATTAAAGACTTGCTTTGGTGAGATTTGTTTGTTTTGTTTTTCGAACAAAATAGATTTAAGTAAATAGAAGAGTATAGGTAATGAATGCACCGATGAGTAATGAGTGATAGGTCAGTTATATTTATCCTTTCCAGCTCTCGTGTATTTGACAAGTCAGGCGGGTGATGTTCGCACGCCTCACTCGCCGCCTAAAGAGCTATTTCAGTCCCGTCTGGTCATCGGGGACAATGTCCTAACTTATCATCCCTTAAACTAAATAAATAAATAAAACTCCATAATATTACCGTCACAGCGGATCTACGTACTCAGCAAATGTCCATGAGATCGTTTTAATTTTTTTCAATCAACGATTTAGTCATACAGGTTAGTATGACGGTACTAGATTTAGCGGTACAAGTTGGTATCACTGTCGTCGTGCTACTTATGTAACTGTTCTGATGTCAGGAGAATTGGGAAAAACAAACAACTATGCAAATTGAGGAGGATATAATTAATTATTCTCCCAAGAAAGTATGAAAAATTATAATTTTTTACATTATTATTTTGATTACTGCATTACTTTTTTTGTATATAGGAATAAATTAGTAGTTTTAATAGTAAAAATTCATAGCCAAAACTAAAACGCATGATCTATTTACAAATTAGAAAATGTAAACGTTAGTATGACAATCAAAGGAAAGTCAGATGATCAGCTGTGTATGTCCAGACACCTCTTTTCGTCTCGCTTTCTCCCATCCAAGAAATCTAGATGAGAAGGAGGTAGGTGACATCAACAAAAGCAATAACAGAATCAATGACGTCAAAGGTGCATCACTTAAAATATTCAAAGCAAACCAATCATGTGTCAATAGAAACAACATGACGTCAAAGGTGCAGGAGCAGCTTAAATCAGCTGTTGGTGTCAACTACCTTGGTTTTTTCTAAATACATTGCTCCTATCCTACATTTATTTTATATCAACACACCATGGGATTTAGTATATAGTTTTGCTGCCATGAGGGCTTTTGACTACTTAAATATTAGTTACTCATCACTTAATAAAGTTATATTAAAAATTTTATTTATAAATGTCAAATGTAAGCAATGTACAAAGTTTTTTTTTTTTATTTCCCATAAGAATAAAATGGAAAACTTGATTTGAATTTTCCTTCGTAACCAGTGAAGCTAAGTTAACATTTTAAAATACTTACTTGTTTGTTGGTTTAAAATTATTTTATATGGTGTTAGTTAAACTATAAATTTTTTAAATTATAGGTGAAAAATGGCAAAAACCCGTTTTTGCCCCTCGTAGAACCTTATAAAACCCCCGTTCCCAAAGTCCTATTATACCTACTGGATTTCAAACTTAACCTGCAGAATGCTGCCTTACATCTCTGTACCGAATTTCATCAAAATCGGAGGTGCCGTTCGGGAGTTATCGTGTTAATGTACACATCTACATGAGAATTTAAACTACGGCGTTATTGGCTTCTTGGGACCTCAAAACGAAAAAGTATAATGGTTCCGGGCTTTAAGGTCTTAACGACACTGCTAACGTAATGGCGCATTCCCTATAGGGAAATTTGTTAATAAAATTGGCGAAAACCCAATGTATCACCTGTTGGGTGTCAAAACAATTTTGAAACGAGATAAACAAAACATTACATTACTAGCCAATATAATAAACATATTGAGAATATGTTGGTGGGTTTAGAAAATAGTTTTTTATTCGGAGGCGGGAAAGGTGCGTTTATGAAAAAAGTTTAAAAAGAACATTGTGCACTGTTTGCTTAGTCATGCAGGTGCAGAAAGTAAAAATGTTTTAAAACAAAGTTTTACATCAATATAAAATGTGTTTTACTTCTACTACAATGTTGTACAACTTTGTCGTCGAACCTTATTAAAATTATATAAACTTTGATGTATAGTATAAACGCGCCTTTTAAGAGTTATTGTTGGCCATGTTAGTACAGTAAGCCTAACCACCCAATATTTCACAAGTAGCTTTCTAAATTGAACCGACCCACTAACAGAAATACACTCAAGGGTATCAAAGACGCGCATAACATGAAGGAGGAGTAAACATTACAATGCAAACAGAGGAAAACAAGACGTTGAGTGTACAGTGAGCTATCAGAGGATTACCATTGTCAGGTAATGGGTTTACTGTCGTGATAGCAATGTTGTTTTACTGCGGTGTAAGTTGGTATCACTGTCGCAGTGCTGCTTATGTAACTGTTCTGATGTCAGGGAAAACAAACAACAATGCTAATAATAATAATAATAATAATAATATTTATTTGCCATATAACAATTTACATTAATTGCATTGGCATTACAAACTAATTTTAACTTACATACTAAATTCTTCTATATGTCTCTTCTATTATTTTCGTTTATTATGACTGATGACTTAAAAATTTATACTGTTAAACGTCCATGATTAAATTTTTTTATCTTTAAGGAAATCTTCAATTTTATAATATGCTCCTTTTTGTAGTAATTTCTTCAATAACTTTTTAAATCTCTTCAAATCTTTTTCTTCTTTTAATTTAGTTGGTAATCTATTATAAAATATGACACCATTGTATAATCGAGGAAGATATCGTATTTAAGTATTCTGAACGGCTAAATTTCACGCCGGGGTCATTATTTATATTAATTATGTTTTATTCATATACCAGTTCAAGGAAAACATCAATTCTTAGAAATACTGTATCGGTGTGCTGATAAAAGTGATATGTATGCATATACAAATTATCACGTTCGTATTCGTGCTTCAGGGGTGTAATTTCACTGGTGGTGACGGTGAGTTTATCTATTAAACAATCTCAGGCTGTTCTAAACAATCGGGATGTTCTAATACCGATTACAGCAGTAAAGAAGTGCGCTCAAATCTCATCACGTCTTCAAGTGAGAAAACTTCTTAAACCACCATATAACTTAGTTAACTTTTAGAGCGTCCTAAACGCCTTATGAAGGGAGGATCAGATTGGATAGGCTACTGGGGCGTACATCATTTGCGCCGTATGCGGAGAGCCAGACAGAAGGGATGCTTGTTTGCGAAGTGAACTCCAGGGGGCTCTCAGGTATATGCATCAAATGCGCAGTGCAGGGCGGTAGAATCGACATTCTTTTTATTTACTAAGTTATTGAGAACTCATGTTCATGTAAGTGGTATTTTGAATGATTAAACGTATTTGACATAAGACATATAAGTTTAAAAACTAGCAAAACTATATTGAATAGAACAGAGGCAAAAATCAAACAATATCGTGACCTTGATGGTACACTAACCCTTGGATTTCATGTTTACCACCTGTAGTTTGTTTCTGTAGCAACAGTGAAATTTATGAGTAGTTTTATTCTAAGGAGTTAGTACCGTATAGGAAAGGCTACTCTCTACAGTGAGGATGGACGCAAATGTGCCAATGAAACAATTCGTGCATAACATTTCAGCCTGAGCAATTACAGTAATACAATACGTAACAACTTTTAAAAGTAAAATAAGTAAACGCTCGATATATAACAAAGAAAAGGTTAATACGTTACAAGCGTAAAATATTATAGAAAAAAGTTGCCAATAAATCACAATGTCTCAAGGTTTATCACAGATCGAAATTTCGATTAAAATTCATAACAAAACACAAAAGAAAATGATACAGTTTGGTTTGCGCACTCCATACAAATGTATCTTCAGTGGCATTGGTGGGAGGGTGACTGCGAATTGTTGTCGGCAGGCTGAGATGAGACTACCTGGACAGGACATTGCGCAGATCATGCAAGGGGATTTAGTGTAGTAAAATTAGTCGGGAAAAATGAAATAATTTTTGGAAAGCTAATTTGTTTTGCAATGTGTTCCATGGCATCCCCTGACCTTCCTCCAAAAAGTCCCCTAAAATCCCATGTTGGGATCATGCCCAAAAATGAGGGGTTGGCCTATAAGGAGTTAAAATAAATTTTGATATTAAGCATACTAAATTTGAATACATTCCAGAAGGTTTATATATATATCAAATTAAAGGTCTTAAAATGTACAGTACAATGCCGTAAACCCGACCTAAATATAACGGCCGGGAGAAAAATGGCAGGCGTTCAAAATTTAGAATAAAATAATATTATCAAAACTTTGAAATGCAATAACTTCCGGCATATTTAACCTTTTCATGTCTGGTTTTCGGCTATGTACTCTCCTTACTAAGACCTTTAAAATTATGTATAGCATGGCTATGGACTAAGAAAAATTGTTCAAAACTCCCTCTTTGGGACGTCCATGTATAGAGGGTGGTTCAAGGGTAATATGATGGGCATATGTCAAACTATCCCTATTGTCAAAGGTAATTGTACAAGAAAACGTTTGCCTTAAACCGGACCACAAAAGGTCAAGTATTTCGAATATTATTACATTTTTAAGCGTTTAGATTAAAATTGGATTTTTATTCAAAGTTTGACAGGCTGCCATTTTCGACTCAAGCAACCTTCTGAGTTGGGGTTTGCGGCATTAAATTCTACTACTTAAGAGCTTTAATTTGATATACATAAACCTATTGGTCGACAAAAGACTTATTTCTGACTCCACGAGGGCCATCCCATCATTTTTAGGCATGTTGCCCACTGGGGATTTCAGGGGACTTTTCTGAGGGAGGTCAGGGGATGACATACAACACATTTCAGCAAAAATTGACTGTCCAAAATTTTTTCATTTTCCAGCCATATTTTGGTTTAATTTTACTACACTAATTAGGCGACCCTCCGAGATATTTTACAGGAGGCTTACATACTGCGCAAATGATGAGCAACCTGATACTTATGCGTCATTTTATTAATGTTTGGAATATATGCGAAACAATATTTTGAATAACGTCAATTCGAGTATCTATAAAGACTTCTAAGAGCATCTTTATTTTATTGCTGTAGAGTTCATAGTTAATGACCTACGCTTTCATAATGTAAAACGCTGTCATAAAACCGATTACAGAACAGTAATCGGTTGTCTTATTTGTCTTATTTTTTAAAAGGAGAATAAGCTTGCAACTGTCCTATTCACCTTGAAATGTGCGAAACCACCTTTCCATGCACTTGCGTATGATAATTTATGAAAATCATCTGGGGGTTACTGATTAAGAGTTTAGGTAAAAGTTTTACAAATAATTAACGACGTGTTTTTATTAAAATTTTTATCCAACGGAACATGAACGTCCACTGAAATAGTAGTTAACCACGGGAAACACTTGTTTTTGTTTGATCACATTGAGCTCCTTCGTGTGAGGTTAAACACTGTTAACTGTTGTTGGGAGTTCACAGATTAAACCCCCGCATTCCGTTTTATTGGTTTAATGGTCTTTAACGTTATCACTACCCATTATTTAGCTTTGCTCGCCTTCATACGCTCCTTTCACACATCACGGTTTTGCCCGTACGATTAAAAATCGCACGACGGACATTCCAATAGAATTTTATAAAAACCGTCGCAGTGCCTGTGTGAAAGGTCTCATAAGATTCTATTGGAATGTACGCCGTGCGATTTTTAATCGTATAGGCAAAACCGTGATGTGTGAAAGGAGCGTTAGAGAACTGTATTTTGTATCCAAGCCATCGTGTAGTTTATGTCACATTATCTTATATTTCAGCCTCAATTGCGGCTGGTCTGCGCGCTTTGCGAATGACCATAATGATGTAATTTTCTCAACTGAAACCAAAGATTTCGAAGGAAGTTTATAGCTTTCCATTTATATACCTTAAATAAATTTCTGTTTTTGAAAATTTTGGAATGAAAAAATTATCTTAGTAATCTTATTAAAATATTTAATACTTTCGGAAAATATTAGATCCTTAGATGTCATCTTCTACCATTAAAACTTTTCCCGAAAGGGAATTCACAAAAGTGCACACTAGGTTTGATCCTAGAGTAAAGAAGGTTTTGGCACAAATAAGCTCATTTCAAATTTGAAATCACAGAAAATATATAGTCAAATCCTGCTGAAACAGAGATCAGATTCTAGATAGTGTCAACTGGGTAACACACAATCTACTGGCTAGGGCGCAGACTTTATATTTTTTTTTATCAAAACTCGTATAATACGTTGGAAACTAGCCTCTAAAGCATAAGCTGTATTTTCATTCTAGTGGGCTAGTGTGCTTGTTACTAGAAATTGGCACATAATGGAATAAAGCACCTAAAAATGAGCTCATGGCCCACAACCCTATGAAAAATAAATATACTACAAAAATTAGGTTAAAAACTAAGAATTCTCATATGGAAAACTTCCTTGCCGTACTAATAGTATTAATTTAAAATAGACTTGACAAACATAAGTAGTTTTAAGTTAAAAGAAGTTACCAATATTTTTAATTTAAAAGAAGACCTTATAAACCGATTAACTAATTATAATCTGATGGTATATTCAAAGCAAAGAATTACCTCATATCGTTTGTAGTATTTACGAGCTATAATATTAAAATTTTGAGTTATTTATAAATAGAATAGGTGGGAGTTGCTGCATTCTAGTAGCCGCAGGTGTGTTGGGAAAAGAGATTCACAGTTTAAATCTTCATCATAAATAAATTCTGAGTAAAGAAGACAAGGAAAGATTTATATCGGACGAGTAGTCTTGGGAAAATGTTGCTTTTGAGAAAAATAAGAGCATTAGCTGTTAACCAGGCAATCCATTGACTTGAAAAGGAGAGTAATTATCTTATTTTAAAATATTTATATTACTAATAATTGTTAGTTGACTTTTAATTTGCTAAAATAACTGCCTTTTAATTAGCTAAACGATCTTTCTTGTACCCCTACATGCTTTTTAAAGATGTATTTTCATTTTATTTTCTTTTACAAAATAAAAATAATAGATAATTGCATGCTGTATTAAAACATATAAAGTAATTTGCATCGTTAAAGATATTGTGCTGGCAACAAAAGTAGACGACATGCAATTGTAAATTTTTACCATTTATTAATTGATTAATTTTGTCTTAGTTAAGAATTAAGTTGTTAATTCGGGTATTACTGAAAATCCCGCCTTATAAATAAACTAAACATCGCTAATATTTATTGCGTCTTTAACAGTGGATATTATAAGCTAATTTCATTAGATTTGATATTGATAGGGCTACTAGTATTATAATAAAAATCATTTTAAAACAAATACCTTTTTTATATAATTCATTTATTTAAAACACCGACATGTTTCGGACCTTAAGGCCCATGATCACGGTGAATAAACTAATACATGATACCCTCTGATGGTGTTATGATAACTTTATTCAGAGGTTATCATGTAGGCCTATTAGTTTATTCACCGTGATCATGGGCCTTAAGGTCCGAAACATGTCGGTATTTTAAATAAATGAATTATATAAAAAAGGGTACTTGTTTTAAAAAGCTAATTTCAATTTATTAAGTTTTGATCATGAGTTTTATTGGAAACAAACACGAAAGAAGGAACAGAAGATTTGTTTAGTAAAAAATATACAAACCTTAGAGTCGTAATGTGGAGCATTTTCAATCTTAACTAATTGTATACGATTAAACAAGGGAAATTAATTAAACATACATTTTCAGGCTTTTATCTGTCATTTACTCGATATGACTTTTTGTCCTATGATATAACCAATTATGCTTCGATGTGTTTCAATACTGTCAGAAAAAAACTTAAATTAAATAATTATCAAATAGCAAAATAAGTTATTTTGAGTTAGTTTAATTGAAATGAACACTTATGAAGTGGAATGAACTGCATTGAATCCGTGAACATTCCCGAGGTCCATGAACAGTGTTAATCTGGTGGAAGTGGCTCGCAGTCAGTGGTTCACTTTTTCTCCGCGGGGGGCGGTAATGGCGCCTCGATGCTCGTTACTTGAGTCACTGAGCATCACGGCATCGACCATGAATCAGATCCATCAGTCATACCAGACATCGCTGATTGTTGTGGGTATTAGTGTATGTGATCAACGCCAAACTAGGTTCGACTAATTTCTGATTAGTTTATCAGTTTGTTATCATGTCTTGAATCGGGGTTGAACAGAAAATCTACCTAATATTTAATACGTGACGTTTTTTGTGCAAGGAACTCTTCATATAGTTTTCAGCCGATTTTGATGTTATTGGGTGGAACTCGGCGTGAAGTTGTTTCTTAAGTAAAATTAAAAAAAATCCACTAAAACGGAACTGGCGCAAAAGAAGCCCTAAAAGTTCGTTATGTCTGAACGAAATGAGTAATAAAGTGTGCAATAAATTTCTGTGTGAAATTGGCAACAGTGCATCAACTCTGATCTGACCTTTTTCGTGATATTTACTAAAACATTGGTAATAAAAAAAGGATTTTTAAGTTTAACATCCGTTGTCAAGAGTAAGCACAGGGCATCAGTGCATCTACAGATACACAGAGGATCTATCTATTGTTTTGCAAGGGTTAACGAACTCCACTAAAATAGCGCAAACAGTAGAAATTATACTAACGGAAGTTTAATTTTTTCTGTATCCAAATTAAATTACTCGATTTCGCGTTTACTAGTTGAACAGATATTGGATTACTGTAGTTAAAATTATGATTAGACCTAATATACCTATGCGTTTCTAAAGCAGTTGCAATTCGTAATTACTACACTGGGTTTAACAAATAGGTTTAGTTTTCTATGCTTGGTGTACTGAAATTTAATAACAACAATTTTTATTTATTTATAATGGAATGCCACGCTGGATTTCAAGTTTGGAGAATGTCTTGAAACGTTCTTTAATTGCTAAAGGAATGCGTTCGTAAAACCTTTCAAATTACACGTCAAAACTACCTTAATTTTAATTAAGAACAGAATCGCCCCTGTTTAGATCAACCTAAATGAATCGCTCTCAAAAACATAATTTACACTTACCAAAACTGTTCAGTACAATAAAATTAAAAATTATAATAAAATAAAATAAAATTAAAATTATAATTGCTCTTGTGTTCTCGCTGGAGTTCGATACTGTAATCCATATTACAAACATTCTACACAGGAAGAACGTAGTTTTGTAATATTATCGTAAGTTGTATAATTGTAGCTGGTAAAACGTCAGTGTGATAGTAGTTATCATTACACTTACCCAGAACGATTTCACACAAACTCATTCGTTTGTCATACTTAGTGAAACATTGAGGTCAACCACTGGATTAGTGGCGATCAAACAAACGTGTCCAATGACAATTTATAGTTCCTTTGTCCATTATTGTTAAGTGCTTTAAAATGTATTCCGTCAGCAAACCCGTTAGCCATTACATAGTCCATGTCTGACTAAATAAATAACTTTTAGTTGCTCTTGTTTATTCAATGAATTTTTCAACCGTGCATTACAGTACGTAGTTATTAGTATTAAAATGTATAATAATTTTGTTTTCTAAGTTTAATTTTTTTTGCAGGTATGGGATGTTGCTGATAAAATGTTAAGCAGAACAGTATAAGTAAGTTTTATTTATTGATATCTTTGATAATATTTCTACGTATGCCTAAGATCTATATTTAAACTATATTGGAGGTAACAGGGAAAGTGAAATGAATGTTAGACACCAGCTGGTTTCAGCTCCTCAAACTGTCAGCTTCATCCACGTAAAGCAATAAAATCCGCCAAAAGTTTGTATTTTAGTGATCATCAGTGCTGGTAACACGGTGGTTGCTTTCAACGTTCCCTCTCAACACCTTACCTTTTTTCACCCAAGGACAACGAAATAACCATACACAACGCTTACATTCACAAGTTTATTTTTCAGTAACGAAAGGAACATAATGTTTATTCTTCATACTTAACCGTTTTCTTTTTATAACCAACATTTTGTGTGCTAGATCCTCCTTTAAATTAATATTCTACTGTAATGAAGATCAGCGGACTTCAAACGTTTATTTTGCAATCAATGAAAGCCTTTCTTTGTTCATCAATATGCGACCATTGTTCCACTAGGCTACACACTGGTTTTCTATATATGGTAACAACTCGTTTCCTACGTCTTCTCGTGGCCTTGTTTTATCAGCCAATGTTTTCCCACCTTATTTATCGGCTAATATCCCGTATTCGATAGACGAGCCAATATATGTCCTCCCTCTCCCCTGCTACTCTGACTTACATCCCATCAGTCTTCAATGTTTCTTACTAATATTTTAAAATGTACCAGTTTGTTTCTCACGTCTCCTAAAGACCTTGTTTAACCAGTGAATGTTTCATTCCATCTTATTTATTGGCCAATATCCCCTATCCAGTTGAAGGAGCCCCTCTCCATGATTCCTTTTCTATAGCACACCCACAATCCACAAGTGTTTACTGTAACACTACTAACTGTTCAACTGTTGTTCCATATATATTAAGTAGAAGCTCCTCTCTCATCCCTCCTGACCTTGTCAGCCAATGCTTCTTCTCTTATTTATTGGTCAATATGTCGTATCCAGTATAAGAGCCAATGTATTTCCTCACTTGCCCCCGATCTGTCCACATCATGTAACACTATAGACTGGTGTTCCATGGATAGCAAGTAGAAGATAGTTTCTCACCCCTTATAACCTTGTCTTGTCAGCCAATGCTTCTTCTCTTATTTATTGGTCAATATGTAGTATCCAGTAGAAGAGCCAATATATTTCCTCCCTCCCCCACCTACCTCTGATCTGTCCACATCATGTAACACTATAGACTGGTGTTCCATGGATAGCAAGTAGAAGATAGTTTCTCACCCCTTATAACCTTGTCTTGTCAGCCAATGCTTCTTCTCTTATTTATTGGTCAATATGTAGTATCCAGTAGAAGAGCCAATATATTTCCTCCCTCCCCCACCTACCTCTGATCTGTCCACATCATGTAACACTATAGACTGGTGTTCCATGGATAGCAAGTAGAAACTAGTTTCTCACCCCTTATAACCTTGTCCTATCAGCCAATGCTTCTTCTGTTATTTATTGGTCAATATGTCGTATCCAGTAGAGGAGCCAATATATTTCCTCCCTCCCCCAGTTACCCCGGAGCTACTACACCCTAGTGACCCGTTTATTCGCTTAATCACCCCAACATTTCTCCACGGATCCTTTTGCCAGTTTCGTAATCAATTAATTAATTAAAATGGAGCCAATGTAAAATCGTTAACTATCTCATCAAATGGTTATTGATTTATTTGCACGATTTTCTTTTATTTAATGTATTTATTTATCTTTATTCTATTTTATATTAATATACGTTTACTGCTTTTATGTACCCTCTATAATTTACTATAATTTATTCGTAATCATTGGCAAATACGGGATTATTGAGGTTGATCGTCCACTATTCAAAATTTGACCAAAATATCATCAGTTGATCTGGACAGAATTAGACTAAAAAATAAATGAAACATGTTGTTTCTGATTTGCTAGCATTTGTTATTACAACAGGTGTCTGAAGATTCAATCAATTGCCCTTCTTTCACAAGATTAACACTGAAACTGCGAAAGCTTGTAGGGCGTAGTCCTTGAAGCCGCTATGAATTAATCATAATGGGATTCTGCTCTTCTACGGGTTATCTTTCTAACTATATGTCAGGATTTATCCTACGATTCACGCAAGCTGAGAAAAAAATGAGGAAAACACGATTGCCGAACAATAATAAAAGTAGCAGTGTGGTTTTAGTTAAAAAAATTTCGGCGGTAAAATTTGTTTTTTTCATCATAGCCTAACTAAGATTATTGTTATATTTTTTGTTAAAATCTATATTGATTGTACTCAACAACCGGCGTCAACTCAAGGGAATTTAACATACACCCCTTCAAATAAATATACCTTCTTGTTGCATTTTCAATTTACAAACCTAATATAATATTCTAAATTATTAATAATTAAAGGATAACTACCGTCCACTGTATTAAAATTATTGTTTACGGAGTCACTTATCGCTGTTGGATGCCCCACATTAAATAAGATGTTGGTGTTCAAAGAAATAAGAAACGTGAAAAGAAGAATAGCAAACTTATAAAAAATTGCTTTTTATATCAAGCTAAAAATACAATCCAGGTCTGTTAATGTTTTACTAAAATATTATTTTCATAACGTTTGGTATAGCTCAATGTTAAAAAATTCATAAAGTATGCAAAAATAGAACTTGAAAAATTAAGATGCTTGCTCTGATTTGTAAAGTGCCATGGATAAAGTCCAAGTTCAAAATTGCCAAGATAAAGTTATATGCCGAGAAAATTTATTACACAAAATTTAACCTGTAATAACCTGTTCCGAGACTAAAACGAGGTAGAAGTTTAATCGTGAACGTTTTGTACTGGATTTCTTGAATCTCGTTGTGTCCTCATTTCGTTCCGCTCAAGATAACACTTACACTTTATTGCGTTTCCTAATAAAACCAGTTATATTGTGCTTGTCTAAGAATTAATGTGAAATCGGCATTTGAAAAGTGTTATCTTTTTTTCCGTTGCATGATTTTCCAAGTGAAACAAAGCGTGAAATATAATTAACTAGCTTGCTGATAAGGGTTGCATTTGCCTGTAAATTAAAATGCTAAGCCATCCAATAAATTACTTAATGAAACACAAATCACGGCGATGCAATATTATCTGTTGGAATCAGCTAATCATTGGTGGTTGCTGCAGTTATTAACTGGTGACAATTAATTGGACTTGGTGGAAGTTTTTAATTATTATTGTGTATATATATATATATATATATTATATATACATTGACAAATTATGTATATGCATAAGAGCTGCTAATATTATTATTTTTATTATAGAAATCATTTAACTCATTACTCTGAATGGCTTCTTAATTAAACATTTAATTGACCAACATGTTTCGGGCTTAAGCTTAACAAATTTTAATTGAAAAGACCGTGACCATGGGCTTAAGCCCGAAACATGTTGGTAAACTAAACGTTTAAAAAAAACCATTCAGAGTGCTGAGAGTTTGATGTAATTTTGTATGAAGGTCTAATGCCAGGTTTATTTTCATGAGTTCGCGACCAGCGTAATGGGAACGGGGTTTTATGGGGCAAGGGTCAAAAATGGGTTTTGGCATTTTAGGACCTCAATTTTACCAAATTCAACATTTTTAGCTGAAAGCATTTAAAATAGTTTGAAAAACCGAACAATTTAGTATTTTGAATTTTCAACTTAGCAGGTTACGAAGAAAACCAAAATAGGGTTTTTATGTTATTTTTATGGGAAATTAACAAAACCATGTCTTTTGCTTATTTATTTACGTAACTTGATAAAATGTGGATAGAATCACTACATTCACTAGTACATTTAGTACATTCAAGTACATTGAAGTACATTCAAGTACATTTAAGTACATTCAAGTACATTGAAGTACATTCAGTAGTACATTCACCAGGTATAGTTTAACTTATATTTACTAACATGGCGGCAAAACTATACTCACCCCATGGGAAAAATAAAAAATTGTAGAATTTGATGCAATTTAGTATGCGCCTGCACTGGGAAGGTATTATCCTATATTAACTTACAACATTTCTATGACAGCAAACCTACATCCCCGGTCCCATAATGTTTATGGCAAAATAAAAAAAACCTAATTTTGTTGAAATTCGCTGAGTACGCAGGTCTGCTGCGACGGGGGTATTTTCTTCTTCCGCTGGGAAAGGAGCACAAATAAATCACAATGAGAACCCAATCTTTTTAAAAGTTTTTCCAGTAGCTTGAGACAGTATTTTCAGCAGCATTTAATCAATTAAAATTATCTCATCTAAAATTTTAAAGATTCAAACTGATTTATAACCATGGGGTGTATAAGTGTATAAACAAAATAGGTTTTTCGAAAGTTGCATCACTAAGTTCCTCTATAAATGAGGTGTGCTCACAATACTTCACTCAATGCTTCCTAGTTGGGCACCCTCAGAGGTTTCGTGAATTTCCGCTTCACTGAACTTTTTTAACGACACAAGATGCCGAAGGTCTTGTTTGTGCAAAGTACTTGTAGTTTGGAGGTGTTATGTCAAGAGATCGCCTAATAGTGTGTATGTTTTTTTGTGTTAAGTTTCATGACCAGGTTTCTGATATCAGTAAAACAGTTACTCTCATTCTTTGATTTTTATTGTGTATGACGAAATTTAGTTTCTTTGAAACACTTTTTCGTCAACGTGTTTCACTATCCTTGTTCAGTTATAGTTGAGGGTTTGGATTGAACTGAAAATATATCTTGCATTGTACGTATCCTGAACAAGAGGGTTTATCGGTGACTTAAGACAACTTTATTATTGATAATGATTATGTTTTGTGGCGATTCTATAATTGTAGATTTTTGTAAGAGAAAATTTGGTAAGAGATTACCAAACTTTTTTGGTCAAAAGAGTTTTAAACTCAGACTGGTAAAGGGCGACCTCGGGAATTGGATGACCTGAGTCGTGAAGTAAATCCTAATTTTCAGAAACAGAAATTCCAAACAAATTAGATACAAAATGGAAAAGACCCCACCTACTAGATTTTTTCTCTAGAATTCATGATCAACTCCCCGTTACTCTTTCCCAGCTACATTCTTGGCATAACCCTTCCAACCCTTTCCACCCAATTTTTGTAGTCTTCTGCAGATCTTCTTCTTCATTCTCGAATATTCATATGTCGTTAGGTTTAAAAAAAGATTATAAAAAGATCTAAGAGAAAAACTCTTTTCACTGGGAATCTCGATGCCCCGATACTTTATCATTCACTGCTTTAATTGTAAGGGTAAATTGATGAAGAAGCAACGTTCCATGATGAGATTCTTTACGACCTTAAGAATACTTTAATGGATTAATTTGAGACCTTTACAGCTTACGTGTTGATGTAACTTATCTGTGAACCTTTGTCTTGCTGCCGTTTTTTAAACCTTTTTCCTGAATGCACCATGCGACTTGCGATACTCTCGCACGTTGTGTGGCCAGGAACAATACTCGGCAAGGTCACTGATACGATGCGACAGTGGTTATCATCAGGGTCACGTGACGTGGGGGAGGTGTAGCATACGCATGGCCTGGTCAGCAGACCACCGCGGTCTCTGGTGGTGATGTCACACATCTGGACAACACATCTGCAGTCGATGCGGCAGTCCAGGACTTGGAGGAAATGAAGTCTTTCATAAAACGTTTTTGGTGTGTAAAATCTTAAAAAGAACACACCTGGAAACGCATTAACCTACGGATGTTGTTTGCTGGTGAAAGGGGGAGGGGGTTTAGGGGGAGTTTTAATTTCATATCTTGATCAGGTCTTAAACTTAGTACAAAATTATCACTAACAAGTGATACGGAAATTCACTAGGCCTACCACTTTCAATCTAGGACTGTACAGAATGAATTACAGGAATAGAATATTCTACTATATATTTTAATCATAAAAACCAAACGAAATATGAAAAGAACCCGCCCAAAAATGTAAAACAAAATGTGAAAAAAATCGGCCATTTCAGTGATGTGTGAGATATTTAGAAACCCGAAAGAAATAATTCCTACTTTGAGATTTCGAACGATTGCCCTACTTCCAGCTATTTGTCATCGTTAGGTACGAAACCAGTTGTTATCTCTGGGATGGAATACTACAGTTAGTTTGTAATGTACTTTAAAAACAACGTGGAAACCCACTCCACCATTCCATTGTTGGTTGAAGCGATCGCTTTGGAGCTGGGGATTGTTGCGATAAGAGGGATATTGGTTCTCTAAAGCAATAAAAGCAATGTTGACACCACGACGTCCTCATGTGGACACACAAACTACCGCACTCTGTTCGGCACGATTATTTTGTTTCTTTTACGAGTATGTTGTCCGGTTGTCGTTTGTTCTTTTATTGTTTTGAAGGTTTGAAGACAGGTGTTGTAATTCACTTTAGACTATTGGAACCACTTTGTAGCCCCTCATTGAGCAAAGCCTTAAATCCCAAAACTTTGGCTTCACACTTTTGCATTAGTCAATAAGCAAACCTATTATTTAACAGTTTTAAAAATAGAACATCCGCTAAGTTAATAATATGAGAAACATCGGCAGTAGAGTATATCAAACAATTGAGCCCAAAATTGAGTAATTTTTGTGTATATTACATTAATATCGAGTTATTAAGTCTCTAATTGTATTATATAACTTTACTGAATAATTATAATAGAAGTTACGGTATTCACTTTCCTTTTCCTCTAATTACTAAATACCATGAATAATTATTCTGTATTTTTTCCTTTATGTCGGATATATTTTTTCCTGTTGGACAGAATTGTCGAAATCCCGATTGCAAATTTACAAATAATGGGTATTATTAGGTTAAGATAGATTGGCACAGGATTTATTTTTTAGGAATTTGATTTTATAACTAAGAAAACGGGAATATACTCGATAGCCAAAATATAATACGTGTTGAACAAGTATTTTTAAAAGTAGAGTAAACAACATGATTGGCAATTTGAAAGTGTCAATTGTTACTCATCTAATGTTAAGTAAATTACGACTCGTGTATTAAAAAATATTTCCTGACATTTAGTTTTGGAAACGTATTTTAAAAGCTGGTTCTTAAACCTTTATGTTCAAAACGAGCAACCAGTCTTTGAGTTGTAAATGTACAGTATAAAACACAGAGAAGCGCAAGGCCTTTAGAAACGTTTTAACCTTTGGTTGTATTTACTTGATGTTTGAGGTTTCCACTTTCTATTCACATTACCATTACGAATCTCGTTCTAACCAAAACGCCTTAGAAATTAAACATTATAAAATAATTTATTTTTTTTGTTACATCATTCAAATGTTTTTTATATAATTAATTTTTATTTTCTTTAATCACTCATAGTACAAATAGTATAGTATTAATTTAGGATAAAAACTATTAATTCTAATTTATCGAAGCATAGATGTTAGGCCAATGACGTATGTTTACTAGGCCCAACTGTATCTAGAGTTAACTTTTTTCTAGTTAACATAGTTTTTTTTGGTTTTTATGTGCTAGTATTTTAGATTCCCAATTCAAATCTAAGAGCAAAATTCTTTTCATTGGGAATCTATATACCCCGATACTTCTTATTCACTGCTTTAATTGTAAGGGTAAATTAATGAAGAAGCAACGTTCTATGATCAGATTATCATATTAATTAATCATATTAATTATTGATTAACTAAAACTAACAACACTTAATGGCAGCAAACCTACATACTCGATCTTATGGTGTTTTATGGATAGATAGATAGATAGATAGATAGATAGATATAACTAGATAGATAGATAGATAGATAGATAGCTAGATAGATAGATAGATAGCTAGATAGATAGATAGATAGATAGATAGATATATAGATAGATAGATAGATAGATAGATAGATAGATAGATAGATAGATAGATAGATAGATAGATAGATATATACATATATATGAAAATGAACAAACGGTGTTTTTGGCTTCTGGGGACCTCAAAATTAAAACGTAACATGGCCCCGGGCAAGCGGGCATAGGTCTTACCATGGCTTCTACCGTAATAGCGTATTCCCTATAGGGAAATTCGCTAAAAGTATATCACGTTTAAATTCCTTCTAAACAAAATTTTGCTGTGTTTTCGTTCATTTGAGCAATACAATATGTGTTGCTCATGTAATTTAGAGAAATGTGTATCCCGGTCGCCAAATTATTTCGCAATCTAATCATCAGTGTGGTAACACCTACATATTGAGTTACTGCTGGTCTCAAATATCTGATAACGAATAAATTGACTTCATTAAATCCAATATTATGCACAACTTTAACATTTGTACAGTACAGAATGTAAATACGTATGGAATTTATAGTAAGCTATGTAGTATTAATGTAGAATATCTAGCATGTTTTCATTCATTTTAAAGTTTTATTTACATTAAGTTATATATTTGTAACAAACCGAGTACCAGTACTTCGTAGTGAAGCATTTCAATAAAAATAAAAACTTTTTTGAGGTCTTGACTGTTGGAAAAACTAAAGTGATTGAACCGCTGGCTATCTATTTGCACTGGAATCAAGAGTATTTATTTGCAGAGAGGGAAGTTTCTTTCTGGCGAGCAGTAATTAATTAACTCTCCGACTACTGTATTGTACGCGTCACTGTTGGACAGAGACGAGCGATTTATTCCCAGTAATGGAGACCAGATAATTCCTTACTGTTCGCCGATTAGGAAATTACTGCTAGTCTCTTTGGCCAGTGGATCCTATACATTCAAAAAATACAGTTGAAGTTTAGTTTCAGTTTCATACAGTAGTACTTAAGCTGTTGGCTTTATCTAGTTACTGAACATACTTTCAAAATTAGGACTCATTGGTA
Organism: Neoaliturus tenellus; assembly: GCA_030545055.2. Taxonomy (NCBI): domain Eukaryota; kingdom Metazoa; phylum Arthropoda; class Insecta; order Hemiptera; family Cicadellidae; genus Neoaliturus; species Neoaliturus tenellus. Next base: position 3,017,998 of record CM061534.1, on the reverse strand, counting down.
TGATAGATTTGCAATAAAATTAATATTCTTTCAAGTTAAGGACATATGAACATCGTAGCACAAAATAAGAAAAATTGTTAGTGCCTTTTTTTACTTATGTATGCTTAATGATGTAACTTGGCGACTTTGGACTTTTCAAGTTTCTAAGAGTCTTAACATTTCTCTAATTGACAAAAGAAACTTTCAATAAAATTTAGTAAAACTGTTTTGTTGTGAAAAGTGGGTTTACAAACGAGACTTTCGTCACAGGCTGACAGAAAGTAGGATAACAAAAACTTATGTTTTGTTTAAAGGAATGTTTAACGTAACAATAAATATAGATTTAAACAATGTAGAATCAAAAATCTGAATTTAATTAATATCTGTGAACTTACTAGTGCGTCACCTTCTTTTCTGAGCCAAATTACCTATTCGGCCAAATTAATCAATTTTCTGTCGTCATTAATTTTTCCTATCAATCTTCTAACTGTAAATACTCGTACACTGTTACACCGACAGTGCAAGGCAACACCCCCCCCCACCCCTTCCTCACCCCTTCGACCCGCTGATCTATTGTATTCTGTTACTGTATATCTTGTTAATTGCTTTTTACCGCCACGTCAACCTCCCCCTACCCACGACTGGAGATCATAATGTAATTAACAATTAATTACCGACCGAGTAACCGGAAACACAAAGTTCACCGTGATTAATTAAAGCAGGTAATTAGTTTTGCGCTATGGCCCGTGCCGGTGTCTTTGGAGCCGGCTCACTCCCCGGCGTGTATTACTTCGCGCATTGCCGTAATTATTCTCCATGATCGGGTCAGGTGGAAACGGATGCAGTGATGTGATGACGTTGGATTGGTTGAAACCCGGATTGGAATTGTCAGTCGGCGATTCCAATTAGTGAAGACAATTATTAAATGATATCTTTCATTTCAATGTGTTATGTTTTGTTTTGTAATTGAATTGAAACACGTTTATTGTTTTAAATATTTAAAACGGAATATTCTTTTGTCTTGGGTAGGCATACTTTCTGTTACTTTTCCGTTCCACAATTATATTTATAACATTACTTTACGGTAATTTTTGCGTTGTAAAACACAACTTTTAAATTTAGGCTATACATTCAGGTTATAACAAGTAAACTCTATAGTATAGTAACAAAAATTTTTTCTTAGCACCAACTGTTGAATATTTATTTTACTGCTTTAAAAGTAACTGCAACCTTAGTGTCATTGCCTTCATTTATTATCTGTCAACCATTATGTGAGGTCCCTGTCTCAAAATAGTGATATAGTAATTGAAGTTGTCTGTTTTGTAAATCAGTACTGGTATCAAATTTCAGTGTAGGATATGGATCACCTGGAGCAGTAAACAAATCGAAAACGTCTTAGATTGGTCTGAATAAGGGTTAAATTTCATTTCACGAGGTTATAAGGCATTTTTAGATGGATACAATATTTTTCCTATCATCTAGGGGTCATAAGAAATCCATTGACACACAAATGACCACGATCCGTTCAGAAGTGTTCTCTCTAGACCCTTAGATGCACTCTTTTATCATATATATAAAGATATTAACATCCAGGGAGTATTGTCAAATTTAACATTTTGCGTATTAATTATAAAAAATGATAATAATTGTAGTACAGTAGTATAATATTCATATTGAAGCTTTCTCGTTAATAAATCTGTTGTAATAGTACTTCAGACTAAGCATTCAAACCATCATAAAAACATATATCCTGTCAGATTTTTTATTGATTATAATATCTGGCTTCACATTATATCATAACTAAAAAGCTATAGCTTTCAGTAAAATAAAAAGCAAATTCACAACAGAGTTATTACTAATTCATGTACCCTTGTTTGCAGTACGTTTTTGGTTCCTGGAAATGGATATGCACAGTTGCTAATTACGTTTACGCTTAAAGTGTATCCTTATTTACGATTCCATTAATTATATCTGGACACATTTCGCTTGTTCAAGCAAGTGTACATAATCATCGATGAAATCATTTACTTGAAGCATAATGATTGCAGTCCTGATTATGTAATCAATAGTGTCTTTGGAATTTGGTATACATAAAACTGGCTTGCTGATGAGGGATGACGCGTAAAAATTTTGCTCCATTTTGCGCCAATAAGACGACACATTTTATATTGCCTTTCTTGGCCTATGTCTCGTAGGCGAAAGTCGTTTGCTAGAGGCCTTCGTCTAGTTAGCGTAAGTTTGTTCGAGGCATACGTCTTGAAGCGTCCGTCGTTTGCTAGAGGCCGTCGGCTCGTTAGCGGACGTAGTTTGCTAGAGACCTACGTGTCGTTGTTTAACGTCGTTTGGCGTATGTCATTTTCTAAAGACCTACGTCTTGTTGGTGAACGTCACGTCGTTTTCTAGAAGCCTAAGTCTCGTTGGCGGTAGTAGTTTGCTAGAGACCTACGCATCTTTCCCGAACGTCGTTTACTAGAGGCCTAAGTCTGGTTGGTGTATGTTGTTCGCTATAGGCCTACGTCTCGTTGGAGTATGTAGTTTGCTATAGGCCTTCGTCGCTGTTTGACAGAGACGGGTCCGATATTTTGGTTTTACCCAGGATACAGGACAGTTACGTTTAAGCTCAAGGCTGTAGTTTAAAATCCAAGCAAAATCGAGTTTTATATATATCACTCTAATGAAACAACTAATCTCTCTAATTTAAACTTTTACCCTACATTCTAAATTAAATAAAGTTTGGTCTTGCTTTTACAAACCTTCTACTAGCAATTAGGTGTTCCTCCAATTGTATCTTAAGGTATTTATTAATAGACGTTACAAGGTAACAAGATGGCCAAAGGTGGTCACTTTAAATTCAAATTCAAATTCAAATTTCTATATTTGGATGCTTTTAAACAGCAAAAAGCCAATTACATAAAAGCATCAGTACAAATACAGTAATTTACATGCATGAATAAGAGTTAAATAAATCAGCCCATTCAAGCAATGCAACAGTCACTATACCTAGATAACAATATAACAAAATATAAATAATAATTAAATGCACAAAGTTATACATTCAAAGAAGATAGTGGAACATGCAAATAAATAGAATGAATAATATAAAAAAATTAAATATAATAATAGTTTAATGCAAATTTAGACCACATAAACAAATTAATGAATTAAGTTAATTCAATAACAGTAAACTAATGTTCAGGCTCATGCAATATTACGAGGACTTTATTTTTAAACATATTAAGCGTATCACAGAATAAATCTAAATCTAAATTGGAGTTTGCAGCAAGACAGTTAAACAGTCTACACATATTATTTATTGGAGAAAAATATCCCAGATTGGTTCTAGAAAATGTTGGAGAGAACAGGCAAGAGCTCCGCGAGCCAGGTCGAGGAACAGAAAAATTGAGCCGATACAATAGACCTCCATCATCGACCACTCCCCCAACCATTTTATGTAAAAATAACATATTATTAAGCTTGCTTCTACTGGCCAGACTAGGGACTTCAAACATATTCAATAGTTCAGAATATGAAATTAAGTCGGTGTAAAAATTAAAAGTCTTAAAATAAAGAAATCTTAAGAACTTTTTTTGAATACTTTCAATCATATCTACTAGATAGTTTGCTTGAGGATACCAAATGATCGCCCCAAATTCTACTTAAGATCTTACAAAAGCGAAGAAAAGTAACTTGAGAGAATCAGGATTTTGCAAATAAATACTTGATCTTTTAATAAAGCCGACCATTGAAAAAGAAGATTTACAAACAGATAAAACATGATCATTAAATTTAAAATGATAATCAATTACAATCCCAAGATCTTTTATGCTGGTCATTCTATTGAGAGTAACATTTTCCATGTTGTAATTAAAAAAAATTTGAGATTGAGGTGTTTTTCTGGTGTATGAAACTACTGCACACTTACTTACATTGAACTTTAAATTATTTTTACTCCAGTTTATTAATGAATCTATGTCCTGTTGAAGTTCATAACAATCATTTATGTTGTCAACAACTTTAAAGAGTTTTAAATCATCAGCATATAAAAGCAAGTTAGAAAAAGTAACACAACTCTGAATATCATTAATAAAAATTATGAAGAGCAATGGGCCCAGATTTGACCCCTGTGGAACCCCAGAACCCACAGAGAATTCATTTGAGAAAAATCCTTCATTTGACACGTACTGTTTCCTTTGATTTAAATATGAACAAAAGAACTTGATGAGTCCATCACTTATGCCAAGATAATGCAACTTTGACAACAGATCCAAGTGACTAACTTTGTCAAAGGCTTTTTCGAAATCTGTGTACACTACATCTACTTGTTGATTGTTATCTATTTTAGCTGAACAATATTGAGTGAAATTTAACAAATTTGTGTTGATGGATCTATTTGGGAAAAACCATGCTGAGCGTTACTAATGTATTTTTTATCATGATGAAAAAGTTTATTGTAAATAATTGATTCAAAAACCTTAGCAGCAGGAGATAAAATAGCAATGGGGCGATGATTTTTTATATCATTACTATTACCTTTTTTGGGGACAGGAACAACTCTGGTTAGCTTCCAGACATCAGGAAAACAGTTGTTTTTTTAAGGATAAATTGTATAAATAATGTAAAGGTTTAACTAACACCTCTGAAAATGTAAGCTTTAAAAATTTAAGGGGGTATTTTATCTGGACCCATTGTTTTTTTGGCTTTGAGTTTATTTAAACCCGATAAAACTTTTACTTCAGTTATCTCATCAAAAGTTAAGAAATCTACATTTTTCATAACTGGCGAGGCAAGTGCCCGACGACAGAGCTCATGTGCGCTAATATTTGAATATTGATATACTGATTTGAAATATGTTGCTAGTGCCTCTGCTATCTTCCCCTCCCCCTCTATCTCCTGATCGTCAATAATCATTGTCGCATGTCTCTCACCTGTTCCCCTCAATCTTTTAAGCCAAGTCCAAAATGCTTTGGGGTTTCTGCTGATTTCTAACTCAGCTGACCTAACATAAAGTTTATAATCTACCTTGATCAAATTTTTAACTTAAGATCTTAATTCCTTAAATTTGTTATACAATTCAGGTGTTTTATATTTTTTGTATCTTTTTCTTGCAGTTTCTTTCTTACTAATAACTTTTTTCAGATTATTCGAGTATCAGCAAGGATATTTTGAAGTGTAACTACTAAATTTAGGAACATGCAAATCTAATATGCTATACAACTTGTCATAAAATAAATTAACAGAAACGTCTAGACTATTACTTAAATATAAATAATTCCAATTAGCATTCCTTAAATCACAATAAACAGAATAAAAATCAGCTTTACTAAAATTATAAATAGGATTTCTACTGTCAACATTATTTCCATTAAAATTTGATGATTTTTCATTAAAAAATAATTCAATGTTTAAGGTAGGGTGATATCTATCAATATTAATCAGTGGACATGCATCTTCAGTTACAGACAAATCATCAATATCAGATAGAACTAAATCTAAAGTTCGTCCTAAAAAATTAACAACATTGTTCTATAATTTTAAATTGTACTACCTGTTAAATAGTAACAATTGTTTACAAATATTGTTACCCTTTGACAAATCATATTGTGTGCCAGTGATAGGAAGATTAAAATCTTCCACTATAATTATATTTTCTTTTTTTAATTGATAACAGTCCAGCCTATCTAAAAAAGATTTATAATCATTAAAATGAGAGTTTGGAGAAAAATATACTATTGCAACTATCACTAAGCACTTACTATTTAATTGAACCTTTAATCATATATTTTCTGAATCAGTTTCTAAATTAGCCAATCTTTTGGCTTCGATTCCAGATTTTAAACCAAATAAAACTCCTCCTCCCCTCTCATGACCAGTTACTGCAACATCCCTATCCCTCCTATACACTACATAGTTTTCATTGAACAACTCTGAATTACAAATTGATGAGTTAAGTCAAGTTTCGCTCAAAGCCACTAAATCATAACTGCTCTCAAGCAGACCTAACCTAAAATCATTTGTTTTTGTTCTTAAACCACGGCAGTTTTGATAATAAATACTAAAACTAGACATTATAATTTATAATAAATAGTAGGCTATACGATAAATAAGAAACCATGCAAAAATTAGGCCTATATGAATTAAAAAAAAAAAAAAAAAAATACCGGAACTATCCTATGCAGCCTAAATAATATCCTGGATTCATTCAGAATATGCAAAAATACTTCATGCTTCATACAAGACATTACCGTGCTAAAAAGGATTGCATGCCTTACCGTGATCATAAACTCAAACATTCTGATTTTTAAATAGGCTTGCAAAAACTTTAATACAACCAAGCAGTTACGATAAACATTCGATAATATCGCTAGCAGGTGGAATAAAACATTTTTACAATGAAATGCAAAGTTCATGCAGGCCTAAAAATAAAACAGAAGTTAAATAAATTCTCATGTAAGTTAGGCCTAGGTAACAATAAATAATCTTAAATAATAAATAAAGCTTGATATAAATAAGGCCTACCAGTACCGGTACTTGTTTGAACTCATTTAAGTTTGTCGAGGTCAGATTTTGTGTTGACTAGAATTGCTCGTGCACCTTCAATCTTTCGAACAAACACCTTCCCAGAACTGGTGATCCAAGCGTACTTGAAGTTTTTCTCCTCCTTGAAATGTCTTACTTCATTCCATAATGCCCGAGTGAACTTGGTCAATGATAGATTTATATAAACTTTACTATCTATATCTATAAAAGAGGAAGTATATATATATATATATATATATATATATATATATATATATATATATATATATATATATAAGTAGATAGTACTATGGGGTTCCTAGGACATTTTTGGAGACAATCAAAAATCAAACAAATTTCACAGTTTTTTAATACAATTATGCAATATTTTTGCCACTTTTTGGCCAATTTTCAGCTTTTGTCAAATTGTCATAAAAAATATGCAATTTTAATGAAATTTTTAACAAATATGCCTTAATTTTCTACAAAATAAAATTTTTTTAAAAACAAGTAAAATTATCACATTTTATAAGTATTTTTTCAATAAAATTAATAGTCGACTTTTCATAAGGTAATTTAAAATTTTAATAGTATTTTTTCAATAAATTTGACTAAAATAGTAATAATTCATTCTAATTAATTTCAGTAATATCATTTTTGATTATATTATATTCAAGTAATTTTTCAGATACAATAATAATATAACAATTTGTTTTACTAGTAGCTACTATATCATAATCAAAATCTGCATTAATAATAATATAATTTTTTGAACTTGAAATATTTGTTGGATTTTTTGTAGTATCAATTACATAAATTGGTCTATTTTCTAGAAATTCTGTTGGATTATAATACATTTTACTACTATTATAATAAACTTTTTTATAATCTTGATACATTTCATACATAATTCTAAATTTTTCATTGAATATGTCAAAGTTTTCCAATTCATCAGGGTAATAATGACCATTTAGTTTTACTCTTATATTTTTTATATACATACTATCAAATTTAGAAGTATCATATAACTGATCATTTGTTCTTGATTTTTGAAATCCAATTATAATAAATTTTGGATTATAAATATTTTTATAGATATTTGTTATATCCAAACTTAAATTCTTTCCTGTAATATTTTTTTGTTCAATGCATTGCCAATGATTAAAATGAAAATTTACTTTTTCAAATTTGCTTAGTTCATTAATTAATTGAATTTTACTTGTTGTTTTGTATTCAATTATAGGAACTCTAATAAAAAATTCATCAACTGTTATTTTACCTTCAGCTGGTAATGTTGCATTATCATAAGTTCCATCAGCCTTTTTAGTTTTCCATCTAAAAATTGCATCATTATCTTGTGATCTAATAAATGTTATATTAAAACCTCCTTTGTATATTGGAATATTTACATTTTCAAAAAATCCTAATCCAAAATGAGATAAATTACCAATTGCTTCAAATGCTTTACTAAAATTTGATTCAAAACCATTATTAATTTGATTTATTTCTGATTTTGAATAAGTTATAGTACCTTTAATTGTACTTAATAGACCAGGATATTCAATTTCATCAATCAATTTATTATGTTTTCTAACTTCAATTTTTGAAAATAAAAATGGAACAAAATTATCAATTAATTTTATATTAGCACCATTATCATATGCAGTTCCACCAGATTTAGTCAATTTACCAGATATATAAAATTGAAATTTAGAAGTACAAAATCCATCTCCAAAATCTATATTAAATTCAGTTTTTTTATTAGGTTCATTTAAATGTAATTTAGATAATGGATAGAAATTTTTGTATTCAGCTCTTTCAATATCATTTATATATTTTTTGTAATCAGCCATTTATTAAGGATAATTTTTTAAATCAAAAGCTTTTTTAAAACAAGTAAAATTTTCATAATTTAATTTTTATGATTTTATAATGTCAAATTTTATTTATGTATCAATTTCATTTTTACTTTTAAAATACTCAATTTCTGTAGCATGATCAAGTATAAATTTTGCTGATATTTTTTGATGTTCTAAAATTAATTCCCAATTTAATGTAAAAGCATAATCATGAATGAAATATTCAGTTAAATCTTGATATTTACAAATCAAATCAATATAATCTTTTAGTTGATAGTTTATGAATTCAGTAATAAAATCTATAGTTAAATTTTGATGTTGAGCAATTTTTTGCCAATTTAATTTATTTTGAAACAATCTCATCATATTAATACTCAATTCATATTTTTCAGAAATATCATCCCAATCATCTTTGTTTAATTGATTTTGGTTTCTGATAATGAATAAATCAAATGAACTGTATAGAGCCATTTATTAGGGAGAAAATTTTGTAAAACAACTTCTCTTTGAATTACAAATACAACATTTTGATTTAATTATATTTATATTTTTTAATTTTATTATCTGAATATCTTTAGAATTAGTTTTTTGTTTACATTTAAGACAATAAATCAACTCCATTTATATAAAATAAATTATTGTAATTTATCTATATCTCCTTTAATTAGTATTATTTCTGCATTTAATTCTTTTATTGATTTATTGACTCCATCAAATAGAAATTTTAGTTCTTTTTCTAATTTTTCTTCTAAATTTTCAACATGTTTTCCAATATTAATTAAAAATTCTAAAATTTTATTTAAATCTTTTTTAGTTTCTGAATAATCACTACCAATTTCAATAATTGAATCTAAAACTTCATCTAATTCTGACTTAACTATAACATCATATTTATTTATACTTGGTTTTACATTAACAATTCTTTTACCATTAATATTTATATAATTTTTTGATAAACCAATAGCATTTACTAAATTTTCAGTCTTTTTTACATGACTTTTAAAACTTTTACTAAAATTATTAAAAAATGAATTTAATTTGGAATTTATATAATCTTCTTTAATATTAATTGGATGTTTTTTCTGTCTTCCAAACAGATCAAATATATTTTGTGAATCCATATTTATTAAGGATTAATTTATTTATTATGTTATCAAATTTTTTATTTTTATTTAATTCATTTAATATAAAAATACATAAATGACCACAAATTGGTGGATCATTATAATTTTGAATTTGATTATCATTATAAAATATATTATCTTTTCCTAAATATTTAACTAATTCTATTGGTGGTTTATTAACTATATTTCCATATGAATCAAAATAATATTTAATTTTATCTTTTTTATAATAACAAACCCAATGAGTTCCATTTCCATCAAATGAATCTAAATTTATAATTCCACATTCAAATTTATTAACTTTATTAGGTAATATATCTCTCATAAATACACCTCTAAAATATTTTATATTTTTACACAATTTTTCTAATTCACCTAATGTTAGTGGTTCAAAATTTTTTTATAATTTTGTTTCATATATTTTAATGTTTTTTTTTATCTAAACCAGATCCTTCTACATTTTTTAATTCATGATCTAACCAATCAACAAAATTTCTAAATTTAGGAATTATAGATTCTTTTACTACTTTTGCTCCCTTTCTAACATTTGGTGTATAATTTTTAACTATAGGTATATTATCAGCAAAATCTAAAATTTCTTTTAGTAATCCACCATTTTTTATTTCTTTTAATTGATTATATGAAAATTCAAATCTTAATCCTTTATTTAATTTTTTATGTTTATTTAGTTTATTAATTTGTCTTTTAGATAATAATATAATATCTTTTCCATTTTCATTAAATTGATCAATATTAAATTGAATTATAACTGATCTTTTATTTTTAAATGCTAATTTTATTTTTGATTTTTGATTATCTGTCAAGTTTATATTTGTTTTTTCCATTTATTAAGAAAAAAATTTATAGTTTTTTTATAATATAGATTAACTTAATTAATGAAAAATTTTATTAAAATTTTAATCCTACTTCTAAACCCATACCAAATTTTCTTTTCATCCACATAGCACCTGATGTTGGTAATGCAACTAATCTTTCACCAATTCCATAATCATTTGATGTTACTATATCCCATGCTTTATCTTGTAAAATTTTATCAGCTATTTCATTTCTAGATTTTGTATCTTTATGATCTCTATAAAATAAATCATGTTCTTTAGCAGCTTTATCTAAATCATTTATTCCAGGATCACCTCTTTTTACTCTTTTATTTAATTTAGTTCCAGGCCCTAGATATTGATAACCAGGTACATGTAATTCAAAAGGTAAATTATTTATAACATCATTTAAAATACCTGATCCATCTTTTAATAATGGTGATGAAATATTTGCCAAAATTCTTTTTAAATACTTAATTCCTTCAGGTTTTTCAATTAATTCATCTAATTTATTTGATATAAAGTCTTTAATTGCTTTCTTTTCATTTAAAAAATTATTATTACCAGCTTTTTCTTGTGCATATATATAATTAATAATATTATCTAATTTATTTAAATCATCTATAAATCTATATTCAATTTTATTTTCTGTATATTGTCTGATTCCTGAACCTTCAATTTCCCCTTTTAATTCCCAAATATGTTTAATTAAATTAATATATTTATCACCCTTACTAGATTTTGGTTTTTTACTATTTGGATCATTATTTTTATAAATTGAATTAGTTTCCCATAAAATCTTTGAATAATTATTTAAATCATCTTGTGTATATAAATTATTATCTGGCTTCTTTTCATAAGTTAACAATCTCCATAATCCATGTGTTCCATTATATTTTTTATCATCAATTATTAAATCATCATTATCAATTACAGTTATTTTATCACCAATCATAAATGATTTTTTATGTTTATTCCAATATAAACCAAATTTATCATCTTTTGTTCTTGGTAAATATTTTTGTGCTAATGGACCAATAATTTTATCTAATGTTTGAGGTGAAATTAAATTTGGGTCAATAAATGTCGATTCTTCTTGAATTATTGGTTGTCTGATTGGTCTAAATGGAGTACTTGAAGGTAAATTTAATTCTTCAGTTTGTGGTATTGACATATTAGCAAAATTATTAACAACAGGTACCAATTCCATTAGGTTTTTATTTTCATTTAAGACTTCATCAATTTTATTTTCAACTTTACCAATTGCTGATGTTATAGGTTCATATGCTTTTTGTTTAATTTTTTCATAATTATCTTCAATTTTAATTTGATTTTTAAATTCTTTTATTAATTTTTTCTCAATATCATCTAATTTTTTAGCTTCATTAACAGATATTTTATCCATTTATTACAAAGAAAAATTTAGGTTCAAAACAAATCATGTTAACATAAACACAAATCATGTTAACATAAACACAAATCATATTAACACAAAACACAAATCATGTTGACACAAACACAAAATATGTTAACATAAAAACAAATCATGTTAACACAAAACACAAATCATGTTAACACAAACACAAATTATGTGAACATAAAAACAAATCATGTTAACACAAAACACATCATGTTAACACAAACACAAATCATGTTAACATAAACACTAATTATGTTAAACACAATTCATTTTACTTTATTTCTGTAATTTTCATTAAATATATAAATACTAATGAAATAAATAATACTAATAAAATAAATATTCTATCAATTATTGAATCAAACATACAACAAGCCATTATCATTATTTAATATCAGAAAAATTTTTCATATATTTTCCATCATTTGATTTTTTTAATAAATTAATAGTTAAAAATCCATAGTCTTCTTTCCAACAATCATTACAAATAGTTTTAAATTTATCAAATTTCATATCTGATCCAACAAAATTATTATATATTTTTTTCATATAATGTTCATTTTGTTTAAAAATGCATAACATATTTAAATTATTTCTAATTAATTGCATATCAACTTTTGAATAACATTGTGATAAATAAATACATGATATATTTTTATGTCTACCCATTATAAAATATTCTTTAATTTTATCTTGTTTTTCTAAAATACAATCATCAAAAACTACTAATGAATTTGGTTTACATTTATTTAGTGGAATCATATCATCATATGAAAAATAAGAAATTTGTTTATTAATATTTGATTCTATATTTTTAAATCTTTTTTGTAATAATTTATAAGATGGTTGTTCTAATGATTTACTAAAAATATATAAATTTGAATATGGAATTAATCTTTTGTAAATAAAATTTAATAATAATGTAGTTTTACCAGATCCACTTGTTCCTATAATTAATAATCTAATAGGTTGATCATTTTCATTATTTTTATCATATGATTCTAATTTTATATTATCTTTTTTTTCTAAAAATTTCTCCATTTAAATAAGATGAAATTATTTAAAATAATTGGTCATTCATCCAAACTAGAATTAAGATTAGAACATCCAATACATTTAGATGGAAAATATAGTATTGGTTTAAGTGGATTTTATTCAGATAATTTTATATCAAATATACCAAATGATTATAAAAACTGTTATGGATATTCTATTAAAGATGAAGATGATAAAATTATAGATCAATATTTTGATATAAATAAAGGAAATTATACAATTGAAGAAATAAAAAATATTTTTATTAATAGTTTAAAAGAATTTAAAAAGAAAATTAATAAATTTGATGAAAATGATTTTATACTGAAAAATGATGGACCATATATTATAATAAAATCTCCTGTTAAAATTATAGTAACAACAATTATAATCGATTTATTAGGGTTAAATAATAAAATAATTGAACCAAATGTATTAACAAAAGGAATAAACCTACCAAAAATTAGACCTTTTGATGTTATTGAAATTCTATCAGAAATTCTAATCAGAAATTCTATATTCATTTTATCCAAATGTTGAATATGGATCAAAAATTAGTGAAAAACCAAATGAAATTGATTATATTCCTTTAAAAAATATAAATAAAATTCAAAATATTGTAATATCTATTCAAGATAGTGATGGAAATCTAATAAATAATGAAAATATTAAAAGTATTGCATATTCAAGATTAAAACAAAATTTGTAATATAAAATTTGTCTACATAAATAATAAAAACCATAATTGATTTAATTAACAATAATTTTATATTTAATAATAAATTAATTGTATTTAATAAACAAAATAATCCTTGGTTTAAAGGAAAAGATATATTAAAATATAAAAATTCTAGAAAAGTTTTATTTGATAATGTAAAAGAAAAATATATAAAACTTTAAAAATATCAAGTGTAACCAACAGTTACACTTACATAATGATGATAAATTAATTTACATAAAAATTATAGATGTCACAAATTATGACACCCTAGAAATTGATGTACAAACATGTTTTTCAGATGCCCTAAAACAGGGCGTCAATAAAATAGATAATAAAACAATGTTTATTTATGAATCTGGTTTATATTTATTAATTTTAAAATAAAAAAAGTAGAAAACAATAAGGATAAATTAAAATTTATAGATATTTTAGAGGGGACAATTTGTCCCCCCCTATCATATAATGAAAAAACATACAAAACTTATTAAAATTAGGTAGGACCCAAAATGGGTCCCATATAAATTAGAATATTTATTTTAAAATTTTTAAAGGAGGTAACCTTATTATACAATAAAAACTTAAGGGTAACAAAATGTTACCCTTCTTAAACATTCAAAAATATTCATAAATATAATAAATTATATACAAATTTGAGACCCGTCTTAAAGACGGGTCTTACTTATAATGATAATAAAGTAAAATTTATAGATATTTTTATGTTAGATAATCAATAAATTATTGAATATATTTAAATTTATTAAAGAAAATATTTAAAAATATACATAAAATTATAGTATAAATTCAATATCATATGGTTATAAATTATTAATATAATTTTGATCATTTTCTTTAAAACTTTCTTTAACATAATTTTTATAATATTTATAAATGGTTCTATTATAAAATTAAACTTATAATGATATACAAAATAATTTTTATATTTAAAAAGATATATTAAAAATTTATTTGATATTTTAGTTTTAAATAAATATAATTTTATATCAAAATCATTATTTATTAATTCTTTTGGAATAATTAAAATTTCCATTTATTTATAATTATTTTTATACCCCCAAGGTAATGTATCAATTTTATTTTCACAAATAAATCTTTTGTGATCTCTATTACTTAAAGCTAATTTATTTATTGTAATTGTATATAGTTCATGTTTAAAACTTCTAATACAAGTCATTTCTCTATATTGTTCTTGATCATCAAATAAACATTTCTTAAAATCATCCATATGTAATGTTTTATCAACAACACTTTTCTTAATACCTTTACATTTTACAGGATTTTTATTATTAAATTCATAACTATATAATTTTGATCTTAAACCACAATATTCTTCTAATATTTCACCATTCAACTCATCTTTAAATTTACCAATTATTTTTTTATTCTTTTCACTATAGCATTCATGTTCTTTCTTATAATCACTTGTATCAAATTCATTAATATTTTCTTTAATAATTTTATATGGATCCTTTTTAAATTCTATAAAATAACTGTCTGTGTCCATATATAATAACCTTATATTTGGATCAAACTTCTTTAATTTTTCATAATAAAATTGATACATATGTAATTTTGATAAATCAAGTACTGAAAATCCTATATAGATTGTTTTATCAAACTTAACCTTTTCTTTTATCATATGTGAAGCAATACAGTCTTTATCAAATATACTAAATGTTTTAAAATTAGGTTTTTTTGCTTGTTTTAATGAAAACTTTTCATCACCTAATTTAATATCACATCTATTTCTAACATTTTCCATAGTTTTTCCAAAAACACTATTATTCATCAATTTAAAAAAGTCTTTTTCAAAATCTGATGTTGATTTGGATCTTAATTTAGTATTTAATTCAATATATTTTTTCATATAATCATCTTGATCAAATGCTATAACTCTATTAACTTTCTTTAATTTTAATCCTTTTTGTAGATAATATTTTAAGTTTCTTGAATGAATAACATAATCTTTCTTATCAAATAATGTTGTACAAAGCTTATTATTATAATGTTCAGGTGCTAATGGTAAATCTTTATGATCATCATGTAATTCAATAGGATATTCTAAATCAACATCTAATATATATCCATATTCAGCATTTTCATCTAATTCTAATATTGTTTCTTCCCATTCATTTAATGTATATGTATTAGGATTCATCCATGTTATATCTTTATAAGGTAATTTTTGACTTAAAGCCCATCCATATAGATTATTTGCATCTATATATAACATATAATTTTCAGGTTTTGTTTTATCATAATTTTTTGTATATTTATTGTTTGCTTTACAATATCTAGTTATACATTGTGAAATACCACCTCTAATACCTTTTTCAATCATTAAATACATATTATAATCACTTATTAATTCTAGTTTAATTTTTGTTAATTTTAACATAGAATCCCAAGCTAATGATGGTGATGTTAGATAATGTGCTGGATCTAATTGATAATTTTTCAAACAAACAGATCTAAAATTTTCAAATATATCAGCTAATAATAATACATCCTGAATATTATACAAATCTGAATAATTACCTAATGTTTTTATTTTTAATTTATTCCAAACTTTTATATAATGTTTATAATCATCATCACTTATATTTTCATTAGTTAAACAACTATAAAATTGATCTTTTTCTAATATTTTATCATAGTTTAATTTTTCGACATTATCAATAAATTCATATGGAAATACACCTTTAGAAGTTAATATTTTTAAAGTTTCATTATCATATTCAATTTTATCATTTTCTTTTATAAATTTATTTATATGCTTAAATTCTTTAAGATTTTTAGCTAATTTTTCAATTGATGTAGCCATAAATCTAAATGTATCTACAAATGAGAATTTTATAAATTTTCTAGGTTTATCACCTTCAAATTCATAACCATAACCAGAATTTACTGAATAGTTTATATATTTTTCATCTGTATTAGCTAACAAATCAATTTTACCATATTTTTTAGCTAATTCTTTTATAAACAAATGTGTATCATAATTTGAACTATTATGACAGAATATAGGAATACTTTGAGGGAATTTTAGATTTAAATTACAATTTAAATGTGCAGCACCCCTAAATTTTCCTGTTAAATGGCAATGATCTCTTACTTTTATTCTTTTATCATCATCAAAACCACTATTTTCACAAATATGACAAATATTAGTTTTTTTATAATTAATTTCTTCTTCATTAGTTAAATTCATAGGCTTTTTATTTTTTGAATTATATTGTTTGGCTATATATTTTGAAATTTCATCTAAATATTCAAATAATTTATTTGGTACATTTATTAATTCTTCTTCATTTTTTGCTCTATAACAAATAGGTTTAAACATTTTATTAGTTACTCTAGATACTAAATAGATTGTAAATCCATATGGTATATGTTTTTGAATTTTATTTGTATATGAGCAATTTGGATTATTTTTACAATTATCAATCTTTTCTAATATACTTTCAAAATCCATATAAATTACATATGGATGTTCAAACTTTTTGTAATAGTTTTTAAAACTTACTTTTTGACCAGGAAATGGCACTATAGGTCTACAAGGTTCTAATGATTTACATATTTCTAAATGATTATTCAAGTCTTTATTTTTGTAGAAATGAGTCAAACATCTTCTACAAATATATTTTTTTGTTTTATGTTTTGATAATTGAGAATATACCAATTTATTTAAATCTGTTATTAATATATAATGACAATTATTACCAATTTTATAATATAATAAATCAATTTCTAATTTTACATTATAATATTCAGATATTTGTAATGGCACTATTTTTTTATCTTCATCAATTCTATAAATATTTATTGACATTGATGGATAGTTATATTTAGAGTCAAACGATCTTTTTTCAAATAATTTAATATCTTTTAATGTTATTGGATAATCAAAACCTTTAAAAATATCATCATTTATATATTTTTGATATTGTTTAACTCTTTCAGCATGTTCATTTGGTTTATCAATAGCACATCTAATTGCATAAATAAAACAATATTCATCTTTATTTTTAAAATTTACACAACATTTTTTATTCTTAATTTCATTTGGTAATTCTATATATGATCCAGCATTTAATGAATTATTTTTAGATAATTTTAGATTTAATTCAACACATCTTTTTAATGACCAACCAGAGCCTTTTGATGGTTGATTTAGTTGTTCTCTAACTATTAATTTCTTAAATTGATCATCAATAAAATCATCTATATTTAAAATATCTGAACTTTTTATGCAAAAATACATATTACTATTTTGAATTTCACCATTTATTAATTTTCTTTCATATTCACATTCTAAAGCCATTTGTCCTTTAATATTTTTAAATTTTTGTTTTTCTATCAATTTTTTTATTTCATTTCTTTGAGTTTCTAAATAATCATTAATATCTAAATCATCATTTGAATTTGTTAAAATATAATCTTGAAAATATCCTTTTAATGATGAAGCTTCTTGAATATTTATTATATTTTCTTTTGGAATTGGTCTATTTTTAAAATAATCATTTAATAATCCAATTAATTCTCTTCTAGTTTTATTAACAATTTTAATACTATTTTTAATTGCTAAATTTTGAATATATTTTAATGATCTATATTCTAAATTATTTGGATTTTCTTTAATTTTGTTTAATCTTTTAATTAGTTCATCTCTAGATAAATTTTCATAATTTCTGACAGATAATTTTTTTGCAATTTCATTTAATTTTTCTATATTAAATAATGAATAATTTGTAAGATCAAATGTTTCTTTAATATTTGTTAATTCATCTAAAGTTTTATTTTTATAATTATATATATTATTATTTTTACACCAATGTTTTAATTCAAATATTTTATTATCGTATTTTTGTTTATTTAATAAATGTTTAGTTGAATTATAATGTCTATCATAATTTTTATATAATATATTTTTATTACAGTAAGGACAATTAATATTTTTATTTGTTCGTTCCATTTATTAGAAATAATTTTTACTTAGAAATAAAACTCTTAAAAATATGAGAAGTTTTTCCACTTTTTTCTAGGTAATTTATAGTTTAAATTGTATTTTTTCAATCAATAGTCAACTTTTCACAAGTTAATTTAAGTTTTCTAGAGTATTTTTTCAATAAAATCAATAGTCAACTTTTCACAAGTTAATTTAAATTTTCTAGAGTATTTTTCAATAAAATTAATAGTTGTATTTTCATAAGTCAATTTAAGTTTTCTATAGTATTTTTTCAATAAAATTTAAACTTTTTTAAAACAAGTAAAATTATTATTTTTATCATATTTTTAAATTTTCTAGTTTTGTTATATTTTTGTCATGAATTTTAGTTTCTAAATGTCTTAAATAATTATTAGTCCATTTAATATTTCTTCCACATTCACAAAATTGTGGTTTTAAAAACATTTCTCTAATACATTGTATACAAATTGCATTTTTTCTATCTTTACTATAATGATAATTATTAAAATTTGAAATATCTTTAATTTCTTTACATTTATGACATTGTTTTTCATTTAATTCAATAACTTTAATATTATCATATAATTTTTTATAATACAAATCCTTACATTCTTTACAATAATAATATAACCCATCTTTAGTATTTTTATCTTTATAAAATTTTGATATATCTTTATATAATTTACACCTTAAACATTTCTTTTCCATTTATATAAAATAAAATTTACAAATTGGTTTTTTTCAATTCATATTCATAAAAATTTCCAATAATATCTTCATTATTTTGATCTTTTATACTATATGTAACTGGATTTGTATTATTAATTTTAGAAATTATAAATATTTCTCTAGACCAATTATTTTTATATTTATTGGAAAATGTTGATTTTTTATTTCCAATTCTAACTCTATCATTTATTTTAAATTTTGATTTGGTTATTGTTTTTGGTGGTTTATATTTAAAAACAGTATCTAATAAATCCTTTTCATTTTTTTTATTTACTTCAATTGGTTTCATTTTAATTGTTGAATATGAGTTATTATATTCTTTAACAATTTTTGGTAAAATATTTATCCATCTATAATTTTTATTAATTTCAAATTGTATTTTCATTTTTTCATTTTGTGTTCTATTATACCTTTCTATTATACTTGATTTTTCTTCATTTTCTGTATGATACAATTTAATATCATATTTATTTAATATTTCTTTGAATTCTTTATTGATAAATTCTAATCCTTTATCTGTATGTAAAAGATTAGGTGATTTATGATTAATTTTAATTGCATCATTAATTATTTCTTCAAATGCTTTAGAAACTGTTTTTCCATTTTTTTTCTTTAATGGTTTTGACCAAACATATTTTGAGAAAGTATCTATCACATTTAACATATATTTATAACCATCATTTTCTTTTTCATAATTTTTCATTATAATTAAATCTGCTGCCCATAAATCATCAATACCTAATGTAATTATTTTTCTTTTTAGAAATTTCTTTCTGATTGGAGCATGAATTTCATTTGCTTCAATTATTTGTTCATTTTTAGTTAATTCTTTTTTAATTATAGGTTTAACTTCTTTTTTTTAAAATTTTACTTTTATTTGTTTTACAAATTAAACATTTAGTAGCTATTCTATATAATCCATTTTTCATTTCAACAATTTGTGGATTAATATTTTTAGTTTTTTTCTTACACTTGTGACAATGAATTGGTTCATTCATTTATATATAAAAAATATTTTATACATAAATGAATTGAATCAATTCATTTATGTATAAAATATTTTTTTAATAAATGGATATGTGTTATAGATGTCATAATCAAACTAATTTTACTATTATTGGAAATTGTGTAGGATGTAATATATGTAAAAGAATTATTTATGAAAAAAAGATTAAGAGAAAAAGTAATAAGAATAAACATCTTAAACATATTTTAAGAGAATTTAACCATTTTCAACCATATAAAACACACCAATTAATTAATGAATTATATATTTTATGTATTTCCAATCATTTTGAAATAACACCTAAGAATATAAAATTATTTTTAAAACAAAGGAATTATACAAATTGGATATTTTACTATCAATTTTTAAACAAAATATACAATATTAATTTTGAATTGAATCATGAAGATAAAGAAAAAATTACACTAGTTTTTAATACATATTTATGTTTTAAGAAAAGTAATATATCATATAAAAAATTATTACCAATGATTTTTAAATATTTAAATATGGATTTTTGTATAAAACCTAATTATGATGATAACTTTTTAACATATCTATCACAAATGAATTTGTAATATTTTTTCCCTATATAAATGGATCTGTTAGAAGAAATTAATAATATTGGAGAATTAAGATTTAAAGAATATAAACCATTAAAAAGTTTAAATTTAAATGAAAAATATAAAATTGAAAAATTTGAAAGAATTAAAGATAAATATGGATATACAATTATTGTTGAATTAGAAAAATGTAAAATACATTTACCAAAAAGATTTACTAATATAATTGATGATAAAACTATTAAAGAATTAAATAAAAAAGATTTAAATTTAATTGTCACGGCTTTTAAGACTTTTGATGATAAAGAAACTGCTTTAGTTAAATTTGAATAATTATTTTAGTATAAATGTATTGATAATAAATTTTAAATCATCTTGTAAAAAATTATAATTTTACTAGTTTTAAAAAACTTTTTATTCTGTAAATAATTTCATATAAATTCATGCATATTTATTAAAAATTTCATTAAATTTGCATATTTTTTATGATAATTTGACAAAAGCTGAAAATTGGCCAAAAAATGGCAAAAATATTGCATAATTGTACTGAAAAACTATGAAATTTGTTTGATTTTTGATTGTCTCCAAAAGTGTCCTAGGAACCCCATAGTACTATCTACTTATATATATATATATATATATATATATATATATATATATATATATATATATATATATATATATATATATATATATATGTATGTTGCCTATAGACTCCGAAACCGCTCAACAGATTGCAACGAAACTTTCAGGCATTATTAAGCATTATTCAAGGATGGTTTGTGTGAAGTTTATCTGACCCAGAGGGCATACAATGGTGCAGTGTCAGGTTTTAGAAATTTAGTGTTTACAAAATGAACTGCTGTAATTAAAAAAATTGAAAGTTTCATTCAAGCAGATGCTTATAATCATAGAAGTAACCAGGTGTGAGGTTTAATGTTGATGTTTGTGTTGCCTTTATGGCTCCGCCCTACGGAAGCTCACAATTACACTAAAAGCCTACAGGTGGTGAAATTTGACATGGACGATTCTCTTTGTCCATAGGTGCACCATAGGTCCATAGGTTTTGCAAATGTAGTTTTTAAGCTCTTTAGGGCTCCACCCCACTGGACTTCAAAATTACTTTAGGGCCACCGGGGTTGAAATTTGATGGACGATTCTCTTTACCTATAGGTACACAATAAGAAACGATTTTGCAAATATAGTTTTTTAAGCACTTTAGGGCTCCGCCTCACTGGATATTGAATTTACTTTAGGACCTCCGGAGCTGAAATTTGACATGGACGATTCTCTTTGCTCATAGGTACTCACTAGGAAACGGTTTTGCAAATATAGTTTTTGAAGCTCTTTAGGGCTCCACCCCACTGGACTTCAAAATTACTTTAGGGCCACCGGGGTTGAAATTTTATGGACGATGCTCTTTACCCATAGGTACTCACTAAGAAACGATTTTGCAAATATAGTTTTTTAAGCACTTTAGGGCTCCGCCTCACTGGACATTGAAATTACTTTAGGACCTCCGGAGCTGAAATTTGACATGGACTATTCTCTTTGCAGATAGGTACTCACTAGGAAACGGTTTTGCAAATATAGTTTTTAAAGCTCTTCAGGGCTCCACCCCACTGGACTTCAAAATTACTTTAGGGCCACCGGGGTTGCCACTTTATGGACGATGCTCTTTACCCATAGGTAAGGTACTCACTAGGAAACGGTTTTGCAAATATAGTTTTTTAAGGTCTTTAGGGCTCCACCCCACTGGACTTCAAAATTACTTTAGGGCCACCAGGGTTGAAATTTGATGGACGATGCTCTTTACCCATAGGTAAAGTACTCACTAGGAAACGGTTTTGCAAATATAGTTTTTTAAGCTCTTTAGGGCTCCACCCTACTGGACTTCAAAATTACTTTAGGGCCACCAGGGTTGACACTTTATGGACGATGCTCTTTACCCATAGGTAAGGTACTCACTAGGAAACGGTTTTGCAAATATAGTTTTTTAAGGTCTTTAGGGCTCCACCCCACTGGACTTCAAAATTACTTTAGGGCCACCAGGGTTGAAATTTGATGGACGATGCTCTTTACCCATAGGTAAGGTACTCACTAGGAAACGGTTTTGCAAATATAGTTTTTTAAGCACTTTAGGGCTCCGCCTCACGGGACATTGAAGTTACTTTAGGACCTCCAGAGCTGAAATTTGACATGGACGATTCTCTTTGCTCATAGATACTCACTAAGAAACAATTCTGCAAATATAGTTTTTGAAGCTTTTTAGGGCTCTGCCACATTGGACTTCAAAATTACTTCAGGGCCACCAGGGTTGAAATTTAACATGGACGTGCCTCTTTGCTCATAGGTATTCACCGAAGAAACGTTTTGCAAATATAGTTTTTTAAGATCTTTAGAGCTCCCCCCCACTGGACTTTAAAATCACTTAACGGCCACCGGGGTGGAAATTATATGGATGATTCTTTTTGTTCATAGGTGCTCACTAAGAAACGGTTTTTCACATATCGTTTTTAAGCATTTTAGGGCTCCGCCCCACTGGACTTTAAAATTACTTTAGGGCCACCGGGGTTGAAATTTGATGTACGATTCTTTTTGTTCATAGCTACTCACTAGGAAACGGTTTTGCAAATATAATTTTTAAGCTCTTTAGGGCTCCGCCCCACTGGACTTTAAATTTCTTTAATGCCACCATGGTTGAAATTTTACTTGGACATGCCTCTTTGCTCATAGGTACTCACCAAGTATGGTTTTGCAAATATATTTTTTAGTAGGGCTGTGCTCCACTGGACTTTAAAATTAATTTAGGGTTTCCGGGGTTGAAATTTGACATGGACGTGCCTAATTGCTCATAGGTGCTCTTGCATTTGCAGTTACGATCCATAAGATAAAAGTCAAACTTTGACTATTCTGGGTTTAAATTTGCAAAATGCCTTTTTATCCTTTGGCCTTACGGTAATATTAATATACTTACTTTCTATTCCACTGAATTTTTTTGTTATATTAAAATAGCTTTATTTATGTAAACAATTTAATTTGAGCGCAGCAACGCGCGCCGGGTAACTGCTAGTCACTATTAAAACCGAGTTCAGAAGCGGAGAAACCAACTTTGACTCGGGATCTGGCTCGAAAATCTTCCATATCAATACGTCTGCAGAACTTGATTATAATTCCACGTGGAGCTAGAGGATTATTAGCATTGCTAGCCAAACGATGTACAGCGTCTATCATGCTTTCTTTCAGCTCAAAATTCACAGCCTTAGCTACCAACTTAACGACAGCAATAATGTTCTCATTCTTCGACTCCGGAACACCTTGGATCTCTAAACAATTGCTCCTTGTGTATTGGTTAATAGCATCAAGTGTTTGTTTTAGGTCCATCACTTGCTTCTTAAAATTTAACAGTTCACTGGATAGTGATTGGAGACTAATTTCATGTTTTTGAATATTATCAAAATTGGTCTTGATAGATTTAGCATTGTCTTCTATTTTGTTAAAACACATGTCAATTGTACTGCTGATATCACTTTTAAACGACCTGATGTCCTCCTTAATTTCTAATACGTCTTCACTAAATTGTTTATTTTGTGATTTAATTTCACTAACCTCTTACAGTAATAAATCAAGTTTATTTCCAATTGACATTGTCAAATTGTCGTCCGTTGCACTGCTTGAGCTATTGCTACGAGTGACCACCATATGAAACACCGGTCAGCTCTACAGACAAACTCCAACAAGTTTTAGGTTACTGTTTGAACGACTTAAAAAACACTTCAGTATAGGGTTATTAACCAATAAAAGTGCATGCAAATAAATAAATGAGATTAAAAATACTTGTCCAACTAATCATGCAAAATATCACAGACTGAATCACTCAATAACCCTTTTAAAATCACAATATTAACGGAGCCGATCTGACATACGTCTACTCCATATGCATGTTGTTCTTCTTCTTCTTCTTTACTCATCAATCCTCCGATAAAGCCCTCTCCCCAGATCGTCACCGGCGTGTTGTTCCGGCCCAGCACATTAGGCCTATACTCAACCCGGGTCCCTTTGACCACTCAGGTGGACGACGGTCGCCCAGCGCCGCGACAAACAGTTATTTTGGGTTCGTCTCGGTGTTAAAGCGTTTAATCTTCGTTGACTCGAGCATCACTCGTCGCCGTGTAACGAGTTTGTCTCAAAATAATTGTTTTGCCGGTCTCTACAACGGAGAAGAATGTCGATGTATTAGGGTTGAACGAAGAGGGTACACTTTTACCAATGTACTTGTTGTTTCACACTTTCATCAAAACATGGTATTTTTACCGATTTTGTCAGTTTAAGACTTTTTGTTTCTGAAATTTCACAGAAAACATAGTTAACGTTAGTAAATATATCGAGGACTACTAAGATTAGTGTTTTTGTTAACTGAAGTATTGATACACATATACCTAAGCCATACAAAATATTGTCACAAGTTTAATCAACTTGTCGATAACATAAATAAAAGAATTAGTCATGTTATAAATACTGTTCAAACATATTTCAATATATTCTGTGAAATTTGTTTTAATTAACATAAAATTTATCAATTTGTCTTTAAACACAGATTTAATTGTTGGATGGTTATTTATGGATTAATTACCAACTCTTTGACAATATATACGCGTTTTAACAGTAATAAACAAATATTTTATTACTAAGAAATGTTTTTTTAATTATTGTTGGGAAAATTTATGCCGATTGAAATTCAAAACGAAGCGAAATTTCATGAAGAATAAACGCTATATTTCAAACTTAAAGGACTCCAATAGAAGCATATAAAAGTAAGAAATTTAATGTGCAGTCACAAGATTTTGCCAGGTAGAAGATGAAGTGTTATCTGCAATAGAGATAATAAATTTACTGTTTGCGAGTTTCGCATCCATTGCATGATTCTTATCTTCAGCAAGGTATCAAATAATTAGTTGCTTTTACATGCTGTTTAAAAAACTTATACAAGGAAACTTAATGGAAAAATTATAGCAGTTCGTGTGTTCAGTACATTTATCACTCATTTATAAATACAGTAATCAGGATTACAATAATACAAGGAATTTATATTAACTTACTACGTGAATTTTTATTCAGCTGAATGCAATTTGTAGCTTCAGTGTAAGAGTATGTTATATTTAGGTTTTTCAAAGAAATCACAGTTTTTGGTAAAAGCTAAACATAAATGTTAAAAACATATTGATGTGGGTTTAGTTTGATGTGGGTGGTAGATAAGTTTTGCTGTTAGTTAAAATCCTATCAAATAATTTCAAGTAAACCATTAACAAATAATAATAATAATAATAATAATAATAATAATAATAACATTTATTCCTCTGACAATATTTAACATTGTATGGGAATGTACATAGTTTGGGGAATGTACATAATTTAAGTCCTTTACTTTGTTTCACAATTTAAACATTTCATTGTCAAATTTTATTTCACTAAGTCTTTTCAATTATTTTTCCATAGTATTCCTTAATTCTTCTTTCTTCTATCTCTTTCTTCTTTCTTCCTTCTTCGTTTTTCTAACTTCTTCGTTGAATATAACCAATGAATAACTGAGGTCTGTCCTAGTGTATATCAAACAATTCTACACGAGGTGCCTTTCTTATTTTTGATTACCCTTATTTAATCCGGCCCAAGTGGTAGGATCCCACGTTAAACTGTAGGTCCATAGATACCATTGGCTGTTGGGCTATTAATTAACAGTCCAACTGTGCTGTCAAGGAGAATGTCGGCCTTAGTCAGTAACAAGACTACAAAATCGCGCCACAATCATCCTACACTCATCTCTCATTCATACTTGGCTTTAAATTACCTATTGAGTTAAGTCGCCATTTCAGTATAGGTGATCCGCACGAAATTAAATTTGGTTGACATCCGACCCCCGAATCAACCAAGCGGCACAAAACCGCATTGCTGGCTTAAACAAATGACCTGGGTGACACCCACACACTCTCGTCGTTGTGTTGCAGCGTCAATCATTTAAACCGGTGTATCATCACTGATAACGTTACATGTGCAGCAAGTGTTCGATATGCAGAGTAGGCCTAAAATAATATGTTAAAAATGTAAAATGTATATAGCAAGTGTTGCAATAAGTACAGTAAAATGTCCTTGTTGAAATCCTTTTTAAGTTGTGTTGCCAAGAGACTTAAAAATTCGTGTGAACGTAATCAGCTGTTAAGTTACAATTCAAAGTTGGTTAACATTTTAAAGCGCCCACTAGAAATAAATCAAAAGCGAGATGGGCGAAGCCCGAAACGATATGACTTAAATTACGAATCGCCCACGCGCTATACCCTAAGCTTTAAAATGACACCTCAATCTTAAAAATCGGTTCAGTAGTTCGAGAGAAAAAGGGACGTAACAGACGAAACCCTTATAGAAATAGAAGATAGACTAGTGGCTTATAGGGGCAAAAGCCCCTAACTATAATAATGTAGATCTTAGTGGATTACCAAGAAGATGTTTTAAAAAGAAAGCTGTCAGAAGATTAGTTTTTTATCGATAATATTTTAGCAATATTGTTTGCAAAGACTTTGATACTTATTTGAAACACCGACGCACTTTGTGGTGCCTATTTAAAGGTGAGTATGACTGAAGGGTGAGTGTGATGATTGTGATGGATCAGATGAGGTGTACCTTTTTGTTACTGAAAAATAACAGCTGTTTTATTATTCAGGATCATTAATTAATAGCCCAATGACCAAAGGCAGTCATCCGCTTCCAAAGCATACTCTTTAAAATCTTGAGATACCCGTAATGAATGAATGCTTAATTTTGCCTATGGTTAAAACGTATATCGATTTTAAAAATAGGTTTTTTAATAAATCATAATCACATCCGTGACGGATGCTCAGCACCCATTTCAGGATAAATAAACTTTCAATGGTGTTTATCATACACCATACTTTATTCAACCATTTGATTACCTTGTTTGTCCATGAGCTGAAATAGTACTTTCCCTCCTATTTTAATTTTTAGGGTCACAAAATTTGAACACTCTCCCTTAAAGTACAGTGTCTTCACACACTGTACAAAATTTGGCTCTCCTAATAGTTACACGTAACTTATTTTCGTCAAAACGTAAGCCTGTTTTAATCCATGTAAATTTTATGGAGCAATTTCTCCGTTCTTTCTAATTTATTTGAAAGATTTTGGGCATATTGCTGTTTTCCCTATTCTTTGGAACAAAGGTCTTAAATTGAAACTCTATCGATCCTATCACTCTACAATTTGTAAAACACAAAAAAATTTATATATCGTGTGTAATTTTTCAGAATACCAACACTTTGTTGGCTGCCACACTAACGTTTGAATTAATATTAATTTAATTTGAATTCTATTGGTTTAGTTTATTCTCTTTTTAAAATCAAACTAAACACATTTTTTAATGTAAACAAAAACCCGTTTCTTTAACCATAACTCATTTCTCATTGTACCCGTCTCAAGATCAAATTCTATTTTACCATTTACTTGCATACATACGCTGGATAATAAAGTTTTCTTTCATTATAAGTTGATGTAAAAATCAGCTGTAAATTTTTAATAATTTGTAAGATTAAAGAAACACTCCTAGTAAATTTTGTAGTCATTCGACGCAAAAAAAAAAAAACAATTTTACTATAGTATTGCCACTTTAGGTGATTAGTACAATATAAGATCATCTTCACTCATTGTAATTCCACCTGGCTTTCTTTTTAAAATAAACTAAAACATATGTTCTAATATACACAAAGCAGACGTTGTGTGAACCCCCATGCTATTCTTATGGAGGACGTTTTACGTTATTCCTCATTTCCTGGTAACATTACGGACATGCCGATAGCTTTCCCTCATGCGTGGTTCCGAGACCTTTAATTTGAGACCCCTCCCATCTTCCTGCGATTTGTATAACGCTCACAATTTTGCTCAAGAAATTTCGCTTACAGAATTATATATACTAGAAATCGCCTCCTGATCGAAAATCGATCAAAATTTCAGTTGATTTGGACCCAAGAATCTTAAAAAAATTTTAGAACTAAAACACCTGTTCTTCCTAATTTTCTAGCAGTTGTTTCTACAACAGCTGTCTAATGATTAATTCAATTCTCTTTTCTCCATAAGATTAACATTGGAACTTTGAAAGCCTGTGGGGCGTAGCCCTGGAGTCCGATGTGAATTAGAATATGATTCTGCTCATCTACAGGACTATACCTTTCTAACGGTATGCGCAGAATTATTCTACGATGCACACGAGCTGAGAAAAAAGGAGAAAATGAAACATGCTTGCGTATTAATATATAGATAGATAGATAGATAGATACTGTTCTCCTTGTTCGTTATACAACACTAAACTACAACTTAACTACTGTACAAGGTTGACGATGATAAGAATATATGAAGAATAGTCTTCATAAGACTAGTTCTTCACAACTGTTAAGGCCATTACGTACTACAGCCCGAGTAGCTACTCTCACAAAGTTACGCAACATTAGCCGATGGCTGTGACAGTCTTCTGAGTACTGAGACTAATTCTTTACCACGCATTTGTTTCTCATTAGCACTCTAGTCGGTTTCCACATTATAATGTGTCTGTTGACATGGCAGGCGTTTAAAGAGCCTTTTTTTCTATGAATTATATTATGCTGTTTACGTTTCACATTAAGCGTTAACTACTGTTTCTTAGAATGGGATTTAGATATTATATAGTGGTATTAACGGGCGAATCATGAAAGTAATATTGTATGTTATGATTTTTGTAATTTTAGAATAATTAATCTGTAGCCTTTTTTTTACCTTGTATATTTAGAGAAAGTATCTTCTTAAAGCAAATTATTATATACTAAACGATTTTTAGAGCGTTTATTATTATTTTTCAATATTTTTTTACATGTTATTTTTAAAAGTTGTTTTTGCAGCTTGTACTTCGCTAGTTTCAAACAACCTAGATATTTTAAAACGTTTATGAACTATTTTAAAAATTTCTATGGATGAAATAAAATTTTAGAGTTTATTTGAAGGTTGCTTAACTGTATGATGATTACTTTTTTTAAATATAGTTTTTGTCTGACAAGTTTGTCATACATAGCAATCAAGCCAATGTTGAACTTTTCTACTTAGGTTGTGGTTGTCAACTAATTACAAGCCACAATGTTAACGTGCGGCCCGGAAGCGATAAAGACCGTGCAAGGCCGCAGATAACGTTGGAACCAGGCCCTACTACATCACGAGGTTCTACGTAACGGTCAATCAAATTGACCGTATACCCGTAGTCGAGCAGAGCTGACGTAGACTGTCATAGCCACCGTTGATAATAACGGGTGACAAGTTTCAAACGTGGCAAAGTTTTTTTGAGGAACACGTAAAAGTTTTATATTTCAAAACAACGATGGTGTATTGAATCAACTTCAGAAACAGCGGATTATGTGGGTGTATTTGTTTCCAGGGAAAATAATTGAAAATTCAGAGATTGGTCTGTCAAAGTTGGAAACAAAAAAGTGCCTAGAGACCAATTATTTGTAATTGTTGTTCTACAAAGTTTTATTTGTTATTTTACATACCCGCTAATCCATACAGGGTACTATGTAAATAAACATTACAGTATCATAACTCAAGAAAGTCTGCTCTACCTACTATCTTGGATTTTTATTAACATAACAGTAATGTTTAATTTCAAACGCCCGCTTTTACATTTATATTGGTCGAAAAAGATTTTCTTAGTGTCATTTGAAATTTCAATACCTATGGTCCTGGGAAATCAAAAGTTTTATATTATTGATTGTTTGATTAATAAACAACAAAGTATTCTCAACATTTTTTATTCTAAAATGGACGCGTTTTCCAGTAGTTTAATCTTATAAATCGCTCTGTATAATCGTGTATCTCACAGTGTATTAGGTATTAAAATTTCGTTTTTAATATGACATAAAGATTAATAATATTCGACCAATATTAAATGCGTAGCGGATGTTTCAAATTTAACATCAGTCTTACAAAAAATGAAATGCCAAGGTGGCGGGAACTGCAGACTCTTAATACGCGACAAACAACACACGTCCAACATCGAACGCGGTTATCTCACATAAAGCGATTTTTTCTTTTAGAGACAAGATCGTGAAGCACTTCGCCACACTATGGGGTGCTACCATCGGGTCGGCACTGAAGAGATAAGCGGGTACGGGCCCCGTGGAGCGATAGAAGCGGGGTTCTGACAGCAGTGTTGTGTTGAAGTGTTTGCAGCACACCGACAACACACAAACATTAGCAGTATTTCACACACACACACAGCAGTTTATGTGCATCGGTACCCGGCTGTTTACCAAGTTGATCACGTTAGTTGCTGAAATGTTGTCTTTTGATGTTGGGCCTCTCCACTGATGGGTTGATAAACAAATTTGAACTCCAATGTATACGTGGATGTAATTTTTAGCCACTGATGAGGAACGTCCGTAAATTAATATTTTATAGGTGAAATGCAGCTTTGAATTTCACAAAGAAATTTAACATTTTGCGTTTTACAACTTTGGGGAAGGCAGTACATATTTTTGTTACTACAATATTTGACTGTCCATAGGTGAAATAAATTTTATGCTTGCATCTTCAATATGAATTTATTACATTTTGTCACCGCAATGTTTCTCTGGAAACATAAACATGATCCATCCTTAAATACTTCCATGTGATATGTAAATGTTATGAATTTTACGAGTAATATGTAATTTAAAAAAGAAATAATTTTCCCATAGGCCTGTTTTAAATGTAAGGAACATTCATGTATTGCTTCTCCATTCGTTGTCACATTCATGTCTTCTAGGTTTGGTGATATGTCTATAACTGAAATGATTTTGAGTCTTTATAATTCTTCATCATTTGGAGTGTGCTAGTTGGAAATTGTCAACCACATAATTCCCCACTACAATGGTAAACTAACAAAAGACATTCATGAAACTTAAATAAAAAAAAATTAATAAGGCATCTCCCTTTTATAGTGTCCTCAATTCATTATAACAAACAGCAAAATGCGTTTTCCGCTGCAAGGCAGGCAACGTAGTTTGTTTCACGAACTTCTAAAATGTTGGTATAGTAGCGCTCAAAGTTAATTTTCAGTAAAACAATAATTGAATACTACTGAGTTCAAAATTACAATGTTCGGCAGTGCCAGTGTTGGATGAACTCCAGTGCACCTGAGGCCACAAAACTATTCCGAACGGTGAAAGCTCTCTGAAGAAAGTTCATCTCCCCGCGGAGATCAATCTAAGGAAGCCTCGTTATTCGATCCGTTCATCTGTAAGAGGCCTTTAAATTAAATATGATGGCGAGATGGAATCTTGGTTCTTTTACATCGCCATAATATCAATCGGGCAGTTATTAGTTTGCTTTTATACAGGGTGTCCCGTAACTCTCTGGCCCATTTTTCCATTTCAACAATAATTAAAAGAAGTACATTGTTTAAATGAAGATAAGTGATCATGCATTACGAAAATAATTGATTTCTATGTTATTCTTCATCCAAACTTTACAAATAATACGGTAGCCTATCATAAACACCTGCATAAAATGAACGAACTTTTAATCTTGTAATATTTTTTGTTAAGTGAACGGTTTAATGGGAATTTGTCATCAAATATTTTAAATATCCGTTATTTTTCAACGGCCAATTATATTTATGTATAACTTAGTACAAAGACGGATCTTATAGTACAAACATTTGAGCAAAATGTCACCGCTGTCACCCAAACAGTTTA
Organism: Neoaliturus tenellus; assembly: GCA_030545055.2. Lineage (NCBI taxonomy): Eukaryota > Metazoa > Arthropoda > Insecta > Hemiptera > Cicadellidae > Neoaliturus > Neoaliturus tenellus. The sequence continues at coordinate 2,985,467 of CM061534.1, read as the reverse complement.
GAAGTTATAATTTATATATATATATATAAAAAACTTTAGAGAGATGGACAGGAAACTAGGCACCAGATGTTTGTCTTGACCTAAGCATTAACGCCATATGACTCCATATACCGTTATCCAAATAGTTACAGGACATCCTGTGTAATGCAGACATTTTATACCCAGTAAAGTAACCGAATTAAGCTGCGACCGACAGTATTGCTTGGAAATTGACAAGGGATAACCGTATTACTCTTGGTGTTCTTTGATGGCAAGTTTAGACAGAGTAAACCTCTCCTCCTGTGGTACGATACCTAAGTTATAATATAAGCCATTATTCATTAAATTGAGTTTATGTCCTTTCCGATGATGATAGCATAGCTATCAAAAGGTCTCGCGAACAAAAAAATAAAAATAAAATTTTTTGCTATTTAGTATTAAATTATTAACCACCATTGTATCTCTCAATGAAATGAATGAATTAATGCGAATATCAATGTTAAAATCTTTTTCAACAATATTAATTTTCCTGTCATTAGCAAGTCATCAGTTATTGTAATTACAGTAGTTCAGGGATCAGTTATCAGGAAACAGTTTAGTGAATCAGTAAACATTAAAATCTTAAGAGATTGTATGATTTACCATTACATGGATAAGGGTTTCCAACATTTGCACGATCGAGTACCTATAGTAGTTTACTTGAAGCAATAGATTACATTTTGTAAGTTACTGACAATGTTGTCGTCTAAAGTATAACTTTTCATTGTTGTGTGAATTAAGAGAACACGAAACCAAAACACGTTCTAATGACCGCCTTGTAGTTAATCCTTGCCCTCTCGCCATCGTTGTTCTGCCCGTCTGTGTTGTGGTCATTTCACGAGAAGACATTAATTAAAGTGCTGTGGTGTTTGTTTTGTTTCGTAACTGTAATACCCCCACTATTACGTTACGTTATACCTACCAGACTCGGGTAGTGCAATGGTTGCCATACTCATCTCTTGGTGTACATATTAACATATTTCTACCATCTTGTTATGTTAGGTAACAAAATGAAAAAAACCCTTTTCAGTATTTAAAATCATATTGATTGCCAGCACGCCAGAGTTCGGATATTGCAAGGACAAATTGTAAATAGGCTACTGTGCTATATCGCAATGTGCTAAAGTTGGACAAAGACATGAGGAACTGTAAGAATAAATATCAGCAAAATAAATACAAGCATTAAGACACACAAACTGGATTATTTTGATTTAATATTAATTACCAAAGACAAAAAGAGAAAAAAAAAAACACTGTAGAAATTTACTCAGCTAACTACAATGATTGAAAATTTCATTCTATTGGTGTCAAGGTTGAAAAAATATATTACTCAACAATCAATAATTCTGTAATTAATTGTTTTCTATGGAAACAAGTTCACTTTTGGCTGATTCCTCAAAACATACAGCAGGATAAAATTTTCTCTAGTTCATAACATTTTTTCAGTATAGTATTACTAATCCAAGTCTGTCAAAGAGTAGATACCCTTAACTCCTAAAAGAAGGTCTTTTTTGAGAAAATGCGCTGCTAATGTTTAGAGGAAACAGCCACAGGGCACAACCTTAAGCTGAGTTGGTAACACTGGGATTTTGGCTGGGGTTAGGTGTAGGGCTGCTGAACCTGCTGAGTTGATGCTTAGCAGGAAGCTTGACGGAAAGTTCCGCTTAGTGTTTCAGACTTGGTAGAACCTCTAGAAGGGTGTACGATAAATCGAAAAACCTGCAGGTTACGCTGCAAGAGGATCCACAACACGATGAGAGAGTTCTGTTACACTTCATCGAACTTTTTTAAAAGCTTCCTATTGTTACTACTATCAAGCTACACCTAAATTCTGAACTTCAAAATTGTCAACATTGGCTTAAGGCTGTGTCCTGAAAAAAAACAAACATGTATTTGTCAAGGAGACATGGTCTCTGTATGTGCCCCCACGCCACAGAATCCGGGTTATTGCGGCACCCAGGGCTGGGTATAGCAAGTGACCAGGTTGGTCGGGCGCCTTCACCTCCCGCCTGCTCGCGCATTGACTGAAGATTATAGCAATTATACAAACTAGTATACGTGTTGCTCGAAATCGAGCAATTTATTTTAATACAATACAAATGTTACTTTTGGCTCTAAATAAATGTCATCCGACCAATCCCATATTGTGAATCTCTTTAATCACCAAAACTACACGTATTTACAGCTGATTACTAACAGATGTTTAAAATGCTTTATTCAATCCCAATGTTATTTAAATGGGGAATTTTGAGATTTCAATGGTGGATAGCGCCTTTATTTTCAGTCCGATTCTCATCAGTTTTTGGCGGAAACAACTACAGACCAAGCTCTATCCAACGACACCAAAAACTTGAAAATCGGTTGAAAATTGTAGGAGGAGTTCTCAAGACAAAAAAACCCTTAGCGTATTAAATAAGTATAGATACAAGTCCAGCATGGTGGGAGACAAGGTATACTGTGGAGTAAAAACATAATTGTGCTTGATCTGTTACAAGTACCACCCTCTCGGAGAGTAACCTAACCCATACAACACCCTCACCCAAAATAGACTGCTCCCAACAGGAGGAAGAGAAAGAGGGGATATTCAACCTGAAAGACAACATAAAGTTTACAGTATAATATGATCATAGAAAATGTAACCCATGTAGAGATTGTTTGTGGTGGTATTAGAATTTCAGTATTACATATTATTCATGTATCACCCGACAGATATGTGTGGTAATTAATTGTTTTAAACATATTCTTTTGATAACTTTAAGTTAATCCCAATCTTTGCAGAAGATTATACTGTTTTATGTAATTAAATTGTTTTAATAACGGTTCGTATAATAGGGTATGAGAAAATGCATTTTGTTTTTTCCATACGATATCAAAAATATATGTTTTGGTTTTTATTTTGCTTAATGAAATACTCTTTAACTCAGTATATTTATACTATATAATTAATTTAGAGACCACCCAGTGGTCAACATTTGATGAAAATGTCAGTTAATCAGTTGACAAAGTTAGAAGTTTTCACTGAGTGTTTTCCTGTAATCAAACCCCCTGGCACTCATACTTAAAGCTTTTGACGTGAAACTTTAGACAATGACAATAAGATTGAGTTTTAGTACACTGAGGCAACCTCCCTACCGTCGTCGGGTCAATAGCCTTACAGTTTTACAGGTCAGCTGCAGTAATCTTTCATCTGTGCTCGTTTATGATTTTCCAGGTTGCAGGAAATGACCCTCCAAACGGAAATAAACTTGCAGTGATTCCCGCTCTATCTCAAAGATATGATAACAGCTTTGTGTCATGTGGAATAATGTGCTGGGGAAATGAAATCACGAAACATATTCATTAAATTTGTTTGGAAATATTGATTTTTCTGGGATGAAAAGGCATCCTTTAAAAGTTATGTGATAACAAATAATTAAACTTTAGCGGCAATATATTTATAGTTATTCCTCAAATTCAAATAGTTATTCCTCATTCCTTCATATAAATAATAAATATTATTTTCAATTTGAAGGTGTTTATTATGTAATCCAAGTTTGCTAATGGTTGTTTTTGTTTGCAGGTAAGAGTTTTACGCAGAATTCAGCGCTATATTGGGCATTCGTAAGGTAGCTATAGTGTAAATATAAATAAATATTCACCTCTTTTTGTGATTTTTTCATTTTATAAACTTTAAAGCTTTGTAAAGTTCAATTTTAAAGTGTCTTATGCAATTTTAATATTAATTACTCTAAAGTTTAAACGTTAAAAATAATATTATAATGATTTTTTAAGTTGTGTTAAAAATTGATCAAATTAAAAGATTAATATATTCAAGGCTTAATTATTCACGCTACGTGTAATTTTGCCTCTGGTGGAATTTATTTTGAATTATTTAAGCACCCGTGTCGCCCGTTGCGTGATCCTGCCAGCCAACATTATCAGGTTACTGGCCGAGTATTTACCCTCCGAATAAAAACTCTCTGTCGATCGCTGTATGTTGCATTGTTGAAAATCGATTATTTCGCTTTCCTAGTTAAAATGTAATTTTTTATGTTGTATAATTGTTTCTAAAACTCAATAGAGCGCTTATAAATAAAATATAACCTCTATACTAACTTGTGGCCTCTATGACCTACAAAGCGAGTGGTTATAGAGCTCGCTGTTGAATCTGAAGGTTGCGGGTTCGATCCTGAGAAAAGTTACAACTATTTGATGATTCTAAACTGGAGCCAGATGCCCCAGTAACTATTTATTATGTTAATTAATAATTCTTATTAATTGTAAAATAAAAGTTACTGACTAAAACGTCATCAATTCAGCGACAACGACTTGGGTACAATAAAGACCTTCAATTAAACGGTTCTGTAATAATTGACCGTTCGCGCCGTAACGACTAGGAACAAGAATGACGTCAGAACGGAATAACTGACCGTTCCCAAGATAACGCGTATGAACAAGAACGATTATTATCAACTAGTCAGTTCTCCAGGAACGAATAACTTTTTGGCTGATGACGATGTCTGATAACATTTAGTAACTACGATCAAGAAGAACTGTCTCGACTCCCTTCTGTATTTGGTTAACTTTTATCCCAATATTCATCCTTGGAAGAACAACGTAGAGTATGATGAAAATGTGCATGAAATCCTAATAAAAATTACCTTGATTTAATTCAGCAAGAACAATAATTGTAATTTAACAATAAATACTTATAAACATTTTGAACAACATCTTTATGTTATTTTTAACCGAGTCAATAAATCGATCCTCAATAATGAGTGACGCTAAAACGTTATTAAAAACAGATAGCATTTAAATTTATAAAAGAACGGGTCGCCACAATTATTGGATAATGACTTACGAAAGACTTTCTTTGAGAACGATATTATTAACTGTTCCAAAATAACAGTTTAAATAACACGTTGGTAAGAAGTAACTGTAACTGTTATAACAGATAACGAAAAGTAACGATGTAACTCATCCCACTGCACATCAGTCGAGGGCCGTGGTACAAATTGACTTATTGACTAAATTGACAAACATAACCATAAACCTCAACCTCTAGCGCATGAGCGCAATTGTGAGCGTTATCAAGCGGACCATCCAAGAGTTTATTAAATCAATATTTTTCAAGTAATGCTGGAAAAACATTGTGTGGTTGTGTAGTTATATTGTAGTTCTGGATGTTTATGTTAACAAAGTCTTGGATCTATTTAACTCGCAGGTCTATTGGTGGTGACTGTGAGAAAGACAAAGATGTAAGAGCGGTTTGTTAGAAAACGATTTAGTTCTTTTATACCTTTTATGAGGTGCTTAAACAAGTTACAGAAAAACTTCACACATTAATAATAATACGAATTTATTACAGTTTTATGATTTTAAAACTAGACTTACATTCTGTAGTTTTCATTAAATGCCCAGAGTACATTTTGATCGAAGTCTAATCATTTATGTTTTTCAAACGTTCTTATGCCTTCTAATTTTCCTTCACATTAATAAATTTTAAACATCACATAAATATGCAAACCATTAATAATGGTTAATATAAAAAAAAAAATCCTTACAGAGGGCACGCATTACAAGGTACAAATTTCTCTAGTAGCCTACTGTAGATTACTAATTGTGTCCTATTTAAAATCACTAATTCCCTTGAAAAATGCAACATAGCAGGTTTGGTTATGAGTGTTGCATTGTGCATTATGCATTGTTGAAACGTAGCTCGGAACTGATAACATTCGAATCGCCATTACGGTTCAGATTGCTATTGTACTTTGCCAGTGTAAATGGTGTTGATTGGTTTGCGTTTAATGGATAAACCCATTATTATTGTGTAACTTTTAGTTTCTGTTGAAGACTGGTTGGTTATTGTTACAATTTTTTTATTATCATATAACCACGGTCTTACCCTACTGTCTACCTGCTTAAATAATATTGTTTTATAATTTGCTAAAATTGTTTGTAGATAAAAATTATATTATTATTATTATGACGAAAATAGTTTTGTTAGATTTTTTTATGTATATGACTTAGCAAGTCTGACGCATATAACAATAACTGTTTAGACTATTTTCGATTGTTGTATTCAATAATTGATCGACAGTTCTATCTCTGATACGATGAGTAAATTACATTATTTATTGCATTAAATAAAAGGTCCAAAAACCATTAATAAAATAAATTAAAAACAAACAGCCGTTTTAAGTAGCTCTAACCTCGACAAAATTATTGTTTGTTTGTTGGTTTTTTATATTAATCCTTCTCCCCTATAAATTTAAAATACACAACGCCTTTCGGCATGTCAAAAGTCAATAACACATTACAAAAGCTAATAAATATGGAAAAGGAATTCTCCAAAGGACGCTGTATATATCAACGTTTTAAATGAATTGTCAAATGGTAGTAGTGTGTTTTGGTTACTTCTGGACCGGAAGTCGTGCCAGCTGCCCGAGCAGCTGCTCGAGCAGATGGCGTCAGATGCTGGGGTGCAGATGGCGAGAGCATATGGCGTCTATTTGAAGTAGAATTGGGCATGAATTAAGAGTTAATTTAAAACTGAAATTTAACAGTTATAACTGGGGCTTGGAAAGTATGTCAAGGTCATCCAGAGTAAGTTTTAAAAAAGCCTATCCAACTACCACCAGAAATAGTTCAAAGTTGAACTAGTTGGTGATAGTGGGATAGGTTGAAGTAACTTTTGAATTTTATTTGTGAACATACAATTAATGTGCAACAGCAGAGTTTAAACAAGTTGAACTTTTGTGATGAACTACAGAGTTGTAAATGCAAACACCAACGACGATGAGAAGGTAAACGCAGAGTCCCCAGATGATGTATTTGAAAAGCTTGAACAAAAGTAACATTTCGAGTTGGTTTTCCCGTTCCATTTCCAATCGTTTAATTTCCAATTTCAATTTATCCTCTTCCATTCTAGTTATGAAGGGAACTTCATCCATTATATCCATCATGATTGTGTTAGTGTTTGAAATTTTAAAACAAGTGATGTTGATAGTTCAAAAGTCGAAGACGGAATGAGAAGTGAAAGCGAGAAATGTTAGTTAAATAAAGAAGTGGTGGGGGGAGCGAAGAATTATAAAGAAGTGGTGGGGGAAATATTTTGCTCTTCGTTATTACCATCAGTAGTGTCAGATGGTGCAGGAGTTAGATTTAGTAAACTGTCTTCGTCCGATCTTTCAACTTTATCACAAATAGGACAATCGTATGTTATTTCCAAATTCATTTTGATAATTGTAAAATTATCTACAAGTTCTTGTAAAATATTAAAAATGTCTTGTAACTCTTCTTTAGAGTTTATTTCAAAACTAGAATTCATTCGGGCCAAAGGAGAGTTGTTCATCGTTGAAGAGTCGGGGATGGAATGAGGATCGGCACATAGGGAGGGGGCTTATATAATGGCGACCTTGAGCAGGCATCTAGGGAGGGGGGCTGTCTAGGGAGGGGGCTTTTATATGGGGAACATTGAGCTTATGATTGAATAAAATGTTTAGTTCTTCTTCTTCGTCTTTTAATTCAATTATTTGAACCGAAGTAGTTGTTTCATCCTCTTCACTCGATGAAGAAAACAATTCACCAGGATTTAAATATTGAACTACAATTCTGAACCATCTTATAGGATATTCGTCAATGATAGAAAGTAAGTTTTGAAACAATTCTTCCATCTCCTCCCTGTCAGTTATTATATGTTCAAACTTGATAAATTTGTTTTCCATGTTGTTAGTTAGAGTGTTGGAAGTGGAATGATTTAATATTATATAAAAATTAGAACTAGTGGTGGGGGAAATCTCAAGGTCATCCAAATGAAGTTTTAAAAAAGAGTGTAAAACTGAAATTACACATTTGATGGTTCTACAGGATCGGAATACCAATCTGATCTGTATTTACATCTTTTTATCATATGTGTACAAAAATCATCTTGATGAGAATTGGTGCGTTGACAATGAGCAAGATCTAGAGGGTGAAATTTGAAACATCTTTGAGGACAACATGTATGAAAATATCTTGATTTGTAAAATTTGAAAGTTCGCAATTCCGGTGGTGGTAGTTGTTTTGTTTTGCATTTGCAATAACAAGATCCGAAGAATTCACATTTAGTACAAGCTAACCCATCCACCATCATTGGTCCTAAATCTGTACACTGTTGTTCACAACAGTAACGAGGTTTGTACTTGTATTTTTGCTCTTCCATGTTGACGCTGCGGAGTCCAGTGAAAGAATAAGAGTGTATAGTGTTGAATAGTGAGTTTTATGTACTGTGAAAAGTGGTGGGGGTAATTTCAAGGTCATCCAAATGGAGTTTTAAAAAATTATACCTTACAAGTGTAAGGATTATTAAAATTTAGGAAGTTTGTTTCTCTTTGTTTTCTTCAGACTTTTTCTCTCTCTCCGCCTTAGCCATAGCAACAAGTTCTTCTGTTGATAATGGATGTACTTCAGGAAATTTTAAAATTAATTTAGCTTGATATCCTTCTTTAGTTAATACATCTAAATCTTGGGTCATTTGTTCAACGGTGTTGTAGTCTTTTCCATAGATTTTTCCATCAAGTTGAATCATCATTCTGTACAACATTTTCTTAAATAGGTCTTGTCGTGGTGAGAGCTGAGAAGCAAATGATTATTTATACAAGTATATCACATCCTTTTTATTAACTCATATTGATCATGTGATTCTTTAGTTGTAGTTTTGTCTGTCAAAAGTTATTCAACATTGGTAATACTTTTGGAACTTGATGTTATGTTGACCAGTTGGCGATGAAGAAGTTGTAGGTTGTGTAGAAATAAATATTTCATCATCGCAATATTTTGTTTTAGTGAACATCCTTGTATTAGTAGCACTAACATCAACAGTTAAGTGATAACCACCGGTAAGTAAAACTCGCATTTCGTTGGTTAAATCTTCGAGTTGTTCAAAAGTTGTAATGGTGTTGGTATCATAAGATGCACACTTGACTTTGAGAGACATCTTTTAGTTTTTATATTAAGCGATAGAGTGAGCGAGATGTGTACGGTACGAAAGGTAGTCGTAGACTGATGAATTTTACAAGTAGATTTTCGCTTTTATAATCACACAAAAGTGGGTCAAGGTCATCCAGTGGAATTTTTAAAAAAAGCAACATATTGTAATGTACAAAGACATCACAATATGTTGCTTCTTTTAATTTTTTTTTGTTTTTTCTTTATATCATATTTATTGAAAAACAATTACAAACAAATAGTTACAATGTTATGTACAAACTAATCAGTAGTAGGTGTTACATGATAGTTAGTTCAGTTGAGTTGTTTCCACTTGGTCCGTGCGAAACCAAATAGAGTGCGCCGGGTTGAACTACACGAAGATCTTCATTTTGAAGAAGTTGTACAAAGCGTCTTGGTAGGAAGATCTGAAATTTTGGTTCATCACCAACTGTATATGGAGCCTCGCTCAATGTGCAATTAATAGCATCACCTACTGAAGTTTCCATTTTCTTAATCGTATGAATGATGTAGTGTTTTTCTTCTTTTAGTTCAGAACATTTCTTTGTAGGTAGAATTGATGATTTAGAATGAGCGTTGAACTGATCAACTAAACTTTGAAGTAAGTTCTGTGATGCCATCTTGATGTTGTTGTTAATCTTCTTGTTAATAAGAATGTCCGTCGGAGATGTTGTCTCTTCGGAGGTTAGAGTAATACTCATTCTGCGTCATGGTAGCGCTCTCGCTTTTATGATCGACACTACCCCCACTACTGACACTACACCCACCACTTTGTTGAAGGAAATTGTTCAAGCGGTAGGCATTCTTTAAAGCGCACTGCGACCTTCGATGTTTAAAACTTTTTGATGAAATACAAAGTTCGTTGAAGTAGCATTGGAAATCTTTATCAATTATTGCATTAATCACTTCGTTGCTTGTAAATGATTGTATCCAATTCGCTTTTTCCAATCCCCTTGTGTAGATAATTTTAAACTCTTTGCAATAATGATTCATAATGTGCGGCATCATGTTATAATTAATGAAACCTTCATCCCATCTTAAGTTGTGAAAATGTTTGTTCAACCATTTGTTTGTAACTTTCGCTTTAGTTGTTAGTCTATTAAATGGTACTGGAGGTTTGAACAAATAATGATAAACTACTGATGTGTTCATGTCCAAGATTACTAATTCTTTAATAATAAAATTACCATCATTTCCTCGGAAAGCTTGAAATTCAATTATACCTCTTTTAACTTCCATTATATGTGGCGCATTAGAAAACGAAACCCGTTTATTCATGATGAAGTCTTACTAACAACTGACTTAAAAATTGAATGAGCCGATGTTTATAACAGACAGGATTGTTCTTCTTCTTTCACTTCTTGTGCCATTTCATCAATATTAAAATTGGTGTGATAGTTGTTTAATTGTCTCCACATTTCAACTTCTTGAGGTATTCTATTAAAGATTGAAGTATCCACGGGACCGTATAAAATTGGAACAAAAGGTTTTTTGTCCAATGTATCAATTAGGTAGTCTTTAATTATTGCACTTGAAAATATTAGTTGTTTCAAATATCTGGTGACGGGACCGATAGTACAACTTAAAGTGTAAAATTCTTCTTTAGTGAAATATAATTTAACATTATGTGTAGTTAAATCTCTGAAGCGAACAATTTGTCCTCCACGATGTTTTACTATATCAACTTCAATATTTGATTCCAATAAACTTAATCTTGTTCTTCTTCCAAATGTGTTGTTACTTAAATAGCACTCCAAAAGATGTAAATGTTTCATGAGAGATTCCCAAGTAGTTTCACTGAAAGTAACCATTTTGTTTCCATGATTTAAATAACAATTGGTGAATAATCCATTGATTTTAAAATTCCAACTGATATACTTTTTGTCATGCATGAAGAAATTGGGTAGATAATCCGAAGAAATACTTCTGTTAAAATATTGGTTGTAATGTTAACTTCAACCTTCTTCCCTTTTACTTCTTTTTCAGCTTTTTCTTCTTCTCTCTTCTTATGTTTGTTGAATTTTAGGAACTCGTCCATTTCTCGTTCAACTTGTTTTTCTATATCTGAACTATTATCATCCATTAGAGGTGTATTTTCTTCTCCGTTAGTAGAATTCATCTTGCGAATGATGTTTCCCATACGAAGGTTGAAGATAGAATGAAGTTTCTACTAATTATTTTCTCGCTTTTATATTTTTCGTAAAATCCTTGAAATTTATACAATTACATAATTGTTTGTTTTCAACTTGTCTTTCACAAATGAAATTCTAACCTCAAAAATTAAAGCAGATAATTCTAACCTCAAAAATTTGCAGTTGTTGTACAATTCTTCTTAAAGTACATTCTTCACAATTCCGGTCAGCGATGTGTAAGTAACTATTTTATCATGTAGAATTAGACAGTATGCCGAAGTTCCATCCGCTACTGGTTCTTCAAATTCCATTTCAATTTTTATATCCACACTTGATGATTTTACCGATTCATTTTGTTTTGAACAATCGATTACAATTATTGGAGCCTTGGAATAATACTGGTCAGGTGATAATAGTGGTGTATTAGTCTTTCCATAATATGATGATTGAAATCTTGCATACATATCGTATAAAATGGAAAAACGTTTTTTGCTGAACATGACATTCAAATTGTCATAGGGAAAGAATTGAGAGTTTAGGAAAACTTTACAATTCTTTATTTTACAGTGATCAAATTGACCAGCATTTGCAGTGATAACATCTTTTCGCTTAGTTTGAAAACCGAGTATTATGTACCTTGCTCGTTCCAAGTAAGTTGATGTCTTGACGGTCCATGTTTGTCGTTCTGTCTGAGGTAGTGTAGGGTATTCATGAAATTCCCAACTTCGGAATGGCATCACAATATCACGGTCAGATTTCAACTTTCTCAATAATAGGATTCTATGTTCATCTGCCAATCTTACATGAGGTACTCTCCAAACAACTTTATCCAACTGTAGTTGCCATTCCAGTTTATCTTCCGTAGTTGCAGGGTCTGCAAGTATCAAGTCCTTATTAGTTGAAGATCTGAGTAATACTAATTCTTGTTTGACATTTATTATTACCCGTTTGTAATCTTCAGCGAATCCCAAAAGCAATCGTAAAGGTACATGAAAATCAAAGTGACCGTTGGAAGCTGGTGTTATAGTGTCTTTATCGGGGGCAACCCATCCGGCAGTGACTATTGAATTCTTCTCATGCGGTGTTAATGATGTTAATCCTTTCAATGTCGTTGTTAAACCAACCTTTTTTGTTGAATCAACCGTCACCCCTGATATTTCATATCTTATTTCATCAAAAAGATAATAGCCATCGGGTTATTTATAAAAGGAACTGTTGAAGCAGTTTTTCCATCCAATTTTAATACCCGTCCTTCGATGTACAAGTAACTTTCACACGGTAAAGTGTAAATATCTTGTTGTTGAATGGGGATCCTTATTTCATCGTTATTGTTTAATTTGATGAAGTGTAAGGGTTGTGCGTGTGATATTCCTTCTCCCATAGTGTTTCGTCGAACGTTGGTCCTTGAGATATATCCAGGATATCCATCGCTGTTAAGTTTCAATCCAATCTTCTGTAGAAAACGAATGTTTTCCGATGTTAACTCTTCCAATGTCGAGGAGCTACTGAGCTCCCGACTCTTCCGTTGCGGTTTAAATGATAATCCCATGTTGACTTTTATGTTGCTGCTCTGATGTGTATCCGTATAGTAATTGTTTCTCCTCTAAAGTCAACACTATGACCGTCTTGATCCAATATGTTCAGTACGATGTCTGAAATGAAACTGGTGTTTAACGGTAGGTATATCAAGTTTTGTGGCTTCTCAACAATTTTAAAACCGGGAGCCACTGTTGGATAAAATGTATGTAAAATATGTTGATTAACTCCATCTCTATACGATCCGTGTATAATGTTGCACGTGACATCAATACTATTTACTTTCAATATTGTTACAGTTGAATCACCTGAATGAGTAGTTCCAGGAGTTAAGATTTTCTTTTTGTATCTGTAAATCCAAGTAAACTGCCAATCGACTGTTCCAAGCTGACATCAATATAATATTTCGAAGTTATTTCTGCTTTTAAAGTATTATTGTTTCCTTTAACGGTGATATTGTCTTCTCCGAGTTGTTTCTGTAATAATTGGTTTATGTCATCAATTTCATATGCTCCAGTAGGAAATGTAATTATTTTCAATTCTGAGTATTTTCCTGCAGCATCCTTAGTTTCATAATAATGTAGTAAATTGTTTTTTCCTTCTGTAACATTAGGAATTGAATTGTAGGTAGTCAAATCAAGTAATGCCGCTTCCCATAATCTTTCCTTGGATAGACGCAATGCTGGGAACAGCGTACTTTTCAATGTGGATGAATTTCCACTCAGTGACACTGTATACGATGACATCTTAAAGCTGACTGACACTCTTCGCTAGAAACTCCAAACATAAATGCCCACATATTTCAGTATTGTTAGGTTGTTCTCTTTTGTAATTGTAAAAAATGTTTTTGGAGTTTCGAAAATAATGTTGCAGTTCTTTTGGCGGTGGTAGATTGCCAAAACTGTCAAAGTAGTAAATGGTTTGTCCGAGTTTTTTATAGCATACCCAATGAGTGCCTGGACCATAGGTGGAATCCAAATTTACTATTCCAGTTTCATTTTTCCATATTTTAGTTGGTAATGCATCTTTCATAAAAACTCCTCGAAAGAATGGTATTTTCAAACATTTTACATAATCATTTAACTGATGATTTGTTAAGGCTTTATTTGGAATTATCAATTGATTCTTCTTATTTAGTACACACGGTATGGTCTTAGGTATAAACCTGCTCCGTTTTTTACCATTTGCCAAACAGAAGTCTTCTTTACACTTGCCTTATGAGTTTTACGACGTCCTTTTTTAATGTTTCCACCTCTTTTGGGAGCGCCTCTCTTTGCAGGTCTTCCTCTGCGACGTCTTCCACCACCTAACTTTGCTTTTGTCTTCATGGCTGTAGTTACTGCCCAAGCTGCTGCTTTTTCTGCAATATTTGCGTCACTTGATTTTACTCTTTGCCAAGCTTTTTCCGCTAGAATTTTATCTGCTATTGATCTATTTGTTGAATCTTTATACTTTGAATATGCTATATCGTGTTCTTTGCAAGCTTGATCTAATTTATTAATTCCAGGATCTCCTCTTGCTAAACGTTTTGCCAACTTAGTTCCAGGTCCACAATATTGATAACCTCCGGCAGATGTAATTCGTATGGTAAAGCGTCTATCGTTCGATTTACAACAGCACCAACTGGAATCCGTCTGAGCAGGGATAATGCAGCTGATGTTATACCACGTCCTCTCTTGCCGCTGTCTTGACGATGACTGAGCGATACGGTCTTCATTATGTTGTCTTATATAACTGGTGTGTTTACTCCACGAGATACTTTACATAAATGAATAACTTGTGCAAAATCTTTTATATTTAAAGACTTAGTTATTCAAATTAATTATATACTGATTTATGATTCTATTTTTAATCCAAGCTTCTCGTTCATCGGGTTGAATCACCACATGATTCGTTGTACTAGCTATATGATTGTGGGTATCAATAAGTAAATTACCCACTATTCTTATTAAACAATCTAAATTTACAGCATCTTTCGGATGTTGAGGATCTTGTAACTGCATAATACGTTTATCATTACACGTGTAAGCGGTTAAATCACTTTTTGATGTTGTTATGACTTGTCCAATAGTAGCAGTATCATTTGAATCTTCACCTGGTAAAATATTAATTATTTTCTTCATCTTTGCATCATATTTGGTCCCAAAGTGTTTATCCCAAGTTATTGTTTGTCTCAATGTAACACAATCATCATCTCCATAACCAGGATAAATATTTTTTATTCTTCTATTACGACCATCGTATGTATCTAATCTACCACCACTTGCAATTAATGTTTGCACCATAAGAGGTGCATCTGAATCTTTTATACCAAATCTTCCATTTGTTATTGTTTTATGTCCTGCATCCCATTCATCATTATTTCCTTGCATTAAATCAAACTTTTTATTTCCATGTATAAATTTATCTCCCCGCTTTAACACGGCATCTTCATGTTTTACAAAATTTGATGTTTCTTTTTTTTTAATTCTTTGGATAATTGCTCCATAGTAACAGCATCTTTTGGTTGAGAACCAAACTTTACATTTGTCAATGTTTTTCCATGACAATCGATTCCATCAGCATCTTGTAAAATACAGTTGTCCTTGATGTATTTTAGGTTTACAGCATCACCGTCTTCTTTTGGGTATCCAATGTCATTTATAATAAATTTATAAAAAGAAAATCCATGTTCAGTTTTTTTCAGGTATTATAGAATGTAAATATTCTTTATTAACTGAATCTTTATCATTTTTGGGATTTCCCACGTTGGTTATTCTATAATTTCCAGCATTATACGTTTGTCCATCTTTTAAGTTATTACCCCATTGCAATTTTAAAGTATTTAAAAGTTCAGATGATAAGTACTCTTTAGTAATTGCATCAGAACCTTCAGTTGGTTTACCAACATTAATTAATCTATGTGATTTAACATCGTAAGTATTCTTATGTAATTTTAATGATGTTGAAGTAGCTTCTTTTACTGTCTTCAAATTTGCTCCATCAGTATCTTCTTCTGGATCTTTAACTAGTTTTAAACGTTTATTACTTATGCTATAGTCACCTTCAGGTGTTTGCGGTAATCCACTTCTTTTTCTGTCTTCTCCAACTTGCACTCCTAAAGCGGAGTACCGTCCGAACTTGTCGACGCTCATGTTAGAACTGATACGTCTTATGCTTGCACCTCTTTTATATCCACGGACAATTATACGACTATACCGCGATTCCTAAGTTCATCAACTAGAGCCACCCATTCATTATTCAAACCTGTATGACCGGCTTCCATGGCTTCATGCAATAGTCTCATTCTATCAACCAATTTATTGATATCGTTGTAGTAAATCACATTCGTATTGTATAGATTTTTCATCAATCCTTTACCAGATGTTGAAGTATCTCCTTTACTCTTTTTACCATGTTGTTCAAGAAGTGATAAATCCATAAGTGATAAAGATTTTCTTTTCAGTGGTTGTCTCACCGCTGGTGCAGTACGTAATGTTGGCAATTTTCGTGGAGGAAACAACTTTTTTATAACGATGTTATATTTTGTTGCACGTGAACGATTAATCATTGCATCCTTTACATAGTTTCTTTTATGAGCGTTAGTATTTTGGAGAATCTCCTTAAAAACACTTAAATCTTTGGATGAATATCTTAGTGGTATGTTTTTAAAAATTAATTCATATAATCCTTTTGTTCCTTTATATCTATGCTCACCAATAATGATGTAATCGTCTTGTGTTATTTCAAGCTTTGAATCGCCAATCTTCAATTCATTCCCATCAATTCTTGCTCCGTATACGTGTGATCTACTCAAATTCGGGTTTGATTTCATATCATGTAGCATTTTCATTATATATTTTCTTCCAAGAGGCCCATGTTGTAATATATCGCTACTCAATTGAGTTAAATTTGGAATAGATTGTTCAGCTTCAGGTATTGGCTGTTCTTCTTCCTTTTCAACAATTGGTTCTTCTTCTTCTTTTGTTTCTTCTTGCTCACTAGCACTTGTATATGAATCATCATCTTCTTCTTTTTTTAATGCTTGTACTTCTTATTTAGAAACTGGTAGTAAAACATCTCCTTCATAACGAGGTTTACCAATAGTTTCTGATATCTGTTTTAAAGGTTCTGTAATAGGTTTAAATGTAGTCTCTAAAAATTCTTCTCTTTCACTTAAACCCATCCTCAATGCACGATTCTTCATCCTAATAGAATCACTCAGTGATTTTATTTCTTTCAATAGTTTTTCTTGATTCACCATGTTTACACTGTGAAGTTCAACATGTAACTAGATGTAGCATCGGTAGTTCAACGCATAAATACAAATTTATCCAACCCTATACGATATCTACCATTTTTAATATCTTCTTCCTTCATAATAACGAGAAAGCTATATTTCTCATTCCATGCTTTGCCACACATCTCTTTAAATTTTTCAAATGGCATATCTGCATTTACATGATCATTATATATATGCTTTAAATTTGTTTCATCTTGCTTGAAGATGATCAACATATTTGCATTGTCTCTTATAAGTTGTTTTGGAATTTTACTGTATGTTTGACCAATGTAAATGCTATCAATATTATGATGTCTTCCCATAGCAAAATAATTCCTTATTGTGTCATGATTTTCACAAGAAACATCGTCAAATATAAAAATAGAAAATGGTTTTGCTTCATTTGGTTGCATAATTGTTTCACTGGCATTAAACTTGTAAAAATTTACTTCAGGTACACTTGCAAGTACTTTATCCAATAATTGATATTTTGGTTGTTGCAATGATTTTGAAAAAATATATATATTGTTAAAACGCAATCCTTTAGGATTAGTTATAAGGTTAAAAACAACATTAGTTTTTCCACAATTTGAAGGACCAGTTATTAGACATCTTATCGTATTTGGTAGTAATTCACCATGTTTTCCATGATTTAACTTATCATTGTCAACTGTCAATTCATCAATGTTATTGATATTAAATCGATCTTTTTGTTGTACAATCTCCATCTTGTATAAAGGTTAAACACACAATGAGCTATTAAACAACTATACTAAGTCTTTTGAAGGAATCCAAGAGTCTTCACTTTTATCAAACCCTAACCACCGGACTTTAACCATATCCTTTTTCCTTTGTAAAATCTTCTCGACAAGATATACATCACCAACTGTTGATTTCAACAATTCGTGTCCGTAGAATCCACCTTGAAGTAATTCACCCTTGTTATCCTTTAATAAATAGGTTTTCAGGTATAGTTGGTTGCACTTTATAAATTGTAAATACTTCATTAGTCCAATTTGGTAGATATCTTTTACTAAATACACCTTTGTATTTGCTTATACGAACTTTATCGTTGACCTTGAACTTCTTTGGTTGCAATTTTCCAATTTCGGTGTTGTATTATTTTTAATGCGTTGTAATACAATTTTGGCATTAGCACTATTTACCTGGATAGGTTTCATTCCAATGGTACGATGATATTTGTTGTTATACTCTTTTATAAGTTGTGGTAATATGTCATACCACACGTATGATCCTCGTTTTGAAAATTGTTTATACATCGCACCTTTTAATGTTCTATTGAATCTTTCAATTATTGAAGCTTTAACTTCAGAATTTGTAGAATAATGATTTATTTGATATTTCTTCATCAAAGCTCCAAAGTCTTTATTAAAATATTCTTTTCCATCATCGGTCTGTAGATGTTTAATTTTAAATTTATTTCTTTGTATTGTGGTTTCCATAGCTTTTGTAACACTTTTACCAGTCTTATCCTTCAATGGTAAAGCATCAGCTATTTTAGTAAAACAGTCTATAATTGTTAAAATATATTTAAATCCTTTATTTAATTTACTGTGCGGTATCATTTCAATGAGATCAGCTTGATAAAGATCATTCATTCCTTTAATGATTGTACTTCTTCTTGGAATCTTCTTCTTGCTGGTTTATGTAGTTCATTTACAATCTTGTCCTTCACACTTTCCATCTTCAGATGTTTCTTGTACACCGCTTGTAAAAATACTGACCCATAGAATAGTTAATTCTCATTTATATAGTTTGAATATAGGTCAAGGCCATTTCATATTAGTGTAAAAAGAGGGAACATGGCATTCGGGCTTGCCATGTCCCCTCTTCTTTACGGAAAGGAAAAAGAAGAAGGTAGAGGAAGAAGAATAGGTTTACTGGTCGATAGGGTTCAGGGAGTAGTGGCCGAATGGTAAAGTATTAATTTTATCTTCTAAAATATGGCGCTTGTCATCTTTGTAGCTTAATGCCCACTTTGTTTGTTTGACACTAAAAAGTTGATGATTATAACTTCTAATAGTGTTGAACGTTGCAGTTGTTTCAACATTTTCAAACAAACATCTTTTATAATGTTCAAACTGTACATTCTTCTTCAGGAAAGAAGTTTTTATTCCTTTGGCTTTTTTCGTGACTTGATGTTCATTCCTTTCATTTATGTACAGTTGAAATGAATACAGTTTGGACATTAATGCTACAATTTCCATCATCGGCACACCATTTGTTTCATCTTTAAATTTTCCCAATACTTTCTTGTTTTTGTCGTAGTCGTAATTTGGATGATCCTTAGGATAATCGGAAAAGTCGAAATCATCTTTATATATAAAGGTGCGTAGATCTTCATACATGTCATTTGTTTTAATCCAGTAAATGAGTGCATCCGTATCCATATATGCAATACCAATGTTCTCTCTTCCATAATAGTTAACCATCTTCTTATAATGAAACTCATACATATGTGTTTTTGAAATATCCAAGATTGACATTCCAAGATACAAAGGACGATCCATTTCAACTGACTTCTTGTTCATGGAAATAACAACTAGATTTTCATTAATAATTACAGATGAACGAAAGTTTGGTTGTTGCACTAATTTCTGTAATTTTACTGGATCAGTTACCAATTTGATATCCTTATGTTTCCTTTTGTTTTCCAAAGTCTTGCCAAATATTGCGTTGTTCATTAATTTGAAAAAATCTTTTTGAAAACTTGATGTAGCGGCGGCTCTTCTTCTTGTGTTGTTGTCGATGTAAGGTTTTAACCAACAAGATTGAGAAAATTGTAGTACTCGATTAATTTTTGTAATTCTCAGTCCTAAGTCTAAAGCCTGTTGTATCATCCAGTAGTGTCCAACATATCGAGACTTGTCGGTTAAAGTCATCAATAATTTTGGCCATCTTCCAGTAGGGGAAATTTCAGTCTTCGGAAGAAGTGGTAAATCATAATGTTGATCATGAAGATGTTCAGGATATTCAAAATCCACATCAAAAATGTAACCAGTTTCACCATGCTTCGGTATATCCATTATGTTTCCAATCGATTCTGGATCTATCCATTTAAAATTATCATATGGAAGGGGATTTGACATTGCCCATCCGTATAAGTTATTTGCATCAAAATAACCCAGGAATGTTGTTGGTTTTGATGCATCATAATCGGGCAGATACTTGTTGTTCGCCTTAAAATGTCGTGTAACGCTTTGCGTCAATCCCCCTCGAACTCCTGACTCTAACATTAAAACCATATCTATATCAGTAAGAAGTTGTATTTTACAATTTGTTTCTTTCAACATGGCTTGCCATGCTAATCCAGGTGAAGTGTACGAATGAAGAGGGTCCAATCCATAAGCTGCAAAACATGTATTTCTAAATTCTTCCATTATATCACATAATAAAGTTACATCTAATTTAACATAAAAATCTGAATATTCTCCTAATGTTCTAAATCCTAATTCGTTCCATACTTTACATGCATGATCATAGTCCTCTTGAGATATGTCCATGTCGTAAAGTTTACTTTTAAATTCTTCTTTAGCCGGAAGTGATGTTTCATTAAATTTTTCTAAACTGTCTATGTAATCATATGGAAACACACCTTTCCGAAGTACCAAATCCAGTTTGTCGTTATTTACAATCTTCTTTGTTTCGATGAAATCTTGTTTCCTTAAATTTTCTGAAAGTTTGGACAAACTCGACGGCATAAATCTGTAGGAGTCTAAGAATCTTAATTTCATGTTTCCAACTTCTTTGGAAAAACTGATGAACTTCTCTGAAGTTTCAGCTAATACATCAATTTTACCATCGTCTCTTCCTAATTCAGGTATTATGAAATGAGCATCGTACCCACTGAGGTTATGCAGAACCACAGAAATAAATAGTGGTAAACGATAGCTCAAGTTGCATTTATTACAAGCAGCACCCCTGTAATAACCAGTGAGGTGATCGTGATCTTTACTTTATAATTCTCAATAGTAAAATCATTTTTGCACAAGAAACATCGAGTTGCATTTTCATGTTGAATTTCTTCTTCTTCCTCCATCATTTTCATTGGTACAATATTTGTATATAATCTTTGTACATTTCCAGCTATTGAATATAAGTGATCAAGAAATATTTTTTCTACATTTTCACCACGATATACTAGAGGTTCTGAAGTTAATCCATATCTGTTTAAATGTTCTTCTGATAATGTCGATTTCACCATTAAACAAAAACTGTTTGGTTTGTGCATTTGATACTTGACACTTTTTCTAGCTTCACAATTTTCATCTTCAACAGGAACAAGTGTTGATTCAAAGTCCGCATACACAACGAAAGGGATACGGTATTGATAATGAACCTTTTCAAATTTAACGAATGCTCTGTTTTCCGCAGGTAAATTAATATTTGCTTCATAATTATTGTTACATAGTCTTTTGTGCTCTTGTAACCATTCTCTTCCTTCTCTTCCTTCTCGTTGAAAATTAAAACATCTCTTGCAAATTATCTTTTTGTTTCGATTTTTTGAAAGTTGCTTGTTAACAAGACGATCAAATTGCTTTATGTACACATAGTGAGACACATCTCCTCGCGTTAGTAGTAGTAAATCCGTATGATCTGGTAGCTCTTCTTTTGCAATACGTAAAGGATACACTTTGTTTGAACTATCTAATGCAAAAACATTGATAGACGTACCGGGATTTTTCTTCTCAAATTTTGATATATCTTTCAGTGATACAGGATAAGTGATTCCTTGAAAATTGTATCTAAATCTTTGATTTTCATATTCTTGGTCAGATCTATTCGCATGATGTGGTACAAATTTAGTTGTCATTGCATAACGAAAACATTCATTGTCTTCATTTTTAACATTAATACAAGATTTTGTATCTTCAATTCTTTTTGGCAGAGGAATGTAACTTGATCCCATTAGTCCATATCCATGTTTGTGAACTCTTATATCTAATACTTCAATACTTGTAAGACTCCATCCCGATCCTCTTCCTTCGTGTTCCTGAATTTTTGTTAATATTTCTTCTATACAGTTCTCTACTATTGAATCAATGTTTGAACTTTCCATAATGGTTCGGTTTTTTGTTATGAATCCTCTTGGTGATAATTCTTCTTGTACATTTATAAACATAGCTTCTAGTAGTAAACCAAATTTAAGAAAGTTCAATCTTTTTAATTCTTCTTTTAAAGTTTTACTTACAATTGGTTTTGCTTCTCTAATAAATTCTTCTAGCTTCAAGTTTTCATTTTGAATCTTATGATGCATTACTACTTTACCAGGTAATGCAAATACTTGTAGATTTGGTAAAGTAGTTGAAGATGTTGCTGTTATTTCATATTGTTCTTCTTGTTCTTCTTGTTCTTCTTGTTCTTCTTGTTGTTCTTGTTCTTCTTGTTGTTCTTGTTGTTCTTGTTTTTCTTCTGGGTTGTTGTGAATTAGTTCTTTATGACAGTCTTATAGAATTTCATCGTGAAACGATTCCGAACATTTATCGCAACGATACATGTTGAGATGTTTACTCTTCGAAATTTCACCAAGAAATGAAGTGGGCTCTCACGTTCCTCCTATTATAATGGTTCCCCCACCACTATTTCATCCTCTTCACTATCCTAGGAAATCAAACATTTTCAACAAAATATTAACCTTCTACAAACTAATTGTTCATTCGTGTTCTTTATTCCCATTGGAGTTTTAGTATATACTTCTTTATATTCAAACTTTAACAAACTTTCTTTTAACATCTGTTAGGACAGATGTTATGGGACAGATATTAAAAGAACAAATGTTGGAGTGGAAATGGCTAGAGCACAGGCACTTGGTTGAACTAAATTTGCGCATAAATTAACTAGAGTTGAACTGAAAATTCGCATAAATTAAAAGTTAGTTCAAAACTAAAATTCGACAGTGTTAAAAAACTCTAACAGTTGAATAAAAATAAACATTAGTTCAAAACTGAAATTCAACAGTGTTAACCAAATTCTAACAGTCAAACAAATAGGTCAAGGTAATCCAATTTAACGCGAGAACGAGGAATAGAGCACTAAGTGGCATGTTAGTCCATTACCACAAAGTGATCTATTCCTCGCTCTCTATTCTACATCTACTTTTTTCAGTTTACTTATTTATATTAAAATGTTCAAATTTTACTATGTAGAATGTCCATTCTTTCTCTTCAACTCTTCGATTGTTTTTAGCAATTGTAACAAATATTCGTTAGTTTTCACCAAAGTCTTTAGTTTGCTACATCCAATTTCAATGGAAGGTATTATAAGTTGTAATTTTATAAGTTCAATCTTTTCTTTCTTGCGAATTTCTTTCTTTATTATATTATTCCTTATTTTTGCTGAAGATTTAAACTCCATGTTGTTTCTGCTAAAGCCACAATAATAATAAAAGTCTCTTCAAACAACCTGCATTTATACACATTCCCCCACCACTTTATAATCCCCACTCCTTTCCCCCTCTTCTTTATATGTGGAAGGAAGTATTATAATTAGATTCCTAATATTTCTTTTCCTTTTTCACTACATGGGGGGAAGGGTAATTTGTTATTACACTAGTTGTGCAAGAAAATAGCCGCCAGTGTCCACACCTTGTTCATAGCACTCCATCATAGATTGTGCCCACTGCAACATGCGGTCTCTGTCATTTGGTGTGACAAGGAAAGAATGACTATCACCATACAATATAAAAGAGTCAATTCGTACATAACATCCTAAATTTAACCATTTATTAGCTTCAACTATAAACTTTTCTATTGTATCAAATGGAAATTGTGGATCAATTGCTATAACCTTACGTTCTTCACTAAGTTCAACAGTATAATCATCATCATCCTCACTCTCACTATCATTATTTAAAATGTCTTCAGGTTGTAGAAAAACATCGGAAATTTTGGAAGAATTAATATGGTCATTCACATGAGGAGGCATTTTGAAGTAGGTAATATTGTAAACAGCAGAGACGAAACAACAATAGCGGCGTGTAGAAGCAAAATGAAGGAGTGACCAACGCTCGCTCCGCTTTTATAACAGTATGCAAATGAGGGGTAAGAGCTGACCTTAACCGGTCATCGACCCAAAGGAGTGGGGGAAGTACTTTTCTTACTACTCAAATGGAAGTAGGTTAGTAGGTCACGGGACTTAGAGTGTTAAAAAATAATGGGGGAGAAACACAACGCTATAACGCATTGTGTTTCTCCCCCAATATTTTTTTTAGCAACAATTTGGAAAAAACTAAGTGAATTTACTGTTTACGCCCCCACCTTGTAATACGATCCTTTTTATCCCATGAGGAGAAAGTCTTGAGAATCTAAAGTGTTAAATCTCTTCTCTTTACACAAATTCTCACAAACTCTAATTTTATATTTTAAGCCGTTACATTTTGCCAAAATGTGTTGGTGGTCAACAACACTTAGAAAAAAATATTTCAAACCTTTCTTAAGCCTCTCTCCTCTGACGATATTATTTTAGGATCGTCTTCAACGGTGGGGATTTCTGTCAGTTGTGTTCAGAAATATGTTTCACGATATGTACACGGCAAAAACTTTCATTTTTAACACATTTCCTCCACAAGCTGATCCTTTCTTAATTCCCTAATAAGCATTTCAGGGCAAGTAGTGGGACGGCTAAATGCCCTACGACGCTCTTCTTGTAATGATCGAAATTGCTCTGAAGGAGCAGGTTTAGGGGCAGGTTTAGGGGCAGGTTTAGGAGCTGGTTTAGAGGAATTAGTTTTGTGATAGGTATGGTCTTCAAGTGTAGCAAGTGGTGGGGTAGGAGGCAATGGTGACAGTGGAATAATGGGTGTACTAAGGTGATGAACAATAGTTTCAATGGAAGGGGTATTAAGACGGGGAACTGGCTTCTGCGGTGGCGGCATCATAGTTGATGGTGGTGCGGAGTTGTTTGAAGGCGAAGGTGAAGGTGGTGAAAAAATACTGCGAAGTCTAGAAGTGTTGGTTGGCGGAAGAATAGCTCCAGAAGTTGAAGGTTCAGATGAAAGCTTCTTCTTATACCAATCCGGAGGGTTTTTCAGCGAAGAGTTTTGTTTGATGCAGTAACAGCCGTAGAAGTCGAAGTCGAAGTTGAAGTTGAAGTTGAAGTTGAAGTGGTAGAAGTAGTAGAAGTAGTAGTGGGCACAGAAGACATCGTTATAAGTCCAAGTTCACAGCGTAACGTCTGGAATCGGAATGAAACACTAGCCCCGGCCCAACACGTCTTTTATAACGGTATGCAAATGAGAGGGGGTTGCAGCCGGCCATGACCGGTCATTGGCCCGGGAGGTGGGGGAAGGAGTGGTGGGGGAAGGGGTGGTGGGGGAAGGGGGGGGGCTCAATTTTTTTCGGGGGGGGAGGGGGGAGGGGGGGTCTCCATTTTTTCGGGGGGGAGGGGGGGGGAGGGGGGGGTCTCCATTTTTTCGGGGGGGGAGGGGGGGGAGGTCATTGACCCTTCCAAAAGTGGGTCAAGGTCATTCAAGATTTATAATGATCCAAGGTGATGGGAACAGTAATACTGTTCCCACCACCCTGTTTGCCTAACGGTTCCCACTCCCAACCCACTAGTTACATTCTGCAAGGGACATCGACGCAATTTTGTTTGGACCGTCCGGGTCTACGTAACGGTCCGGTCCGGGTCTACCGTAACCGTGAATTCCAAGGGAAACTGGAACACCTAATGCAGAAACGCAACTCTAACCCCACCCAAACTAATCCCACCCATTATATTCCTAAACAAAAATGCAAAACCTAGTCCGCATTTTGCGGATGTCCACCCCTTCTAAGTGAAGTTCAACTGAACTTCTGAATTTACATTTAATCTACCCCCTAACATCTAGATGTAAGGCAAAACAACATTAATTAGTATTACCAACACTTAAAACTAACAACACATCATTATTAAAAAACCAAATAATTCAACACAACCAAATACCATCATTATTCTTAAAATTAATACACCTTAATGCTAAATACCTCTTAAAATTAATACACCTTAATGCTAAACCCAACTTATAACTAACATCGCAATGCGCAAATTATTTCTTAAATTTAATACAACTTAAAACTAAACACACACACACACATACTACATTGCATTAAAAAACGCAACGTAGTAGAAGAAGTTCAAATATATATAGGCCTATTATATATTTGAAACCTCTTGCTGAGGTCGCCAACAACCTTTCGCTATGAAAGTTTGTTGACGACTGACGCTAAGATCAGGCTCGTATCGCTCCTCGGATTCTCGAGTAGTGGGGGAAGTTGTTTCACTACAGTACAGTGTTCAATCCAGTCAATTCGCAGCAGTGTAAAAGAAAGGCGAAGGAGTGGGGAGCGGCGCATGCGCAACAACACAAAACCAAGGTTTGAGGTTAGAATTATCCATGTGCAGTAGCGCTAAAGTGAGTAATACAGGACTAGGCGCATGCGCATAGCATAGACTCATTCCGATCCGGAGAACTTGTTGCATGCGCAGCAGGTTTGAGGTTAGAATTATCCATGGCAGCTGCCATATTTAGTCTGGTTTCACCACATAAAGTCAACAACCGGTGGTGACCGGCCATTGACCTGGAGGAGTGGGGGAAGGAGTGGGGGAAGGGGGAAGGTTGGGGGGCTCCATTTTTTCGGGGGGGGGAGGGGGGGGATAGGAGGGGGAGGGGGGAGGGGGGAGGGGGAGGGGGGAGGGGGAGGGGGGAGGTCATTGACCTTTCCGGTCGGTCATTGACCCCAAGGAGTAGGGATAGACACAGAACCCTACTTCTCTTACTACTCAGGTGAAAGTCGGTCAACCAGTCATTTGCTTGCCATCTGCCGCCATCTGGCTGGAGTTATTGCCTCTATAAAGGTGGGTAGTTTATTCGCGCTACAAACATTCATTGCCTCGCATCCGCTCGGTCATCATCTCTCGTTAGTTTTATGTTATGACTACTTCACTTACTAGGTTTGAGGTTAGAATTATCATGGAATAGCCTTTGTAAATTCTAACCTATAAAATTACTACTCTGGCTTTCTGTTTTAATTTCTTTTACATCTTCATTTTATATCTCAGTCTTCTTTTAACTTCTGAACTTAACACATCGGTTATGATGACTGCACAATGTTTAAAATTAAAGCTTTTGCGAACACAAACACATATTACGAAGTACTTCTAACCTTCAATTTCAAAGTGTAGAACTAATTTAAATAGAGTTAGGAAGAAGTACAGTTTTAACCCATTATACTCTTCAAAGACTTCGCAGGTTAATGTTGATGATAGTGTTATTTACAACATTTTGCATTCTATGTTACAATTCAACAACTTTGAACTTGTTACACCTATCGACTGTGTTCAACAAGTTTTTTTATTTTACCCCTACTATTCCTCATATAAGCGCTGTCACCACAATTCCTACTTCATGCTCCTCTATTCTCTTCAGCTAAGCTAAGGTTTGAGGTTAGAATTATCCATGGCGGCCGCCATGTTTAATTCAGTTTCACCACATAGAGTCGGCAACCGTTATTGGTCTAAAGGAGTAGGGAAGGGGTGGTGGGGGAAGGTTGCCGTTTTATAACCCTCTCCCTAGGCGGCGCTTCTCATTCGATCGCCAACTTTCAAACAATAAACACCTCTCCCATGGCACGAATGAATTATCCCACTATCACCAACTAGTTCAACTTTAAACTATTTCTGGTAGTTGGGTAGGCTTTTTTAAAACTTACTCTGGATGACCTTGACATACTTTCCAGGCCCCCAGTTATAACTGTTGAATTTCAGTTTTGATCTTACTCTTAATTTTTGTTCAACTTTTAGAGTTTAGTTAACACAGTTGAATTTTAGTTTTCAACTAACTCTTAATTCATGCCCAATTCTACTTCAAATTCAGGGCATATGCTCTCGCCATCTGCACCCCAGCATCTGACGCCATCTGCTCGAGCAGCTGCTCGGGCAGCTGGCACGACTTCCGGTCCAGAAGTAACCAAAACACACTACTAATGGTAATTACTTTCTTTCATTACTTTGCAGTAAAAACCGACTAGAAATAAGGAGGGATTATGAAATTTTGTGAAGTCTCGAATCATTTGGGATGATAAAACACAGGAAGGCTCTTTTAGAGGAATAAAGGCAATAATCAATTCTTAACTGGAGGCAGATGAGACAAAGAGCCTGCTAATGGAGTTTGGGCAGTGTCTTGGTCTTTAATAAGGGACGGAACTAGTCGTCGTTTGCTGGCAATCGCTCCTTTACATTGAACCCTTATTAGAGGGAGAAGAAAATTCAATTCGATCTTTAAACCAGCGTATTTACTTAAACCTTTTTTTATCTTCCACAATTATTGAAATCTCAGCATCCTTATATCCGTGAAAGAGCTCGTAGTATATGAGGAAATATTAAAAATAATAAGTGACAAAACATGTCCGCAATAATTTACTAAACAATAACATAATGTGATAAGGAAATAATTTAAAAGTGTGTACGTATGTTTGCGTCAAACAATGTGTGTTTCGTAACAAATCAACCCAGAATTGGCAAATGAAAACCATTATTAAAATGTAATAATGCATTAACTTCCTCGATTTAATCCATGTTATGAATTGAGCAACAGGAAACAACCGCAAGCATGTCTGGCGACCCGCATTATGTTCACTGTGTTGAGATAAAATATTTATGGCGCACTGTGCTGATTAAATGGGCGTTCTTTTTCCTTATTTTCTAAAAAATAATACGAATTTTTTTAATGATGTGGATGTAATGGTACTAAAGTTTGTAGAGATAAGCTAACTATTTAGCTACCATCATCAATAACCGTCAATGATGTATTTTGCAAAATTTTAGATTTTTTTATCAAATTACTAGTTGTTGGGATAGTTCATTTAGGTAAAAAAGATTATCTTTCTTGTGAATTGCCGGATAAGTTTTGAAGCTCACATTTCAATAGTTTTCATTCATGTTTCAGTTATCAATAAGACGCACATGGACGAAAACATATTTTATTCAGATTTCAACGTAGGTTACACGTTTTCGATATATAGGTCTTTCCGGTCGGTAATTGATACCCAGGCAGTTACGTAAGTTTAGACTAATAATTCACCTTGTTTAAAAGTTATCAACATTGTTATAGTAGCTATGAGTTAGACGTTCTTGCATATTATAACCTTTGTTTTGCCACTTCAGTGTGTTTAATACTGGTTTGTTGTAATGCCAATTTGGTTGTAAAAAAGACTTTTTTCTACTTTTATAATGGTGGTATATTTTATTGACTCAGCTTTACATTTTTAATTATTTTTATACAGTGCATTTGTTTCATTACATTGATTGTTAAAAAAATGAGGTTTTTTAATCAGAAGCCCTCACCCAAATGTTCAAATGAAGACAAAGAGCAAACAACCTACTTCATTACATACCTAAGTAGTAATATGCTACTTTTAACATTACAAAATTTTTTGTAGTTGTTTAAGTCAATAAAATATTTATTATTATTACTATTATTACAACTATACCACCTTAAATATATACTTTTGGATTACGTACGAAAATACTATTGATAATAATCTAAGCCAGTCTCTTCATTGTCGAACCTTATTTGAAGATAAAAACATTAAAAATCTTCTGTTAGTAATGTTAAAGTAGAATACTAATTGACCTCTTCCCGATATTTTTGCCATAAATTGACCGGAGGGAGGAAAACTGCGCAGTGAATGTAATATTTTACGTTGTAATACAATAAAGGAGGTGGAGCGGCGACCGTTGCAAAGCTCTTGTCATCTACCGTAGTAGCGGGTCATTGTTGTTCGCTTTTACTCTGAAGCACCTTGTGAATTTTTTATTTCTGCTTTTACATCTTTCATTACACTTTTTGTTGTCACCGTTTAAAATATTTCGCAAGAGTTACGTTGTGTGGAAGTATGCCACTTAATCACGAATGGTACGTGATCATTGTCAGGAAGAAACTATCATCAGGTTGAGCGTGAAGCTGTATCTTATGGCATTTGTCTTTGGGGTTGGGGGTTAGGTACGTTCCCGTTTATCGTTGCTAATTTGTTTTCAAGAGGCATTTTAATTTTGGGGTATTGAACGAGTACCAAACTTAACTTTTGATACAAAGGAACTACAGCGTTGTGGTATGGTTTTGGAAAAGTGAAAACTGGAAGAAAAAGATCGATCGAATTACGTCAAATTTTTTTAGGGGGTCAGTGATAAAAATTTTTTTTAACGAACTTAGAAAAAAATGTTTAGGGTCATTAAACTGTCAAGTACTAAACTCCTACGCAATTTTAAAATTTTCACTTCTGTTCATATGATTAGTTTTTATTTGTCGAAAGCAAAGTACTGATAACAACATATTCATGACCTCGGGAGAGTCTTAGATATTAGAATGTTCCAACCAAATGATTGTTATTTAATGACGTTTAAGCCAGAATTTTTCAGACAAGTAATCGGTGTAATTTTTCTCAGCCTAACAATTAGTATATATATATATATATATATATATATATTATATATTAATATCTATACTACATATAATAATATATATATTTATATATATATACTATGAATATATACTATATATTCTTATATGTATATATGATTGTTATATACCATATTATATATTTCCTAATATGTATTAAGGAAAGCCATACGAGTTTAGTACAGTAGTTTGTGAGTGTTGGGAGTAGAAAACAACTTTTAAATAAAAATTGATGCCTGAGATATTATAAAATCACAATTACACCAAATTTCATCAAGGTTTGGCCATTATATCGAGCTCGTATAAATTTACATAAAAAGTACGAAGAATATACATACACACATCAAATTTTTTTTTTTTTGAATAGTCAATAGTTTTTTAGACGCCAAATGTTAAGCCCTTGATTGAAAGTAGTGAGCGGGGCAGCGGAGATAGAGGGATCAATATTAATTAGTCGGATCAGGCGGTGCGATTAGCCGACCGGCCACGGGTGGCGCTGGCGCTGGGTGATAATTGGCTGTGTTGATCATCGCTGACGTCTGTGACGGCTGATCCGGGCGTCATCCTGTCATACCGACAATCCGGGGGTCGGGCTCTGCACCGCATAACCCACGATACGGAGGGCATGGGAATGCACGGGGTTGCTGGGAAGTCTGACATGGTATGTCAGAACAGACATTTTGGAGCTGAAACCCGTGTGCTAAGGCTGTCCAACAAAGCATGATTCAAAAAAATTCTTTAAAAAATACGTACGGTAGTGCATTGTCAGAATTAGTCTTCGAAAGTACCCAATCGTACAGAGTTTTTCAGTTTCGAAGCAGGCATTTTAGAACAGTATCGTGCACTGTTCCTAAACCTGTGCCAAAGTTATGCACACCAAAACATCCAAATTGGCACTGCAAAGTGGTAGTGACACTCTACTGTTGTGTGACAACTGAATAGTTCGGGACTGGCGCATATGTAGTGGTGCAGCTACCAAACTTATTGTTCCAGTACTAGTGTTGGACAAACTTTTGC
Organism: Neoaliturus tenellus; assembly: GCA_030545055.2. Classification (NCBI taxonomy): domain Eukaryota; kingdom Metazoa; phylum Arthropoda; class Insecta; order Hemiptera; family Cicadellidae; genus Neoaliturus; species Neoaliturus tenellus. Next base: position 2,954,080 of record CM061534.1, on the reverse strand, counting down.
TGTGGACGTGAACATCTCATGCAAACAATTAAAGAGTTTTAGCGTGGCAAACTATGGGTCCGCAGCCCTGTAATCAGAATTGATATGTTAATAAATTTATACCATATGTTATAATATGTAAATTAAACTTATTGTAATTTTTAATGTGATTTAGATAAGGGCATATTAAGTTTTTTGTAATTTGTACATACTATAGCACAGTACTATTGTTTTCCTGGGTAGAACTACCTATCTAATACTTTTAGACGTTA
>CM061534.1:2884843-2953729 GCA_030545055.2 Neoaliturus tenellus | reverse complement strand
CAACCGATTTTAATGATTTTGGTGTCATTGAACTCGGCGCGAAGTTTTTTAAAAGAAAATTGGTTCATATAAATTTAAAAGGAAGAGCCCTACAAGTCCTTAAAATTCGTAATTTTTCTATTTGATTATTATTGGTAAGGAAATTGATTGATTTTCAAGTTAACAGCTGTAAAGTGTAAACACCGGACATCCGCAAAAGTAATTGGTCACAGAAAAGAGGTTATGTTAAACCTCAGAGTGTACCTGGTTAACAAACTGCATAAGTATGCATGAGGAAAATATTAAGAGCATAATTATGAGCGTTTGAAAAATTGTAGAATTAACTGAGTGGTCTCAAATTAAAGGTTTTGACCAAAGGGAATCGGGAAAAAAACAGCATGTCCAAAAAGCCAAATAAAGTAAAACGTCCTCCATAAGAAAAGGATGAAGATAAATAACATCACATTAACATCACGATGATATCACAATGTCTGTTTTGGTTTGATTTTATCTTAACTGAATTTCCCATTTTACTTTTTAATAAACTGTTAATCTGTTTGAAATGTTCCTAAAATTTATAAAGTTCTGCGAACTCTCCAACCCCCCACTTCCACAAAAAGGAAAATAAAATACAGATAAAAGCTAAGAGGAGGTACAAAAAGAAAACATGTTTTTATAGAAAACCCGACGAAGGAAATTGCCTCGGGGAGATCTGGGCTATGCATAGCAATTTCCTTTTCCTACTATTTGAAATGTTTTTCTTCTTTAATCGCAGAATATCGATAGTAAAACCACTAAGGTAAGTAATAATTTCAAAATATTGTTTAATTTTGTATTCTGTTATTAATACAATAGTTTTACGCTACCAACTAACAATTTAATTACGTATGTTAAATACAGCACTCTTAACTCGAACTCTACTTAGAAATAAAACGGCAAAAATATCATGGTTATTATTTATAAGCGTTCGTTATCCTTATGCCAGTGTTATTAAAATATCAGTTTATTAAAGTTGATGCTAAGGAAGCAGGCAGCGTGGGTTGATCCGCGTATATAACCATCGCAATAGCACTCCCACTGTCGTATTTAGAGATAGAGTTTGAGACAAACAGTTTGTTTATCACATGCGAAACTGTAAAAACAATGAGTTTTGGAATGAACAAAAGTAATAACGTTGTAATAATTACTACTCAGTAGATAACAAACAGAAAGTAATTATACTTATTACAACAATATTATCACGACAAAATTAAAGAACCAGTATAGGTTTTCATGAAGTTAATACTCACTTCGTATTGAAGTAACATTTAATAGTTTTTAATTTTATGAAATGGTAGAGTTATATTAAAATGAAATAACTTCCGAGCTATTCAATTTGTGGTCGGGTTCGGGCCATATTGCTCTGCATGCCAAGACGTTCAATGTGTGTATGATGTGACAAAGACCAACGAAATTTTCTCTGAGTTTTCTTAAGAGTAGACCCTTAGAGGAAGTTTGAAAGAAAACTGAATTAGTTAGATTTGATTACATCATAAATAAATTCAAACATCTAAGAGTTTAGAGCGAGATTTCGCTACGAACCCGAGCTCAAAAGGTCAAATATTTAGGAAGTTATTGTATTTTAAAGTTTTGGTCATGTGATAATTATGAAAAGTTTACTAAGTCATTTCCATTTCCGTTTTAAGCGTAGTTAATGGCTTTGTACCCTACTAAGTAAGACCTATAATTTTATGTACATATTATAAACAAATGGTGACATTTAATATTTTCTACTGACTCCTAGTGGGCAGTTCCTTGAAAGTTAAAACCGAAGTTTTGTATCCGGTCATTTGTGGCACAGAGTAAGCTAACACATTTTTATTGTTATATTTGATTTTAGCCCTGTTATAGAGTATTATTTGGCCTATATTTATTATTACACATATTTTCATAGTTTGTTTCCTGTTGTTTTTCTGTTAAATTTAAGTAATACCAGTATAGAACCAATGTACAACAACTTGTAAGCCTAGTTTTAAGAGTAATGAAATTTGACTTTGTCAATTGCATGTACAATGCTTAAAGGCAATAAAATATTGAATCTTGAATCTTGAATCACCAGTGATGATGCGTGAACTTTGGCAAATTTATCAGGTGTGGTGTAAAAGTTATTTAAGGGGTTACACACTTAATCGTCCCCCTGTACGGGTCCTAATTTTGATATGAAAACTGTAAGTTAACGCCCATTAATTTTTTTTAAAGTTTACCTTTCCTTGGTTAGCTTTTAGGAAATACAAGACTAAGACTGTTTATATACTAATGCCAAGAATAGCCAAAACGGATATATTACACTTTCTGTTTATTCATATAACGATTAATGCGATAAATTTGAACCATAAAGACTAAATACATAAAGAGCATTTACGATCCAAATATATCTCTGAGTTTTGTAGCAAGTTTATCAGGGATCGGCGCGTAGGACGATATATCCAGTGAAAACCAATATGTGTGGGTTTTGAAACTTTATTGGACGGTCCTCGTCAAAAGTAGCAAATGCAGTGTTATCCTTTCGGAACAAGCGAATCAGAATTTTCATACAGACACATTATTATTCGTTTATTAAATTTAAAATCTAACAGGTTTCATGATTATTTTATGTACGATCCCCATTCACAAAGAGTAACTGACTAGGTAGCCGTGGGTAAAATTCTCATCAAAATCCCGAGGTTCAATCCCCGACAAAGACTCAGTCTAGACAATTTTGTCAGGGCTATTTATTAATAACTCAAACAAAGGGTCGAGATTAGTTAGAAACGGGACCATGTTTTGGAGCATTTCCTATCAAAATATAAAACCACGTCACTGCCTTGAATAATTTATCCATGGAATGAGACTACTGTGTACAAATGTATTACATACTTTTTATATATAACTGGCAGTTACCCGGCGCGCGTTGCTGCGCTCAAATTAAGTTGTTTACATAAATAAAGCTATTTTAATATAACAAAAAAAGATAAGTTAAGTTTTAAGTTTTTAAATATAACAAAAAAAGTCAATGGCATAGAAAGTAAGTATATTAATATTACTGTAAGGCCAAAGGATAAACAGGCATTTTGCAAATTTAAACCCAGAATAGTCAAAGTTTGCCTTGTATCTTATTGATCGTAATTGCAAATGCAAGAGCACCTATGAGCAAAGAGGCGTGTCCATGCCAAATTTCAACCCCGGAGGCATTAAATTAATTTTAAAGTCCAGTGGAGCACAGCCCTACTAAAAAATATATTTGCAAAACCATTCTTGGTGAGTACCTATGAGCAAAGAGGCAAGTAAAAGTAAAATTTCAACCATGGTGGCCCTAAAGTAATTTAAAGTCCAGTGGAGCACAGCCCTACTAAAAAATATATTTGCAAAACCATTCTTGGTGAGTACCTATGAGCAAAGAGGCAAGTAAAAGTAAAATTTCAACCATGGTGGCCCTAAAGTAATTTAAAGTCCAGTGGAGAACAGCCCTACTAAAAAATATATTTGCAAAACCATTCTTGGTGAGTACCTATGAGCAAAGAGGCAAGTAAAAGTAAAATTTCAACCATGGTGGCCCTAAAGTAATTTAAAGTCCAGTAGAGCACAGCCCTACTAAAAAAAAAAAATTTGCAAAACCATTCTTGGTGAGTACCTATGAGCAAAGAGGCAAGTAAAAGTAAAATTTCAACCATGGTGGCCCTAAAGTAATTTAAAGTCCAGTGGGGCGGAGCCCTAAAGAGCTTAAAAATTATATTATATTTAGCAAAGAGAATCGTCCATGTAAAATTTCAGCTCCGGAGGTCCTAAAGTAATTTCAATGTTCAGTGAGGCGGAGCCCTAAAGTGCTTAAAAAACTATATTTCCAACATTGTTTCTTAGTGAGTACCTATGGGTAAAGGGCATCGTCCATCAAATTTCAACCCCGGTGGCACTAAAGTAATTTTGAAGTCCAGTGGGATGGAGCCCTAAAGAGCTTAAAAAACTATATTTGCAAAATCGTTTCTTAGTGAGTACCTATGGGTAAAGAGCATCGTTCATCAAATTTCAACCCCGGTAGCCCTAAAGTAATTTTGAAGTCCAGTGGGGTGGAGCCCTAAAGAGCTTAAAAAACTATAGGCCTATTTGCAAAACCGTTTCCTAGTGAGTACCTATGAGCAAAGAGCATCGTCCTTGTCAAATTTCAGCTCAGGAGGTCCTAAAGTAATTTCAATGTCCAGTGAGGCGGATCCCTAAAGTGCTTAAAAAACTATATTTGCAAAACCGTTTCCTAGTGAGTACCTATGAGCAAAGAGCATCGTCCATGTCAAATTTCAGCTCAGGAGGTCCTAAAGTAATTTCAATGTCCAGTGAGGCAGAGCCCTAAAGTGCTTAAAAAACTATATTTGCAAAATCGTTTCTTAGTGTGTACCTATGGGTAAAGAGAATCGTCCATCAAATTTCAACCCTGGTGGCCCTAAAGTAATTTTGAAGTCCAGTGGGGTGGAGCCCTAAAGAGCTTAAAAAACTATATTTGCAAATCCTATGGACCTATGGTGCACCTATGGACAAAGAGAATCGACTATGTAAAATTTCACCACCTGTAGGCTTTTAAGTGTAATTGTGAGCTTTCGTAGGGCGGAGCCATAAAGACAACACAAACATCAACATTATATCTCACACCTAGTTACTTCTATGATTATAAGCATCTGCTTGAATGAAACTTTCAAATTTTTAATTGCAGCAGTTCATTTTGTAAACAATAAATTTCTAAAACCTGACACTGCACCATTGTATGCCCTCTGGGTCAGAGCCCTTTGGACAGATTTGCACCAAACTTCACACAAACAATCCTCGAATAATGCTTACTAAAGCCTGAAAGTTTCGTTGCAATCTGTTGAGCGGTTTCGGAGTCTATGGGCAACAAACATATATATATATATATATATATATATATATATATATATATATATATATATATATATATATACATACTTCCTCTTTTACAGATATAGATATGTTATCGTGCACATTAACCCCTGTGTGTAATTATAACTTTTTATAGAGCAAAAAAGTTGCATATTACTGTAAGTCATCAACTGAATAGGCCTATAGACTATTTTTTTCTTTTTAAAAGGAAGAAAAAAATGTTCGATAATCTAGTCAGACTTGGATTGGGTCTTTGTGATCTCTGTGACAGTGTAAAATCCATTACCATAGCAACATCTTTGTATTAACAGTACTTCACTTATTCTCAGTTAAGTCTGCATTATTTCAAACAAGAGTTATTCATTTTAACTTTATATTTCATCCATTTTCATATTTTAGTGACTTTCTTGCCAACTTTTAATGCCAAACAAGAAAATAAGATAACCATTTATGAATATATAAATGCATAACGAGACAGCCGTGAGGAGTTGCTGGTTGGAAGAGGGTTTTAAAGGTAACTTATGCAGAGGACATAAGAGGTGTTACACTTGACCCGGCCTGCATTGCGATGCGCTGGCGGCTGTGGGGAAGTGCTTTATGAGTGCATTTATAATTGCCTTCTACAAATATTATCTTAACATTTTCGTTTACGTAAAACATCATAATGTAGTTAGTTTCTCGACTGTTTTATTGTTATTCTAATATTAAAAACGTTTGTCCTAGAAGTACCTTGTAACGATTTTAATAAATTTTCATTGTAAGAAATTGCAATATTACGGATTTTGGCACGTAAGATCTAGGTCCAGGAGAGTCTTTCAAGTTGATGTATCCAGAAGCCAAAAAAGGCCGTTAAAATTCACAAATAAATATTACACTCACCAATATTTAAATAGGTTTCAGAGAACTAATTATGTAACCTTTCAGAGTATAGTACCAGGTTAACCGAGCCTTGCTCGTTGGTTTTAATTCAGTTTTGATATAGTGTCATTAGAGCTATTAAATTTCCCCCAACAACCAACTATACCTCTTCACAGTTAACAGCTGTTTCAAAAAGTCTGCTTAATATTAATGTTCCTTCATTTTTGAATACCTTTCGTTGTTATTTCGTTACCAAAATAGCAACCCATAAGACCAATGTTAAAAATTACGATTTTTAAACTTAAATTCTGACAAAATTCGATTTTTCCTGGGATGGAGGCCTTTTCTAAACTTATTTTTGGGCCAATACACTTTTAATTGCAAAGTTTAAGCAAAATCTGACAGCTAGATTTCGAGATCGTGGAACACACATCCCTTCAGACATTCCTCGTATTATAGTATAGGACTTAATTTATGTTGTAAATAGATTTGAATTGCTTTCGACTTAAAAGAAATTGTGTCTGGACAGCACAACTTGTTTAGTATTGTATCTTAAAGGCCAAAATTTGTTCGACCGAGATGATTTATCCTAAAAAGAAACAAATTAAAGCACAAAGTAGATGGCACGGCTTATTATTCCGTAAATACTTTAGTAAAAAAATTGTGAGTAGTAGGCCAAATTTTATTTACATCAAAGGTAATGCTGCCAAAATTTTAATTACAATTCTCTTTAACTGTATGCAATTAATCATTTCACGAACAACTACAATAATGGCTAGGTTACAACAAAGATTTTGGGGGTTTAGAATGTTTTCACTCCTTGAAGAAAATTTGTAACTCGAATAGATCTAACGCGTTATAAAGACTAACTATTTAAATAAAATAATCACAAAGCTAAATAGAACATCGAAGCGTTTAACCCACAAAGGTCATCGCTATGTGGGATGGTGGAACAGTAACGAGCACGGGGATCGGGTGACGCAAGCGGCAACCTTTTCACCCTTCCGTTCCGACCCTGACGTGTCAGTGGCATCAGTTAATCAAATTACCATTTAATTTTACTGTTCATTAATTATGTTCACGAAATCTCGACAGTTTTAAGCTAATTTCAACTACCAAAACTTTTGATTTGAATTTTAAACTGTGAAAGGAAGTTCGATGCACACGCAGTTAGGGAGTGGACAATTCCTGATCCCAACAAAAAATATAAAAAATTAAAAGATTAAAAAGATTCCAGACTTATTTGTCACTATGTATATTGAAATACACATTTTCTGTCACAAATTAATGCGCGATCTTATTAGACATTTATTTTAAATATAATCTTCCCCTTCACATTCAACATTTTCCATAATAGTAAAACATTTTGCTGCTAAAATATGAATTCGATTATCTTCACATCAACATGTTATCTCAGCGGGATTGATGTCATTATTCCAAGAATCCAAGAAAAAAGTAAACAAAAAATGGCTTTTGGCATATAGAGGCATATAGTAAAGTTCAGGTTGGGTAAACTTAACGGTGTGGCTATATATGCCAAAAACATTTTGTTTGTTAATTGTGTTGGGTTAACTTTTCTCTTTTAACTTTCTATACTCCTTGAAAAATCCTGCACCTCCATTTAAAAATGGTTTTAACGCAATCATAAATACTTTCTGATAGACAATTCTCTTGTAAACCTTGAAAACATAGTTGTAGATGCACTACTTCATCTTCATGTTCACCCTCAAGCCCAATCATCATTAATTAATTGTAGTTACAGTTGTTTGTATAAAGGACAAAGTATAATGAATTAAATGAATCATGGAAAAGAACCATAGTCCCACTACTCCAATTCATGTATTGGTATGATTTAAAAACTAATTAAGGAAAAAAATCATGCAGTTATAAGTTTATTTGTGACACTCAGAGACAGACCGATGTAGCGGGAGTGACGTTCACATTGGCTAAATTGATGGCATACTAGTCCATATTGAACCATCTGCCACTCGATACAGTCTACGGTATGGTCCAACCATAATGTCACTTACGAATCGTTATGTTGGTTGTGGCAAGATTGTTTCTCTATTGAGGGTTTTTTTTTCTATGTGACGGGTCTTAATTTAACAATCGTAATTGCCTGCCACGATCCATCTTCACTTATCATCAAACATTTTCGGAAGTAACCTAGTCTTGGCTTCAAAAAGATATTTACGTTCGTTTCTTAATCAAATCATTCACCTAGTAAAAAAAAAAAACTTAAAAAGTAAAAGTACGCGATCCAATAACGAAACTTATTATTTTTACATTCAAACTTTTTGTTTTATGAATTGTTAACAGCTTGATCTATTATTGGTACAACAATAGTGATGTCGAATTGAAAATTAAATTATTGTGAAATATCTGGAATTGTCAATAGCATTTGAAATACGGGTTTAATATTTATTTCAACAAAGGCTGATTGTAGTGTCGACAAAGGTGGAGAAGGGTATATTTCCCTACTCTTTCAATAAAACTCGTATCCAAATCAAATCTATTGTTGGCTTACTTCACAAAATCATTTCAAAGACTGGTAATAAACCTATTGGTTGGATGTATTGATAAACTGGTCTTATAAGTAAACTAGCTGTTGCCGGTCACGGCTTCGTCCGTGATTTAATTTATTTTATACGTAATAAAATCTCTTTAAAGAGCAAAGAAAACTTCTTCCTTAAGAATTATATTAAAACATTTAAGAAGTGTAAGCAAAGCATTAAATTTTGCAAAACCTTTTCTTAAAAAAGTTTTTTTTTTAGTAAGCACCTATGAGCGAGCATAGAGGAACTATCATGTCACATTTCAACCCCATAGGCCCTATAGTAATTTTGATAGCATGTATGGGGCCCTAAAGAACTTAAAAAATATATTTGCAAAACCATTTATGGTGAGTACATACAGTAAGTAAAGAGAAACACCCACGTCAAATTTCAACCCCGTATGCCCAAGAGTAATTTTGAAGTCCAGTGGGGCGGAGCCCTAAATAACTTAAACAAATAAATTTGGAAAACCGTTTCTTAGTGAATGTGATTGAACATTCTCTTCAAAACATGTGAGCAAAGAGGAACGTCCAAGCCAAATTTCAACCCCGTTGGCCCTAGAGTAATTTAGCAGCCCTGTGGAGCGGTGCTCTGAAGGTGCTCAGAGCGTTTCTTAGTGAGCAACGATAGGCGAAGTGGATCTAATGTTCCACTTTCATTAGGTCATTTTGTTTTTTAGATACATTTTTCCTGGATTCATATAACAAATTCGCCATAACAATAACATTAGATAGAAATTTTGAAGTCCAGATGGAATTTTGCAAAACCGTTTCTTAGTGAGCACCTATGAGCAAAGTAGATCATCCATGCCAAATTTCAACTTCGTAGGTCCTATAGTTTTCCATATTCGTTGTTTTCTACATTTGTATAAAAATTTGGCCATAAGGATGACAATAGTTAGAAATTTTGAAACCCTGTGTAGCGAAGCCCTGATGGAATTTTGCAAACCCGTTTTTTATTGAGCAACTATGAGCAAAGAAGAAGGCCAATGCAAAATGAACATCGTAGGTCTCATAGTTTTTCAGAATCGTTGTTGCCTTGATTTGTATTAAAAATTAGCCATAAGAATAATATTACATAGCAATTTTGAAGCCTTGTGGAGCGCAGACCTTAAGGACTTTTGCAAAACCGTTTCTTAGTGAGCATTTTTAAGCAAAGTGGAACGTCCATGCCAAATTTCAGACCTCTATGCAATATGGTCATGGAGATTCTCTGATACGTGAGTGAGTGGTATTTGACAAATATATTACGTAAATAACACTTTGCCACTATGGTACATAAAAACAAATAAAAACACCAACGTGAATGTTGTTGGACAATTGAAAAATGGTTAAACTTAAAAATAAAAAGGGAAAGCATCTGATGCAAGCAATAAAATGAGAAAAGTTATTAGAGACGTCAAATTATTCAACTAAACCTAAATTACTGCCCATCAACTGAAGTGCCGTGGTAAAACCCGAAACTCATTATCATTTGTTTTACCGAAAATGTTTTTAGTGAAGCTCCACAAATTATGAAGAGTTACTGTATTTCCCTGCGGGCTGGGAAAAAGAAACACGATTGTACTTTTATAAACCAATGTTCTTTATAAACATAAAAGCCTTTTTATATCTTCAGCTTAATATTAATCTACTTTTTGTACTAATGGATGCTAAAAAAAATTTCCTTGAAATTAAATATTTTTGCTTGCTAACGAAGAGAATTTTGAAAATATGAAATATGAATAAACGCTGAACTGCCGCTGTGTATTATACAACTCGAGAGGGATAACCAATATTGTTTGCCTGGTGAGCCCATTGATGTGGGAGCATCAACAAAATATCGCGAATATGCGTCCGCCCCACAGCCCCATGCATCCTCATAGCCCTTCTAGTGGGTCCCACATACATCATTCTCTAGTTTCTATATCAGAGATGTAATTTTGTTTGCCTCTGTAGATAAAAATACCCCACTCTGTAGGACATAAAAGAGAGTAAATTTTACGAACGACAAATTGGTTTTGTTTATATCAACAAAAGAAAACAACATAAATTAATTTCAAATCATTTTTAGTATTATATTTTAATTATTTAGCATTATAATATTACTTTTTAGCTGACACCAGCATTACATAAAATAGCGAAAGGTAAGTATCTCCTCAATAAGTAAAACGACCATCCTGACCCTTATTTATGAAACGAAAACTGCTCATTTCATGAATACTTTTAACATTTTAGAAAATATGTACCAAAAATATGCGTACACTAGATGAAAAGTTAAATAAAACTTCTTATATGTATATATTTAAAACAGTAAGGTACAAAAACACCTTCTTGGACAGTTCGTCTGAGACTCCTACTGGACCGATTCACTTTCGGGTTGTACCAAAACAAGCTTTTTCGGTTATATATTAGCAGGTTTTATTTGTATTTAGAAAACATTTACGTTAAATCGGTAAATATAAAATTTTATTACGCATATTCAACATGGGGGAAAAGCCAACATTTTCAATCCTTTGGACACTATGTCTCAGACTTTCACTGGACCAATTTACGAGCAGTCTGTATCAAATGGAAGCTAAACTTCCCTATATTAGCAGATTTAATTACTTTAAAGTTATTTTACTTTTTAAAACTAAAAATATCGCCATTTTCAAACCTTTACAGTAATTTTTATTTTACACGCATTCACTCAGCTAATTGTAAACACACGAGGTATATTATCTACAAACAGTAGAAGAGCAAACTCTCAAGAAGAATGTGGATTATTATGTCCAATACTTAAAAATGTATAGAATTTGAAAGTATTATCATGTAAAAAGGTAGAAAAATAGTTTTATACTATTGCCATTTTAAAAATTACACTTCATGTATGTTTCGCATCATCTGCAAAAAAAAAAAAAAAAAAAAAAAAACCGTCACAAATGGAACTGTACCCTATCCGTCGACTATCGACTGGCAACGACACTTATACAATACACTTTTGAATATAAACTGAAATATTTGTTTGTCAATTGAATTATTTACTGATCCGTCGTTGAATGTATAAGTGCAACAAGTTTTATTGTTATAATCCCTAAAAGCGTGGTAGTTTCATAAGTGAGAGGAATAATCTACTCCGAGAGAACAACAAGTTGTGGATTACCGACGACGTGGGTTGAATCCGGAGATAAACTACAGCTTGACAATTTGTACAAAACACGAACGGACCATTACTCTTCTGTATTTGTAGGACAGGGTTTAAACGTTCTACATCCAAAAGAATGATCTAAGTTACATATCTTTTCACAGGATTACTCTTCATGTGTTAACATTTTAGGAAGAGCTACGCTATACAAATAAAAAAATAATGCTGTAAAAATTCATATATTTTTAGCGGTGTTTTACAAAATGAATAAATCTGCTAGATTACCAAACAAGCCTAATTCAATAAATTCATATTACCTCTCTTCAACCATGAGTCTATCATACAATGACTTTTTAAAGAGTAATTATGAACATTTTTATTTTAGTGCGCATTACCATATGGAAGTAAAAAGTTATACTAAGAACACGTTACTAAAATATCAAAACAAAAAAATTATTCTAGGTATGCTGAGGCATACTAAATTACTATGATGATGAAAACATACAAAAACAATAAAAATATAAAGCCTTGATAAAAAACCATAGTAAATATTGTCATAACTCAACCTTTCTTGATAAATCATGGCCTTTTGAACCTTGAAACCACAATAGAAAAGTAACTTCATAGGATTGTCATTGATACCTCTGTGTCATAAACCAACCTGATATTTAAGTTCTCCCTTCTACACGTTTCTCTTCGTTTGATAAAATTTACCAGCGTAAACACTATTTAATTTATCTTAAATTTATTTGACCTTAAATTTATTTTGAACTTAAATAAATTTAAGTTCAATTATTAACTTAAATTAATAATTGGTTAATTATTAATTACACTTAGCCAAAGTGTAGCTAAGTGGTTATAGTGCTCACGTTTGAATACATAGGTTGTCAGCTTGATGTTGAGAAAAGTTAGTTGCTTTTGGAAAGTTTCAACCCTCAACCAGTTGACATTTGTCTTTAGGCTCTTATAATGCTATCATTACTTAACCAATGAACGTTATAGATAGCGACAAGAACGGTTTGGACCGTTCATTTTTGAAACAGTAAAAAACCATAAAAAGTGACAAAAAATATGAAATCTCATTACAATCAGAAAATTGTGGATTATAGCTCTAAATATAGAGTTTATTAAGACGGATATGGTTTGCGAGTAGTCTTTTTGACAATAAGTATAGTCCATATGGAAAATGGGAAGAACATATAAAATATTTGAGTCCTTTAGAAACATATCTTTACAAAGATTCGATCTCACTAAAAGGAACGGTAAATTTAATTGAGATTCAAATATACTTTATTTTATACCATTTGGACAAAAAAGAAATTTAATGACTGGCGGTGAAACGTTTAGCATTGCTCTTATGGGAAATAAATCCAACATGCGGCACCTCAACGCATTCTTATAGGGACAGGCCTTATAACCTCTCAATTACCCAATCATTAGAGGTGGCACAGGTTATATAGGCCTAATATTTATACACTGTAAGTTTTTAATAACCTGAATTCCTTAATGCTTAATTAAAGGAATTCCAAGGTCATTTAATCTACGAAAGTATTATGATATTAAACACTTAAAAGACTACTTCAAACACTAAGTTAGGTCTATGTTGTTATAAAAATAGGGAGAAGATCTTACCTTGACACTGGAAGCCCTGCTTTCCGAACCCCCTGCAACAAAAAATAAAACATAAAAACTCTGCAGCTTAGTAGCAAAATAGTTGTTTGCGTTTATCCAAAACCATTTAACAGAGATTTATAAAACACAAAATTGACTTGGTTTAAAAGATTATGTAGAAAAGACGTGTTCCATGTTGGTGATAACACAAACCCATATGGTGGCAAAACCTAAATACTCCCCCCTCATGGGGGTCTATGGGAAAAATGAAAAATACCAGAATTTGATACAATTTAGTACGTATATAAACTAGAAAAGCATCCTATATTTTTGCTTACAGCAACCCCATTGCAGCATATCTGCATTCTAATCCAATGGATTTTATGTGGAAAAATATGACTGCGGGGAAAAAATAAAAAAAGGACTGTTTAATTTTTTTATGCTTCAAAATGTCGCATTTGGCTCAGGCAGGTGATGTAATCCAGCTGATGTCCTTAAGAGTAACATGCACCAGCATGACAAAAACTGTCATCAGGCTCGTGACGTATTGGGTATACAAAAATACATCGATTTACCCACTAATGAGATAGCCCTTGTCTATTACATTAGAAGAGTTTTCCCCAGTTCTTAGGGGGAAAATAGAAAATTTCTTTCTCTGAGTAAGCAGGTTTACTGCGACGGGAGTATTTTATTTTGAATTGTTTTAAATTCATTCTTAACCGATTTTGGTTTGGAGTTTTAACGCTTGTCTATTTTACCATTTTTTACATCTAATCCAATTAAACAACAAAAGAGATGATAAAAAGTTCCTTTAGTAATCAAGAAGAACACCAAAAATTAGTTTGAAATATTGCTCTTGAAAACAAATCGTGACAAACAAAAGTTCATTAATGTATAATCCGTCATTTTTGCCGGGACATCAGCTAGTTTTACAAATAAATTTGAGCAGTGGAGCTCGACGCGCCCCCGGCTGGACAATATTTGTACGGCTGATGAATCCTTTTGATCCTCGCATAAACGGATTAGTTCCCTCAGTCGTCGCAATCACGCGACAGCGCCACTGTTCCGGAGGGAAACAAGAAAACGTTTCATTGGAAAACTAAAACAATTGCTGATCACCCGCGCTGCGCTGAGCTTGCTGCTTTTTACACCGTGAAAAGTGAAGTTATTGTCTTCGCTGATTTGAATTCAAACAAAAGCATGTCATGTACACTAGCTATGTTTTATTTTTTTTTTTATTACATAAAAAATTTTCTTTTCCACAAGATTACTGATCGCAGGAAATAACGAGTAATAATTCCCCGGGTGATTATTAATTAAAATTGATTAACCTCGTAATAACGAACCTAGATATTGCATTTTACGACGTAGGAAATTTTCGTGGCATAAACTTAATGCATTAATTGGTGGACGCTGACTCAGCTATACCATTTTCATGTCCATACTTGGTAGATTCTAAAATGTATTTCCTGCAGGACTTCGGGTAGACTTATATCGAGTAAATAATATCCATAGGATATGCTATTTGCGAATAGTATTACGGACTTGTCTTCAGGTTAGGGGTTTCACCTGTTCTGTGGACTCATCAATATTATAGGTTATGAATAAAATCATACGATCAGTTTGAAATGGCATACAATTATTACTAAAATTAAAACTTCATCGACATCAAACAATGGAGTCTGTCCCACATAAACTAGGAATACGCTCCGATGTCCATCCCGCTTTTTATGTTTTTATGTTTTTTTTTTGTTTTTTTTTTAGGGAGAGGTAAGAAAAATGCATTACGCACACAGGTGGCAAGCCTGTAGTGTGGGACTCCCCTAAAAAGGGGTTTACCCACTGAAAAACCTCGCCTCTACTCTTTAGGATTCTAACCTGGAGTTGTTTATCACATTACGTAGGGCTAGGCCTAAATTTGGCTTATGCCCGTGGGGCTCACTCCTTATCCAGCCACTCGATCAAGGGATCTGGGCCACTTCGCGGTCCAGATCATGTTTCTTTTCCAGGAGGATGCCCCGCACGAACTGTGATAAACAATCCCAGTTGCCCTCATCCTCCAAGATCTTTTGGCAGACCGAGTCCACCGAAAATGCACAAAAAATTTGTGTGGCCTTCAGGCGGGACCCTTCCCAACGGGAGCAGCGGAAGAATGTGTGTTCCGCATCGTCGGGAACGCCCGAGCAATAAATAAAGAACTGGCCGCCGTTCCACCCATGGTTTGGACGTGCTTGATAAGTCGCGCAGTCCATCGTCCTCGGGTGTCGTGCTCCCAGCTGTGTTGCCACTGCTGGAAGGTTCGAAAGCGCTCTGCTGTTCTTGCCGTGTTCTTGGCAATCTTGCCTTGTCTCTGATAAATTGCGTTCCTCTCTCCTGCCAAGAGCTTGACAAGGATAACTCCGGCGACCACCAGGACGGCAGGCTCGGACACTGTCCGGTAGGCGGAACACACCCCGAGCGCCGCTCAACGTTGAACCCGGGCTAGTCGCAACCTGTACTACTCTTTATCGAGAGCGTCTGCCCACACCTCTGCTACATAAAGAAGCACGAACTGAACCGCGGACATCAACAGACGTCTTCTGCTGGATCGTGGAACCCCGACATTGGCCATCAGCCTACTAAGGTAAGTGACTACCTTAGCGGCCTTGTCCGCCGTACGGAATATCTGATCCCTCCAGCTTAACTTGGTGTCCACCATAATCCCGAAGTACTTAGCAGCACTAGTTGATTGGACCACCTCCCTTCCCACTCGGAACAGAACGACGGTGTCTATCCTCTTCTTCGTAAGGATCACAATCTCCGTCTTACGGAGAGCAAGCGAGAGACCGTGATCGGACATCCATGTGTTGACCACACGCATGACTCGGTTCAACTTTAGTTGGGCCAGCTCAACGTTGCGTGCGACAATGAGAGCTGCGACATCATTGGCGTACCCAACCAAAGTGGTTTCCTCAGGCATCTCCGACCTCAGGAGGCTGTCATAGGCAACATTCCAGAGATCATGGCCGAGTATTGAATCTTGCGCGGCACCAAAATTGACTGCCATTGTCCACGTTCCGTCCCTTGTGTCGTAAATAAGGCTTTGAGAGCGGAGATAATCCTCAATGAGTCGCAACAGATATGCAGGAACGCGAAAGGTGTTGCGAAGCGCATCCAACATATCGACCCACCTCGCCGAGTTAAAGGCATTCTTGACATAAGCGTAACAAGAAGCACTACTCAGCGAGAGAAATGGTTGTGGCTCTCGACTCTCTTCACAGCTCTCCATGGACTTCGGTGATAGCGTCAATCGTTGACCATCCCTTTCTGAAGCCATACTGACGGGGGCATGAGTCCCCGGCAGCTTCCACGGCAGAGGTCAGGCGGGAACGGATCAGGTTCTCGAACAGCTTCCCAGCCGTGTCCAACGTGTAGAAAGGCCTGTGGGACGACGACAGCTCGGGATCACCTTTGCCCTTGCTGATCGGTACAAGTCTTGCGGTTTTCCATAAGGGAGCCGGAAACACCCCTTCTACCAAACAGTCGTTGTGCATTCTCAACAACAAGTCAGCATTAATTGAAAATACTTTCTTTAAAGCCTCGCTGGGAATCCCGTCCGGGTCAGGAGCCTTGTTGCTCTTTAGGGAGAGAACGGAGGTTTCCATCTCCTCGAATGTGAAGAGTGGAACATCATCTAACCGTCCGAAGTCAACCGGCGTACATCCTAGGCCTAGCCTACAAATAAATACATACAAAGAATGATTTTACCTAAGACCTCAAAACAAGCAAGTAACTTAATAATAATTATGCTTACAATATTAAATGTAAATAGATTGTTGAGCGAAAAAAAACAATACAATTTAAAATCCATGATTAATTAATCAAAATTAATAAAAATCATGTAATGTAAGTATTGTAGAATTACGCTTACTTAACACTTAATGCTTATTTTGTTACCTGAGACATAGGCTACAATGGCACAACACATTCTAATTAAATCTTTCAATTAAATTTAAATCTTTCTCCCAATTAGATATTAGTTGTATCCCATAAATTAGTTAATTGCATAACTCCGTACGACACCAATTCATAACTTCATAACCAATTCATAACCAATTTATAACTTCAACAAGTAAACATCAGTGTTGATCAATTTAATCTATTTAATTTAACAAATAGGTCTGTCAAAATATCAATTAAATTTTATTTAAAAACGTAACATCGTAACATAACGGCGAGCAAATATAAACAAGAAAAGGTTATGTTATGTTGTTTTCAGCATACAGCGACAACTCAGCTGCGATGGGGGAAAATAAACTGATCATAGCAACTACATTAGTCAAACCATGTAGCCTAAACAACTAAAGTTCTGTCAAAAATTCCGGAAAATAAGCTTTTTTAATACTTGAAAATAATTGCTCGATTATAGTTTATTACCTAGTTTAAAATACTTAAAATCTAACCTGAGAATTTCATTGAAATCAAATTAGTAATAAAAAAGCCTTTTGGGAATCAAAAATTCGCCTAAGAGAAATTTAAAGTCGATCGTAAAGAATTTTATACTCTATGTTCCATATAGTAAAAAATTCAATTACAACAACAACAAATAAAGGTATCAAAACATTCAAGGAGGTGTATGAAGAAGTATTTGTTAGGATGAGTCATGATTAAAAAAAAAAAAACGAAATTAATACACTATTGAGATAGGAGTAAAAGACAAGGAATGTAGGCAGATATGCCGATTTATTCGATTGGAGGGTACTGATTTATAGAAGGGACCGTTCCTACGTATTATATGGAGGAAACAGAATTATTCCACAGAAGAACTCGATCTCATTAGCGGTTGTCAGAGGTAGCGGTAAAGCCCGTACGTTTATGATACCTGGCGAGGGATGTACCGCAGCCAATCTGGCTCCGGGCGGGTCCCAGTGTCACCATAAGCCTGTCAGCGTGTCAACTTGTCAGCTCGGCTCGTCATGGAAACATATGGCAGGAAACTCGGTTGATTTTTTTACATTCTCTTTGATAGTGGGAAGCATAAGTATCAAGTTGAAAATTATGATTTTACGATCAAATAAGTAGACACTTAGGGTTTAAAATAAAATCTATTTGGGTGTCTATACTCTAACTAATACGAGTAAGGTATGTATGTATGTATGTATGTTTAAACACGGTTCTAAAAAACGCTTCGAACGATTTTCTTCAAAACTTTGCAAATCACTTAGTTCTGGAATAAAAAGAATAGAAAGAGATATAGATCTGAATCGTATTTCTTGATAATATTTAATTGAAACTTTACAAATTTTATCATTGGTCTTATGGAGTTAAAAATTAAAACAAGGAAATAATGAAAACAGCTGACTCAACTGTCAAAGTGCACACCACGTATTCCAATATAAACATGTGTTTTGCATGACAGCCAGTAACTAAATTGTTAAAAGGCACTTCTATATGATCCAAATAATTTTTTAATTTTTTAAATCCTACTTCATATTTCTGATTATGAATGTTTGGATAAACAAAAGTTACATGAAAGTATAACACAACTAATCAATTTGTAGAATTGCATTGGAATTTAAAAACAAAATCATAAGTAAAATTATGAAAACAGCCGTTACTAAATTATTAGAGTCTACGTGTTGCAGATTCAACATGTGTTTCAATAAATATACACCTACACCAGAGTACAAGCACCCCGTAGGCCTACTTTGAAACCATTGAACCAGTCTGAAAGGCGAGTGAGCGAAGCGAACGAGTTCGTCTCTAACAAGAAATAAGCCTGAGCATTTTAGCGCACTGTCTGGAACTGATATTGCTATAAAGAATATCAATTTTTTAGTTTACCGAGCAATTGCTACTTGTAAATACGCTAAGGGGTTTTTGTTGTTAAGAAAATTCCTCCAACAATTCTCAACCGATTTCCAAGTTTCTGGAGTCGTTGGATAAGGTTTGATCAGGGGTTGTTTTCACAAAAAAATATGAAAATCGGACTTACAATAAGCTATTCATTATTAAAATTTGAAAAATTTTCCCATTAGAATAAAATTGGACTTTGGTTTTTTTTTTTTTTTTGCATCTGTTAATGTATGGCTGTAAATAAGTGTATTTTTGGCGATTAGGTACTGATAATCACAATATTGGATTGGTAGTGTGTTATTGATTTAAAACTAAATGTAACGATTTTAGTTATTAAATGGGACAGTCCAGATTAAATTGCTCAATTCCAAACAACGCGTTTACTTGTTGGAATTTCAATTTATATCTTAGGATTTTTGGATTTTTTCATTTTAGGTTGTTTGGTTTTTAAATCGTTTTGGAAAATTGAATTACTAAGCTACAAATCTTGAAAAATATAACTTGGCCCATAAAAAAAACACGAAGCAAAAAAAAACTCAACGTGTTTTCTAATGAATAGTTTACCGTTTACAATTGTAAAATGAAGTAAAATAATAAATGATGATTAAAGTATAATAAAACAACCTATAGTTCGTCCGGAGTTGGTAATTTGAATGTTACTCCACCAAATACAGAGAGGATCAGTCATACGACGTCATTTATTCAACCAAGCTCACATGTAAATTGAATCTCCACAAATGGATCCACTCCAGTGGCGGTTATGGATTCAACAAACAGGCCATTTAGAATATAAATATACGCAGCTTCAAATAAAAAATTAAACTATTCAAACTATTTTCTAAATAAATTTTAAGAATAGTTCAATGTTTTAAATTGAGTAGCAAAATACTAAAGCTCTTTAATGCTTTGTTAACCGGTTTTAACGTGTTTTTGAGCGACATGAAAAGAAAATAATAAAACTAAGATCTTTTAATTTTCACTACCTCAGATTTTTTGTAATGTATTTTTCATATCTTAATGACTATTTGTGGAATCTGTCTAGCGCTATTAGATATCCCACTGGAAAAATAGCACACTTATAACACGCAAACGCAGTCATTTCTGAGGTCGTTAGTGCTTATAGTTTCTTTAATTAGTTAACTTTTTTCAGCTACAACAGAAAAAAATCAATACATCAATAATTCAAGAAGATTATATTTTCTTTACTTATCCAGTAAAGTGACGCTGGCGATATCTGAGTAGCATTG
Organism: Neoaliturus tenellus; assembly: GCA_030545055.2. Classification (NCBI taxonomy): domain Eukaryota; kingdom Metazoa; phylum Arthropoda; class Insecta; order Hemiptera; family Cicadellidae; genus Neoaliturus; species Neoaliturus tenellus. Next base: position 2,933,637 of record CM061534.1, on the reverse strand, counting down.
AGTGATGTCATCTGAGGAAGGGAGAGTTCCAACTTTCATCTAACGAACTTGACCGACACTCAATTAAAAGTTGACCCCTTATCACTCTAACAAACAAGAAGAAAGTTTAATGTCCCCACCTTCTCCAGTTTTGAGGCTGGTACATCTTGACGATCAAACCAACGATAACGTGGATACAGTTTTGGTCCAAATGTCGGTTATTTACGGCTAAGTTAATCAATTAAACCAAATTAAAGACGAGGATTCCAATAATGGTCGACCGGTAAGAAATAATATCATCTGAGTTAATTATTGGATCGGTTTTGAAATTTTTTATGGAACGAGAACACAAAATATCTGAAACCTGGCGGTTAGAGGCTAAACGGAGGATTTTTCGATATATGTCAAGAGAACATTTTTGTTCAAATTGACGAGTACTATCAGAACCCGAAGTTTGTGACATTTTTATGAACACTCTGTTTAATATTAAGTGTATTTATTATGACTAATACGAATAAATATCGGTATATACAAATACTATGTAGATTCAACGTGTTAACATTAATAGTTCCAGTTGAAAATGGGCCAGTAATAATATTAGAAATGGTTTTCTTGTTTTTCTTTTGTTGAATTTAACCAATGGGATCGACACGTTATGCTGTCAAGTTTAGTTTTGACAGCTGCAATATGTGATAATGTCACAGAAAACAACGTCCCGTCTCACTCAAAATTATCCGGTAGAATTTAATCACAATATTTTACTAAATCTCATCTGAAGCAGTTTTATAGTAGACAGTTTATTTAGGGAAATATGAATTTGTAATGGAGGGTCATAAGAAACAGGAAACAGCACATATATAAGTAATCTATCATTTTTTCTCCAATTAGGATACGATATCGGGCTTTGTCGGTTAAATCTCCCGCATGGCCAATTTAATAAAGTTTTAATCATTGTTTTGTTTAACTGCCATATGAGCTGATTTTACATAGGACGGAAAGTGTTGTTTTGGAGTAGCTAGGAATCTCAACTTTGTGCCTGTAGGATGTAAGTATGCACATAATACTCATTAAACTATATAGTTAATAAGCTTTTGCTCGATTTAGCCTAGTGATGTCGATTAAATATACATTACAGCACAATAAAATTATTTTGATAAATAAAATAACTTCCGACATAAAATCAAGTAATTATTCGCAATTTCCAATTCCGTAATTTCACAAAGAGAGGTTTTACGGATTTAGAAGTAAACCCAAAAACATAAATAAACTTTTACACAACGGTTGATTTATATATAATATATTTAATTATGTAGAGGAAAAAAGTTTTCATTTAACAAACAATTTTATGGATAGTTAGTAAACGTATTGAGGATTTATTTGAAACACATCACTGGAAATTTCCTTGAAAAATGCAGCAGACGTACGTTTAACGCAAAGTATAAAAAGAAGGTAGTTAATTCAATTTGAATTTTTATCCAAGAACACATCAGTTTACACTTGTGATTTCCTTATCTGATTTTATTGTAGATTCCAAACACTGAGAAGTTTTCAAACTGCGAACTTTAAATTGAGTGGTGGGTCAAAGATTAGAACAAAACTTCTAAAACTTGGCTTTCCCCGTCCTTAAACTACTTTTTTGATTTACTCTATAAACTTCGCCTATCTTAATAATGCTTTGTCTATCTTAAATCCTTTCCTTTTAATTGCCAACATTCTCGACTGTGCCCCTAAATAGATTTCTTTATTTGTTTGATTAAAAGACAACTGATTACAGAAACAAGCTAATGACGGCGCGGCGTCTGGTACACAACGGACTAAAAATACAGAGCAACTGTGGGAGTGTTATTGGTGGAGGAAATATCCACCTGGCATTCGGCGTTGCACTCTATCAACTACCGACATTTTTAATGTATTTAGGAACTGAATTTTGGCATATGACCTTTGAAAGTAAACAAACAAAATATAGTAGTCATTTAACAAACTATTTTCTGTTTGGCTTTCTGTTATTTTTTACAATCGATAACGGTGCTTTCTAAGCCTTTCGCCCTCTCCCTCCACACAAATACTCAACATTTTAACAGAATAAGTTTAAATAAACGTTCCTTAGAAAATCAAAATCGGGGTTTATGAAAGTAGTTTACAGATTTACGAATATTCGTTATTGGAAAGTTAATGAATGCTGACAAAACAATTGCTTGTCTGATGAACTGATATAAAAGTCCAATAATTTCAGTATTGGTTATTTAAAAAAATTTAAACAAGGAAGTCTTTTGGAACAAAATTTTTTGTCAAAACAGTTTACGTGAACATTACACTTAAAAAATATTACGTTTATCAATGAATGCGGTTGAATCAAGTTTGAATTAGGTATTTGAAGGGAATTGAGAGTCAGTGGTCTCACTTTTCTCTTTTGCCAAACTATACATGGACATATAAAAATTTACTTCTGTTTCGAAATTAAAAAAACAATTTTTTCCGTTTTATCACAATTTTTCGTAAGAGAAGGTTACTTAAATAATAATAACTAGTGACAATATTTAATTTTCAAGATGATTGTTTACGAGCCAAAAACAACCACCACTAAATCCGACATGTCCGACAAACACTGTGAGAAAAGAAATTTTCACCGAAGCGCGACGAGCCAGCGAAGAAATAAAGCTAAACAGAAATCTGACAAGAGAATCAAAAGTTGTTTAGATAAATCAACGGAGGGTCGCAGTCGGTTGAACAGCGACACTCGCGCGTGGTTGTGTCCTTTCATCGGAGTCGTTAATTAATTACAAGGGACAAGACACGGCACGACTACACGCGGATACGCTGTCTGTTGGCGGAGTTCCACACCAGCGCGGTCCGGCGTGGCAGGCCGACACTTCTGAGGCGCTGAGGAGCGGCGGAGCGGTGCGGTTCGTCCATCTCTCACGCACTGAAATGTCATCACTGGGGAAACGAAGGCTGCTTATGATGAAAGTTTTGATATTATAAATACGATAAAAATTAAATCCGCCCTCTGCTTTGGTTCATAAAAAATTGCTCACTTAATGCGAACCCTGTAAATTAGCAAAACTAAAAAACCGACAAAATCTTCAAAAATCAAATGTTTTCTTGCAGTCAGATTGATGGATTAACTGAAAGAAATTACTATTCGAGCTGCATCACAGAAACTAAATGACCCAATATTACAAAAGTAAAATACTGTAGGTATATCATACAACAATATAACTTTCTAATTCACGCACAAATGTTAAACTTGTCGAAAAAGTTAGATTTATAATACTTAACAAGCATTTATTGCATAGAAAAGGTTAAATTAATTCGCATAAAAAATGTGTCCAACAAAATCTAACACGGTATATTATAAGCCTAAAATATAAAATAAATTGGATTTACAAAGTTTTGGGATATTGATGATACTAAATCGTGAAGCAATATTTATACAATCCTGCACGATCAAATTACACATGTTAGCTTACAACATTTTGAAACATTTAAACATCGGTGATGTGCGAATCAATTAAGGATCAGACTGAGAAACACATTAGTTTCAATTAATGTTGTAATTTGTCAAGCTCAATAATAGGATTTTCATCCACAAAACGGGTTAAAGGAACAACGCAGCTTTTGGAAGGAACAGTGAGCGACGCTCCTAACTGACTACTCGCTGCTCTGACAGTAGAGAGCTTTGTCTGGTTACGACACTTCTCTTGTTTCTTTAGCCGTGAGGTTGTCTTTGGAGGTATTAGTGAGTATTTTAAACACAAACAATACTATTTTAAAATAACGCCATACAAATTACACATATAACACATTAACATATTGTTGGCATTAAAACTACACTGATGAGACGTTAAATGTAATCGCATATTACTGAAGGCGAATGGCTTAGACGAGGTTTTTCTAGCTTCGACTGGAAGTCAACAAACTTAATAAAACATGCAATAAATAGATCCAGACTTTGAATTTATAAGATTTTAGTGTGTTATTGGTATATCGCATCCCTAGGATCCCCTGTTTCCTTTCGTAAGCGGTTAAGTTTTACTACCAGTAAATCAGCAAAGGTTTTAAATGGCCCAATTCAATACAGAATTTATTTATTTTTAAAAAGGAAAAATAGAAAAAGACCGGTCGATAAAATTTAGATCCTGAGAAAAGTTAGTACCTTTTTATAGGTTTGATACCAATCCCATTTGCCATTTGTCATTGGGCTATGATGTTATCTAACAACAGATCGACGTTATATAGTAACAAGACCAAGGTTTGGACAGCTCCCCTTCAAACGCTCCAAAATGCCACAGGCATGGATATAGAAGAAAATATAAAATAGAATAACACTTTATACAAAGTGTTACAAATAACAGTTTCTCATTAAAAAGATATTTCATTAACAGTACTGGAGTACTTTATTGCAAAAATTGTTTTTTGTTAGAAGGAAACAATCTAAAATAAAGGAAAATCATTGAAAATGCGATGTCAAAAAATCTGAAATTCTGACATCAAAGCGACATTAAAATCAGTTTTATATAAATTTAATTAAAACCAGTGAAATTTTTTTAACGTGACTTCTGCTATCCTGCGGCATGTTGTGTGGCGTAAGCTAAATAACAATACAGGTGAAATGTTAACTTAGTTTTTCATTAGTAGTTAGGAGCTGCTGCCATGAAACTTTAGCACATGGAATCATTGTTTATTTGGAAATAAATGAAAACCTGTTAGTTTATTTAAGAGTAACATGAAGATAGAATCGTGACAGTGTAGTTAATATCTGAATTGTTTTTCATTTAAATTGAAATTACTTGAAAAAAAAACAATAATTTAGTATTTGGAGGATTTACTTAGTTTAAAAGAGGATAACTACACACGATTTTTCCTTGAACCGCATGATTCAATATTTGCACACATCATTACAGCAGTTCATGCCACCTCTCACATTTATGGGGAAACATAAATCCCAACATGTAGTTACAAGACTGATGAGTAAGCATGTCTGCTGGTATGGGAATTTTATGAAAAATATTCCACTGTCGACTCAAAGTTTATGAGTTGTTCCACACACGTAGACTAAATGCAATATTTAAACAAACAATCTTCACTTTTAGGGCTGACCTAGAACTTCACAACTTCAATCAACAGCCTTTTATAACCAATTCCACATTGAACTACGTTTTCAACTACGTAAGGTAAGTCAGTAAAGACAATTTACTTACGGGTAAAACTTAATAATGGATAGGAACGCTTTTGGTATTGACTTTGTAGAAGTAGGCCCAAGCGAATACTGTGAGCTAAAAAGTGCTTTAGTTTTTTCTTATGCTGAGAACGCAGAATAGTTTTTGGTTCGCTTTATCGCTTTGAAAATTTTATAGTATCTAATGGTATTTATTTTTACGCATTAATAGTTACAATGAAAGTCGGCCACTTCTAGGAGTAACTGAGATTAAAATTTTAACCTAACGGATGTAAGAAGACCCAAACGAAGCACTGTGCCGAATCTACATGTAGCAGGCTTCAGATATAGAATTATAAGTATATCCCCATTTTATTAGCAATTCAAGCAAATATATGTATAAAGCAAAATCTGGGATGAAATTTATTAGAGTTCATTAGACCATACAATGCAATACAGTAGTTTACGGTATATTCTGTATGGGCCTTTGACATTTAACCGATTATTCGCTCAATGGAGCGGGCTCAACGTAACCTTTGGGCATAAGAGGAACTACTCAAGGATGATGTAACGTTCTAAAAGACGACTGGGATGGAAGCACCAAGCTACATGCCTTTGTTACTGTTGATAAAAGACTTTAGGTGAATAAAACTCCTTCTAAAATAAATTATGAAATAACATTCACAGCTTGATTTGTAATGAGTGGTTTTGAAAAAGGTACGAATGAATGTTTTAAATACAAGTAATTTTTTATGAAAACATTGTTTTTGAGTATTTATTTCTTTAAAATTACCTTGATTAAAAAAAGTTGTAGAGCAAATGATCGTCTATAGTCATAAATAGCCGTGTTCACATGCATTTATCAAAAGCAATCAGTATCGATGTTCCTACCTCAATGATATCTGTATACACTGATATCATTGGACTACCTAAATGGATTCACTTAAGCAAGGATTTACTTAAATGGACCACGGCAGACTGAATGGTGGATTATGTACGGTTTTGTGGCAACCACTATCGCTTCTCGTGACGATAATGGTGGATTAATTGAACTGATGTCTGCAAGTCTAACTCGTTTTGACGAAAAAGTAAATTTAAGATTAAAAAAATTAACAAAGTGTTTAAAACTTTATAAATAAATAAGTGTTTAAAACTGATATATATATATATATATATATATATAATGTTTAAATGATATATATATATAATGTTGAATATGTCGAATTGTGGATAGTTATAAGCGATGGCTTGTGGATGCGATATTCCCTAGTGGGCATTAACGTCAGCACTGGTGAATACTAGTTCATCCATAAAGACCATCCTCATAACTTTACCAATTCACATTAATGAGGTCAAATTGTGGTTCGGATGCCATATTAAACTGTATGTCCCTTGATACCATTGGCAGTTGGGCTATTAATTAACAGTCCAGTCCAAGGGGAATGTTAGCCTTAGTCAGTAACAAGACTACAAGATCGCCAAAATCATCTTACTCATCGCCACAATCATCTTACTCATCTCTCATTCATATTCAGGTAAAAATATCCACTATGTGAGGTCCCTGTCTCAAAATAGTGATATACGAGAATACACCTTTAAAACTACCATTTTAATATGTATTATTTCCAATCATGTAAATTATTGTTATCCACATTATTCTAAAAGATGCAGACGACAAACAAAATCATCTGCTAAATCCAACGATTCAATTAATTATTCAACGGCCCTGACGACTTATCAGGATTCAATTAGTCGTCTGTTCGGTAACCCATAGAGATTCCACAAGGTAGGTGTTGGGGATTATCGGTTACCGATCAATTTAATCCTCTCTAATTGATCACTGCCGGTGAACGTGGCCAAAGTAAAGCTTTTACCAAGCCTACCGTGAGTGGCCACTAGCGCTACTAGAGGCCAAACCTTTCACGATTGCAGCGTATGCTGACGAGGAAAGGATCGTTGTTATCATTGTCAGCAGTAATACTGACACCACTGTTGGCATATTTGACAAATGTTCGAATAAAATAATTAAATTGAGGTTATTGAAATTAAATTCGACATGGAACAATCAAACGAAGTATTTGCAATCAACAAGTTGATTTTAAATATTTAAAATGCAGCATATCATAAACTGTTGATTGCAAATATTTCGTTCTGATTGCTTGGTTGTTCATCATTTGCGCGTTATGCAAACTGAAAAATATTCTGAAGGATCGCCTTATCCTCTTACATCATCTGCGCGGTGTCCTGACCAGGTAGCCTGGATGAGGATGTGCTGACAGCAGTTCGAAATCAGTTCGCCCCCTCCCACGCCACACATACATTCTGAATTTACACGTGTTTTCACCTTCCTGCATTTTTAGGCATTCCAAATAAAGAGCAAACTAGTTCGGTTCCCGTTTTCAAAAACAATATCATCCTTAAGGGTGCGCTCTACCTCGACGTCAAAATCGTCGAGCGAGACTGTTAACTGCCGCTATACGCGGAAACTCACATTTTGGAAAATATATGACGGGTGATTTTAAATTTTGTTACTTTAATGCTTTTTTTGGTTTCAGTGCGAAATCGATCGGTGGTCTAATAACGATGTTTTTGAAATTGCAGACCTTTCGCATCTCCCTTCTTGCATCGTTATCTATAAACTTTTTACCAATCTTATTGCAGATTCTTGTTCTTAAGATTATATTGTACTCGTGTATCGTCTTATTTATTTTTTTCTTAAAAAATCTATACTTATTTAATACGCTAAGGGTTTTGTTGTCTTGAGAACTCCTCCTACAATTTTTCAACCGATTTTCAAGTTTTTGGTGTCATTGGATAGGGCTTGGTCTGTAGTTGTTTCCGCCAAAAATTGATGAGGATCGGACTGAAAATAAAGGCGCTATCCAAGGTGTATTTATTTATACACCTTCGGCGCTATCCACCATTGAAATCTCAAAGTTTCCCATTTAAATAACATTGGGATTGAATAAAACATTTTAAACATATGTTAATAATCAGTTGTAAGTACGTGTAGTTTTGGTGATTAAAGAGATTCACAATATTGGATTGGTCGGATGTCATTGATTTAGAGCTAAAAGTAACTTTTGTATTGTATTAAAATAAATTGCTCGATTTCGAGCAACACGTATACTAGTTGTTTTAAATACGTTAAAACTTGATACAAAAACGCTTATTTCAACATTATTAGCAAGCACCCTGTTTAGTAATTTAAATTAATATCGAAATTTTAAGACGATAGCGGATTACAAAATTATATTACGAAAAGAATGACACCAAAATATTTTAAATCGGTTTACAACTGGGGCGACAAACACGGAGATTCTAAACCCTTGCATCTGCACGCGGCAGATAGGTAGAGCGCACCCTTAATGTGCCACCACAGTAACACCGTAACACAGTGCGGACTAGTATTCTGTATTCGGTTAAGTGTATTGGGAAAGTAATGGAATTTATAAGGAATTGAAATACAGATTAGATAAAATGGTAGTTAACCCGCCGTCCCGCAACGTGCATACCATGTATAGGACTATATATACCTGAGAGCCCTCTGGAGCTCACCGCGTAGAACACGCATCTCTTATACCTGTCTCTCAGCATACTGCGCAGATGATGTACACCCATTTAAAATTTAGAAGAAGTATTTTGTTAAAACTTTCGTATCTCAAGAAATAACTTTACTTTATGAAAATTATAAGCGTAGAAAGAAATACAATTTATTCCATTTTTATAAGGCATTACAAAGGTTTTAATTCAATTTAAACTGAACATAATCGGATTCATGAATCATAGGAGAATTAATAACTTTAACGTCAAAGGTTAAAATGATGTTTTATCAAGTCGTAACTCAAGTGAACAATACCAGTTGGAAATACTTGATTTGCAGCATTATTTCGCCCACACGTATTCCCATACGAATGTAGGTGTTATAAAGGCTTAGGAAAGGTTCTAATTACAAATTCTTTCGGAAGTTATTTAAATTCACTCATCCAAATATCCGAATTAGTTGATAGTACATATATATTATTAAATATTTTGATCCATTAACGAGTAAAATAGTATTAGTATATAATATATGAATAAAAAGTATAATTTAGAAAAACATTTTATTTAAAATCTAGGATTAAATAGACAGGGGTAAACTGTTTTAAGCTGTTTAAAAATTCAGAAAAGTTACTAAAACACATACGTTAAATTTTCTAGTTAAACGAAAAACGATTTTCATTTATGACCTTCACCTGACAGTTAAGGGCAAAGCTTGGACCAAAGGTCGGTATTAAACGCTAAATTAATCTACATAATTCATGATCTTATCGCACTAACCATTTTACAGCCTTGGATAAGTATTTAATAACTAGCCAGGGCAGAGAAACCGAATCAATTCCACGTTACCAACTTTCGCAAAACAAATTAACCTAGTTGGAGAGTTTATAAACTGTTTAAAGGTTTTGTATACCATATTTTGTTTCAATTAAACGAAACAAATTGAGTTTACAATATACTGTATATGTTTTTGTTATGTAAATTGTAACGAAGATTAAAAAGAAACACAAATAAATAAAAAAAGAACACATCAGTATACCTTGTTTTTTATGCTTTTTCTAGCAATGTAAAACTAATGTCTCAAAAACAGAATATGTAGAATAATAAAACTATTTCAATGAATAACATATTAATCAAACTTGCAGACGTTTCTTAAAACTATTAGAGGTTTTAATTATGTAGTTTTTTATGATATTCGGGTCATTTACAAAAAATATACAGCGCACGATATAGAATAGTTTATAATTATTTAATTTAAATTTAATTATCAAAATTACAAACTATTTTATGAACAACAGCATACTTAGTATCATAACGAATAACAAAAGTAACACTATTTCCAGACATGGTTTGCAAATTGATATAGCCCTAGTAAAATAATTTGGGTTTGTATTTTTTTAAGTAGATTTTCTAAATATGTTAAAACAAAAACACATTGACGGGAGGGGGGGGGGGGAGAGGGAGAAACTTCGTCAAGACAAATGCTTTCAGAGCCAGTGAATCGCTACATCTGTAAACACTACACTAATCTTACAAACATCCCACCATTTAGCTGATGATTTACTAAATGCATTTCTGTCGTCAGCTTACTGTTATCAACCGGAGGAAAAATGGATCTAAAAACGGACAAAGTGCGTAGAAAAATGTATTAAATTTACAAAATAACGTTTATGGTAGGTTTAATTATTTTATTAGGACTGCAATAATTATTTTTACATGCTAAAAGGGAAACTACTATGACTCAACTGGAAACTATAGGTAAAACTAATTGGGATCCACTGGTTTAGAATTCAGATCGTCGAAATCATCGCGAGCGGTTATTTCCAGCTTAATACCGTTTATTGTGATTTACATTAATTGTTGACGATCCAGAATGTTTTAACATACTTTGTACACCATTCCATTCCATTTTTCTTGTTCGGAATGGACTGCAGATCTACGTACTGTATTAGAGATTAGTAAATTTACCAATAACAAAACATTCAACTGTACTAAAGTTGTAGAAAAACGAAACGTGATAACCATAATCGCTTGTATGTGAACATCTGCTTGAATATATTAATCATTAATAAGGCAAATGGTTATTAAGTTAGGGGACATATATAAATGGTTTTCTTCTGAAGGACGTTTTATGTTACTTATCATTTCCTCGTATTTTTTGGACATGGCGTTAATTTTCCCGAATTAACACCAAAATCTTTAATTTGGAACCTCTCAGTAATTCTACTACAGTATTTGTGAAAAGATCACAATATTGCTCTATACATTTTACGTATGCATACTAAATGCAGTTCACTAACCAGGTACACTCCGTTGTTTAACATAACCTCTTTCGTGTTAACAGGTAGCCTAGATAGTACTTTCGCTGTTGCCCGGTGTTTTCGTTTTACAGCTGTTAACTTGAAAATCAAGTTTTCCTAACCACTGTCAATGTGTATACATTGCCACTGTCAATCAAATGGTAAAATGACGAACTTTAAGGGCAATCCTTTTAAATGCATATTCACCAATCTACTTTAGAAACAACTTTATGCCCAGCTCTATCCCAAGACACAACAATAATTAAAATAGGTTAAAACTGTGGTAGGAGTTCAATGTAAAAAAAACATGTCGCGTATTAAATATGCATAGATTTAAAATTAAATGCCAGGAAACCATAAATGCATAAATGACACTGCGGCCATCCAAAGGATGATGACGAAAAGTACGATCCGTCTTTATGACGTAACCCAAATGATGACAGATCGAAATTGCGACTCGGTGAAACGAAATTAATCATCAAACCATAAAATGGGCCATCACTTTCAATGGAGCGAGAGAAGAGAGTGTTCGTCACGAATAATTAATATATACCTACGACTATGAAGTTTACATTTTTGTGTTTATAACTTGAAATTAGTTGATGATAATGAATTACTCTAGCTTGTCCCTCAAGAAAAATTTAGATTTTTGACTTTATTTTTAATAAAATAAATTTGAGGACATAAAATTAAGTTTGTGAATTAAAACAGTCCGATGTGGTATTTATAATAGATCAGGCTTGAGTGACAGCGCTACTCCAGGCTACGCATTCATTTATGACTAATTTAAACCATAATTTTTAATACCCTTCAAATAATTCAAGTCGGCTTCAGAAATGAATAACGAGTAATATAAAATAAACAAAAAATCGTACATTAAAAATATTATAAAACTGCTTCAGGATAGGAAAACAACCAGATAATACAACGGTGACATTAACACTGTTTATTATTAACCTGTTTTTTGTTACAGAATCTTACAATGTATTATTTTTTATTTACTCATATTAAACTCATAAAAACACAAAAGCCAAATGAAAATAAATCATTCATATCACATAAATGAATCCAGATAGAAATTACATATTCTATTCGGAAACCATGCAAAGCTATGGCTACGGGCGCCCCGTGACATTTAAATAAAACATAAGCGCGTGACCCTATTTAACATTTTATCGTCGCAAAAACTTGTTTACGATATGTCCAAATAATTTGATTTTAGCTAATTAATATTACCTAAGAAATTACCCAAAGTTTTCATGTATCCACTACGTATATCCGTTCTGTTCCAGTTTTATACTCGTTGTATTATTTTTATTTATTAAAAATAAGAAGAAAATGATAAGAGGGAAAAACTTATTTTGACAGAAACGTTGTTGGTTATTGTTGTGTGCTCTCAACCACAAGTAGAGTCCATTTGCTTAGAAAATCAACCAAATAATTTCCTAAATAGAAAAAAATATTAAACTTCTTTGAATTTACATTAATTGATTTTACAGAAAATGAAGACAAATGCCTGATAAACAAAATATTTACAAGGCTAAGGAAAAGTACACTGAATAACCTTAAGTAAGGAAAGTCAACAGATCTTAACATTGAAACAAGCGTAACAGTTGCAACAATAAACATTCGTTATTTTGGTGCAGATCCAGACAGTTATTTATAGACCAACTTGTTCCTGGAACGTTAACCCGAACAGACTACTCTTGCCTCACAGGCATGATAAAAGCGTAAGTAGCTAAATAAAAGAATAAACTAAAAGAATAAAATAAAAGAATAAAAAAATAATTAAGGAGGTATATTAAAGTTATACTTCCTTAGAAAGTTCTTCAGAATTTCCTTGGAACTCGGTACATGTAAAACTTCATGGAGAAAGTTTTTAAGCAATTAGTTGTATACCCTTTGGCGCTTAGCCAAAGGACCGTGATAAACAAATCCATGTCAAATTCTTTTTTTTATCAGATTCATAAACACAACATATGACAAAACATGTTTCTTTATAGGCCTAAATAATTATTATCCAAACAGTTGTTCTCATTTAACTTATTGGGGGAACATTGGTAACAAAAAATAAAAGATATTATAAGAGGCTTCCTTTGGTGAGTGAGCGTAGCGAAAGAGCTCATCTAAAGGGCAAAAAACGTTCTCAGGTGGCATTGCAAAGCAGCTAGTAATGGTATAAATTTGCACCATTTTTTTTAAAGTTATTTAAGTTAACCATTTTATAAACAAAGGGAGTTTTCAGCAAATTGCAGTTTACGGTTTGCCAAATTGCAGACCAACTAGGCGTATTATTAATTACTTATAATCCACCTGATTTTATTATTATGTTAGCAAAACATAAATATATAGATTTCTCCAAATACATTTACATAGGAAAATATTTTTTATCTCCAAATATCATGAAAATTTTTGAGGACTTAGATTTAAATTGTGACGAGGTTGTATTTTGTTATAAGTTAAAGTCACTCTGAAAAATAATAAGAAAACAAAAAAGTGTTTACTGGTTTGTTTATTACGCAACTTAATACAAACACTAATATTAATTTGGAATGGTAGGCAACAATAAAATTTAAATACTTTAGTTTCTATGGCGATTAAAAATCAGTAACGTTTTTAAAATTTTAGGAAAACAGTGACAAAATTTAAGTTTAAATTATTTGTGCCTTAGGGGTCCCCATAAAAACGACATTTCCAAGATACTAACTGTTTACAAACACTGTACAACCCATGGGCCCCACCGATAAACTCTACAGACAGAAACGTGGATGAACTACAGATTCAGCACACAGGGGCCCCCGCCGATCTACTTTACAGACAGACCACGGAAATCTACAGATGCAGTACACAGGGGCCCCGCCGAGCTACTCTACAGACAGACCATGGAAATCTACAGATGCAGTACACAGGGGCCCCGCCGAGCTACTCTACAGACAGACCATAGAAATCCACAGTTGCAGTACACAGGGGCCCCCGCCGATCTACTCTACAGACAGACCATGGAAAATCTACAGTTGCAGAACACAAGGGCCCCGCCGATCTACTCTTACAGACAGACCATGGAAATCTACAGTTGCAGTACACAGGGGACCCCGCTCAAGTGGTAGTTCGAACATTCTACCACTCATCCACCGATGAAAGAGGATGGGTGTGCATTCTCTACAGGATTATAGGCCTAATAAGATTAGAAAATCATGTGTGAGTTTTAAAACACTGTAATAAACATAATTGAAACTGATGCTTTTCTTTTATTCATGCCTTAAAAGCCTTTATGAGATATAATTTAAAAAAATACTGGAACTGACGTAAAAATGTAAAACTATGTAATGTAAAAAATATAATAAAAATAATGGATAGTTTTCCAATTACAATGTTAAATATTGAGGGCAAAAAATTCCTAAGGTTGGAATTGAAAAGCATGAAGGGTAAGGTTGTAATCCATAAATTAATTACATGAAAAAGCATTTATTTAATCAATTAGGGCCTACTTTTATACAATTTCAAACAACAAATCAATCAAATTAATACAAAGCTTTTAACTTAATTGTATTGATCGTTTTCTGTGTTTCTTAGAAGATATTTCAGAATGCAAATCACTGGACTTTCAAACGGTTTGAAACAGCGATTCGCAAAGTTAAAGTTTGATTTAATTTTTGTAACTTTCTGTCTCTTGTTTTTAAAGCGTAATAAGTTTAACAAGAAACTTCCTTTAGCGATTTAACTATTTTTCCCTTACTTTGAACCGTTCACACGGACTCAAGATCTGTGCGTGGATCATATTAGACGAGGTAAGGAGTGAGTCGATGAAATACTGGTGAAAGGTACTGATAAAATTTACTGTGTAGAACATGGGTTCGAACCCACGACATCGCTGCAATGGTTCCAAAGTCCGACGTGGCAAACACTTCCAACAACTCCCGAAAATGTAATTGTAAACGTCCCAGGACAACTTTAAAACTGGTATATACTAGTTACAAAATTGGCAATGGGTGCATCGAACGAAGTTTTCATAACATATGGCAAGTCTTGGTTATCCATTATGACGGACTCTTATTTCTTCCATAGAAGGAAGTTTTTCCTTTTGTCCTGATTCATGTTCAGGACCCAGAGAATTGATCTCAACCTCGGGCATTGAGCCTCCCAGCCACCGGTCGGGGCTGTTAACAACCTGGTTTTTGGTCAACCTGGATGAAGAAGTATATTTTCGAGGGACCCCAAACCATGAATAAAATGTTCTACATCCAGGCATGGAAGCCCCTAGCTGAGGAACGGAATGGTTCGGTTGGTTGGCCAGTCAAAGGGCAGAGCGAAAATGCCTGTTTGGACTTGGAAATCAGTTGCCATAAGAGCACGGTAGTTGGCCCTCTCAGTGGTCGATGTATATGTCTGCTGTGCCATTTCCCTTCCCTTCATTTCCTTCAATATTCTGTACTTCCAGGTGTTTGTGGAAAATGTCCGTTAGAGGCAGACTTTCTTAGCAATTCGGCCGAAGTCTCTTATCCATAAGTAACAACAACAGCGACTTGCAATAATGTCATTAATAACGATCAATAACGCTTTGCACTACAACGGGACCCCTAACAGCTACCTGCCATGCTTGACTGACTGAGATAAATGTAAATTTAAGGGTAATAAATTACAACACCAGACGCAATGTCTATCTGGAAGATTCTGGGGAATCATTTGAAAATCCTCCTAAATGTTTCTGTTGATAACAAACAAAATAATATCAGTCATTTTTGGCGAAATTAAAAAAAAATCCTTGGCATCAAACACTTGGTTGAAGCAGCTATCGTCGCCTTCCATAAACAGTTTACGAAATCATAGGTTAATGCTATAACAAATTATAATTTTTTTTTGTAATATTGTTAAAAATAACAAAACATGTTAGTGATAGATAAAAACGGATTAATTAGAATAAATATGAGAGTAAAGAGCAAAAACATAGTTGACGTGCCTGTTAACATTGCCATACATTATAAATGTTCCGGGAAACATGAAGGCCAAGAGGCGAAAGTTTGACTACCACGTCAGTTACAATATAAATCGCCGCGTTATGAGCAAGGTCACGCCCGGATAAAGGGCGCACTTTGATAATAAACACGCTTATTAATCTGCATAACTTGCCCTTCCTACCCTTCAACCCCCATGTCACATCCGATAAAAACTCTGTGAAACGGTTAATAGTGTGTACAATCTGGTCAATAGTGTTTTTATTCATCTTGGTAATAAAATGGGCAAGGAATAATTTTTATGTTTTATTGATAATAACGAATGATTTTTCTGTTACATTATTCAATTACAAAGGGTAAGAGTATGTAAACTTACGGCATTCAATAACTTTTAATGAAACTAATACATTTTGAAATTTAATTTAGCACTTTTCTAATATCTTGACTGCAGGAGCGCTGGGGATTGGGGGTTCGTTCCACGTCATATTTTGTTGAAGGATTACAGTAGGTTACTTGTATCATATTAAACATTGTGTCAGAAAGTTATTAATTTTACGTTTCAACGTCCAACAATCACACGAATGTATATTTTTATATTTCACGTCTCTTGCAGAATGCAAAATACTTTTGTCACACTAGGTTCTGGTTTTTGATAAGTATTTAAATATTTTTTCTATGAACGCGATGTTTTAAATAGAATTAAAATAAAATATATTCTTATAAATTGAAGGAACCGAAAGAAAATTTTCAGTGTACACAACTGAACCCCTCTAACAAAATATTAAAATTTAAAATAGAAGGAAAAAGTTGTTTTTGAGTTGTTGTTGTACGTCCATAAAATAAAAAATTAAGAGGTAATGAAAGGGCTCTTCTCAGAAAGTCATGCAGTGCTTCGCCTGCTCCCATTTGTGCCTTTATTTTTAGTCCGATAAAAGTGGTTTTAGATAAAAGATAAAGACTTGGGCTATTCACCTTTTGAAGTTGTTGCAAATTTTATCAACTTTGAACCATTAAAGCTCAAAATAGATTTTAAAAAGCTAAAATAACCTTATTCTTTATTTTTATTTAAAACTTCCCTCACTTATATTGGACTCAAGTAAAGGAAAAAATGGGAGCAGTTGAAGCACTGCACGATGAATTCTAACCCGCGAGACCATAAATGGCTTTCGCGGTAAATTCGCAATCCCCTGAATTGTTTTGCAACAATGCAAACCATATTTAGGTGGTCCTCGCAACAATATAATGACTATTTCATTACAATGGGCTACTGGCCTAGGGGTGAAGATGACTCTTAACATTGTTTGATGGGTTTTACAACGACAATCCATTTTAAAGTTTGCAAAATGCAATATCAAAATGTTATGGAACCGTTAAAATCATAGTTATTTTAAAGACATTGTTATCATTGTTATTTTTATAAAACAGATGACAATTCATATGTTGTTGAAATATGTTTACTGTTATTCTAATAAACGAAATAGAATATTGTTAACAATCATTAATTTTGAAAGGTAAGGAGTAAAAAATATTTATGTTATTTAGGTGAGTAAACGATAAAGATATACCTGTAAAAGATAAAGATATTTTTCGAGCAAAAACCTTTTAAAATTCATTTAATTGTTAAAAACATAGTAATAAATTATTTAATTATTTAAGTTGTTTATGCACACCACCTATAACTTTGTCAAACTGTCCGTATTACTTAGATTGAGTCTGTAATGTGTAAAAAAAAAATAATGAACTACACTTTGAATTTAGTAAGATAATTTTCCTGCAGCAAAAGAGTTTTATAGAAGCGTGAAAAAGCGGGGGAGACAATGTATTTTAAGCGGAAAATCAATAGACATTGTTGTCCGAACATACTCTTTCTCCGTCTTGAATTGTGCAGAACAGACAGAGTTGTGTGGCAAGATGTGTAGGTAAATAAAAAGCAATCGAAGAAAACACTTCGGTCGATTTCTAAATACCATTATATTGTTACAGTTGCGATAAATTTGTTTGCGGAAGCAACAAATTACTTTTAGCAGCACCTTCTGCAATTTAAAATGGGACACCCATATCAACGGGATTTGCAAGAAAATGACTTCTGGAATATTTGTATTAAAGAGAATAAGATATTACTGCAGTCAGGAAGTTTTGAAAATAATTTATTTTTGATTGGTTCACTCACATTTAAATTATGGTATACATTTGTATGGTGCAACTAACAAAAATAATTTATTAAAAATACTTAAACTTCAAAAACATGCGATTAGAACTATTAAAAATATCAAATTTTGCAAAGAATTTAAGAAAAGTTCATGCAGGACTCATTTTGTTGAACTTAACATATTAACGTTTTTGGGCAGTATATTTATGAAACAATATGTCTGTAAAAAAACTGAAAAATCCGAATTGGAAGATAGTTGTAACTTTTACTTAACAAGACATAAAGAAAGCAAACAAGAGTACCATAGAACTGAAATATTCAAAAAAAAGTCCTTATTATATTGGAAAAAATTTCTAAAATTCATTCCTAGTAATATTACCAACATTAGTGATTTCAAGAAATTTAAGAAGGAATTAAAATTATATCTAGTGGAAAAAGTAATATATTCGTTTGAAGAATTCTTTGAAGATTAATTAGAGACTTGATTCAAAATTCTTATTGTGTTTAGCTATAATTGTGTGACAACTTAAAACACGTACTTAATGTATATTGTTGTCTGTAAATAAATAAATACAAGTATTTCTTGATTACACTTCCTTGTAAGTTTCATTTTCCAAATCTATAATTTTAAAAGGCTATTAAATGACAAAAAAGTTATACGATTTTTCATTCGTAAAAATTAGTTAAAGTTACTTTAAAAACTTAAAAAACTTAGTTAAACATTTAAAAACTTAATTAAACATTTAAAAACTTAGTTAAACATTTAAAAACTTAGTTAAAGTTCAGTGGTAACAAAAAAAAATTATAATAAATAAATAAAAAAAATTAAATCTTGACGTTGGCATGCATTAAAGGTACAATCACCACATAGTCTTATCACACATAGTCTTATGGTTAGATGATCGAATCAGAAAAATAGATTACAATTTCTATTTATAAAAATATGAATTGTTAGGAATACGATTAAATTGCCAAACGCATTTAATAAAACAACAAACACGCAGTTTTCCACGCTTTAAACCATTTTTGTTTGACACACAGAGATGTTGATTGACTATAGTTTTTAAACAGATTAGGGTAATTTTGGGTTTCATGAAATTTGCCCATTATATGTTCACGTAAAACATTGCAAATTATCAACATCACGGAAAATGTAAATAAAATATAATCTTGATAGTTGAAACCTAACCTAACCGAAACTCCTTTATGCTTACGTCACTCAGTATTGGCTCCAGTAGTTAACTTGTCCCTCAAGGCTGCATTAACATTTTAACGAGGACCAGAGAGACCACGAACTGTTTCATCGCTATAAATGTTTACTCAAAATTTTTACTTATTTTTATTTTATTCGTGCATAAATTTTACATCACAAACACAAACCTTTATAGAACAAATTGAACTTGGCAATATACCGGGTGTCCACAAATGATTAGTACAATTTCAATAATGAATCACCACCTCATATCTCAAAGTTTGATCTTCTATGCGTGTTGTTGGTTGTACTGAGTAAATGAATAAGATTGTTTTACCAGTCATGTTTTCCAGTGTGTTTAATTTTTCAATATTATTATGGTTTAAAATTTCCAACATATACCGTACGCTATAATAATTAAAAAAATATATTTTAATGCATTCGCTGATAAGAAAGAGCTGAATGGCATGTGTTTTGCAAAGACTGAGCTTATAGCTCAAGTGAATAGTAGTTTTAATTTTAATTGTGGTTTGTGTGTTGTATACTTTAAAATTACGGCTTGCTCTAGTTAATGACTAAGTTTTTGTAAAACATATTTAATGGCTTTCTTACACACAGACATAGTTTTTATTTTAGGCGGCAGGCCTAATATCTACAAAAACAAACAAAGTCGGCAAAAATGTCTAGTAATGAAAAAACTATTATAACTCCATACAACACAAATGGAGACATCAGTCGTTGAAAAATAACATGGCTTATGGTTGAAATTGAACTAATCATTTGTGGACACCCTGTTTTGTAAAATGGGACTGACCCTTTCCGACAGTAGTTTTTAGTTTTTTAATTTTAGTAAGAAATGAGAAATATATTAAGGGTTTACCAGTAGCTAATTTCTTTTCATATCATGTTGATTTTTATTAAGTTTAATATTAAATTTGTCTAGAGACTGTTAAACTATGTTGAAAAACGTATGTAACTGTGCAGCTTACTGTGTGGCATATGAAAGTCAAATGAGAATATTCTGCATGAAAGAGAGGGGGTCAGTGTCTAAGAATCCATAGTTAACTAGAAGGGAAGAATATTTTATATAAGGATAAAAACATCTGAAAAATAAAATCAATAATAAAAACAATGAAACCAACAGTAGTTCTATAGGAAGAGACTTTCCCTCAATTTCGTCTTTCTTTCCTTTGTCCCTCTAATTATCCCACTCTATCACGTAGGTCTGAAGAAGCGTAAGCCTAATTGGCAACACTGCCGATGTTTTCTACGCACCCTGTCCACCCACCTGGGCTTGACACTGTGTTCTACTTTAACCTGTGTTTTTCATTTGCTAAATTATAATAACTAAAAACATTATGACGAAATATAATGTATGCCTACTTAATAAGGGCATTTGCATTGATTTGTCGTCAACTTTAGATTAGGAAGCTTACCAATTCCACAATTTTATTCTTTCAGATTGCACTTCTGGAGGCTTAATTTCATAGAAAAAATGTGAATATTGTTCATTAATGTTCCCAAATAAAAATTAAACCTCTCAATAAATAATATTAATAAATTTTATATTATAAAGTTAATCGGAAAAATATGTTAATATTTTTCCCACTAAAAATACCAAAACGACAATGTTAAAGGTTCATTACTTATATGGTACACATTTTATCATATAAAAAACCGTCCTTTATAAACGTTATAAAAAACACACACAGTTTTACTTTGGTGACTTGCCAGACAATTTATTTATAGTCACAGTCGAGTAACGTTACTGCCAGAGCGCAAACCCAGAAATGTTAACTTGACTCAACGATCACATAAGACCATAAGACTTGGTCTTGTGTGATCGTTGACTGGATGGAGGCGAGGGCTGTAAACATGCTGATGAACATTTCAAGTTACCAATTTGTAAGATGGACAGCCATTCATGGAAAAATGGTTTGTACTATAAGTTGATTAAGATACAATACATGAAAAAAGTATACAAAATTATATATATGTTAAAAACGCAATTTTCAACGGAGTGTTTCTCGTTACAATGAGTTTTAACTTATAAATAAAAATAAAAACCTACATTAATTGGATAGAAGACTGAGGTAGGTTTAAAAGTTGTTCTTCGATTACAACACCGTTTGTGAGCAATGACCAGCTCTAGTGAGATAGATAAAACATTTTAATCTTGTATATAAAGAACGATAGATTTCTTCAAAAAGCAATTCATTTTTCCAAAATTTACAGATTTAAGTGACATTTTCGTTTAATTTGTACGTTTGATCTTAAATTGAAAATAAAAGTAGCCTGTTAGTGTAAATTCTTCAATTTTATTATGGAACCAATTTCCTTCGACTTCATTGCTTCCAATGCTGGGTGAACAAAATTTGGACTAACCTGATCGACACGATTATCCAGTTCTGAACATTCTACAAGCCGACCAAAAGGGAACCAATTTTCCACATCAGGCCCGCCCTACTATAGGGCAATTCTGAGATCGCACTTCTCTCGTGCCTCGGGGGTTGTCCCCGGCCAATCTGTAGTACCAAGTACCAGCGAAGTATTTTTAACCCTAGTTTCCTGATCTGATGATCGTGTCCATGTCAGCTTCGATCAGTCTCGTGCCTGTTATGGCTTCGCAACTACGGCTTCGCGGCTGCACACGAGTCCACTACTACGAACGGTAATCTCATTTATATGTCTACTAAAGTCATTTTTTCTTTCCGTTTTGACGCTAATACGTGTAATTTAAACGTTATGTCTTCGACACGATTCAAAGTTGCTTTGTGATAACGCTAGCAGCACCAGGTTTTAGTTTGGCTATGTGTATAAGACAGTAATTAAGAAGGTAAGGTTCGTTTAAAACTAGTGTTAAAACTGTTAAATATAACTTAATATGAAATGATTTGTACTTGCACTTTCTAATATGGTCTTGCCCGTTTCAACAAAAAAACCTACAGACATCCATACATTTATATAATTTTTGGAAAATACAAACGATATTAATTGTTTCATTCTAAACGAGACTTATACATTATGAAATGTTCATAAACAAACAAATTAACAACTGTTTGTCAAAGAACACGGACAAAAAAAACAGTTATTAATGTTTATTGCGGGACAAACTTATTTAAAATAATATAAACAAACTAATCTATAATAGTTCCAAAGAGAATCGACGGAGACTTAGGATACGTTAGCCATGATTTTTATAAAAGTTGTTTAGAGGCCTCCAAATGAACTTAAATTCAACTAAAAACAAAAAGAGCTGGAAATCCAAGCTGGATTTCAGCTCATTCTCGCTTTGAATGTTCATCCCAAAGCTCTGGAGGCTTGTATTTAGCCTTAACATTTAATTAAATGTGACCTACTTGAAAATTTACATTTCAAAAGAACAAAGTTTTATAAAATTGTTTTACTGCAATTCAGAGTTAAGTTGTATGATGCTGTTGAAAGTTTACATAATTAAACCACTGTTGTGTTTTGTTGCAGTTAATTATTGTAACTTTGTTTTATAAATATTTACTAGTGGCTCGTAGGGGCAAAGGCCCCTAAAAATCAAAATGGTGATGTTGACTCCAAAAAAAGTTTCAATTTATCACCTCCCTTGCAGTATTACTGTATTTTTCTCAAGCTGTAGTGTGAATTTTACACGTTTGGGTTCTTTAATCAAATATTTCGTAATTTTGACGAAACTTTTTTTTCGTTATCTAATCAGTGGTTTACTAATAAATTTCCCCTGTATTAAAATACAGCAGTCTATTTAGTGGAAAAAAGAAAAATTATTGCACTATACTACCGAACGCGGCATGGTTTTAACCTTTAAACATGTTCATGATGAGTTTGTGTTAAAAGGAGTTTGTATCTCGAGTAAATAAAATAGTTCAATAAAACATAAGCCCATTAATACTGTACACTCTTTCACCCTGGAAACCTGTGCCCCCCATTCCCTCACACTCGCCGTGACCCCATGCCTCCCCTTGCCCCGTTCACCTCTCCTGACCCGTGTTTCCTGTACCCCCTATGCCCCCGAGGCCTGAGTATCCCCCAAGCCCCCGTACCCCCTTGCCCCCTCATGCCCATGTGCCCCCCAATCGCCCGTGCTCACATGCCCGAGGTTCTTCCCCCCACCCCCACCCGTGGCCACCGCGCCTTCTATGTTAATCATTTCTCCCCAATGCCCCCTCCATGACCAACCATCTTCCGTGCCACCGACATTTCTAGTACTCCCCCATTTCTAGTAGTAGTGCCCCCATTCCCATGCCCCAATACCCCCGTGCCCCCGACAATCCTCGAACCCCCATGCCCCGCACCCACGGTACTCCCGTGCCCACTTGCCACCCTTCTTCCCTATGGTCCCCATGCCCTCTATGTTCCCCAAGCCTCCCCTGTGCTCTAATGCTCATCTGCCCCCAATTCCTCGTGCCACCGACGCCCCTAGTGCCCATTGTGCCTTCCCACCCCCGCGCCAACACATGCCCCAGGGCCCCCTATGTTTCCGTGCCTCCATGCCCGACTTTGCTCCCCGTGGCCCCCGTCCCCCATGCCTCCCCAGAGTTCCCTGTCTACCTCCGCACCCCCGTACACTTCCACGCTCCCGTGAAATCATACTCGCCGTTACTCCCTGTGCCCCTATGTTGCCCTGCCACCAAAGTGCCCCTCATGCCCCCCTGTCTCCAGTGCCACCGACACCCTTCGGGCCCCCATATCCCCGAACCCCCTGTGCTCCCCACAGTCCCTTGCTTCCATCCAATTTTAGTAGTTTACATAAAATACCTTAGTCGAAAATAAACAAACACTCAACAACACGATTCAACTCTTCAACTCTAACTACTTAATAGCCAATATATAAGGCTGTAAGGTAATAAACTACATTCACTGAGTAAAGACAACTATTATATCAACCATGCTACGTCCAATCCAATTTTAACTTTGGTATATTCAGCATAAAAAAATCGTCCCACTCCTGTTTCCTTAATGACATGGATGGAATCACGAAGATGAAATCTCCTATGGATCTGTAATCCTTTTATGACTATTAATATTCTCCTTTTTTATAGTGCATTGCCAATTAAAAAAAAATTATATCTATACGGTTATCTTAACTCAAAAATATCTGCTCAATAACCAGCTGAGTTTATGATAAAACACTGGAACATCTGCTTAATCACACGTGCAGATCTAAAAATCTTCTTCCCATTAGATTAACATTGGAAATTCAAGGTCCAATGGGGCGAAGCCCAAGTAACTTTTGATGATTCTGGTATTTTTCCTTGCGTCCTTTGCCCTCAAGCTTTAAAATGAGCCATACATAATACGTTACCCTATGTTTCTTCTAACTCGAGATTCGTGGGGACCAATTCGCTTACGGAATTATATATATAGATTTTTTTACCCGAGAAAATTCAGACACTAATTTAGTACCATAAGTTATAGAATATAATTTTCCATAAGAACAGAAGAAAATTATCTGATCCTTTTGATTTAACGTCGTATGAGAAAAGAAAAGAAAAAGTCAAAAACACAGAAAATCATTAAACAGCGATTCAGAGACTACTTAAAACTTTATTGACACTAAGCCATACAAAAAAAAACCGTTTAATAATCGTCGCTATTAAAAGTAAAATTCTTTACAATCAACAGAACAATTTATTCATGAAGTTAAAAATTGAATATTTACCTAATAATTAATTGGTGATAAGAGGCCTAACATAAGAATACATGTTTACAGAATCCTTAAGATCCCTCTCTAAATTACAGTTTTAAGTTAATCAGTCACTCTGTAAATGCACTGTAAAATGAATGAATTTATGAATCTCATAAGTTAATAAATATTTATACGAATTATGAATATACGATTTGAGGATTTAATTTTCTTAATCTGTAAAAAAGAGCAATACCATACACCATGAAAACATCAACAATCGACGATTTTCATTGAAAATTCGGTATGTTCATTATTTTAAGGCGCAGTTTGCACCAGATAGGGATTATTTACACCCAACCAGCACTAAGCCTAGGCGCATATTGAGCTGTGCGGCACAGTCCGCGCAGCGCAGCGCAGCGCAGGGCAGCATCGGCAAACACTCGCACAGTTATCTGCGTCGCACAGTTTACATCGCATATTGGGACGCAGTTCAGTGTCGAAGTGTCGTAGTAGTATTGACGCTACCATGGTGCGAGTGTTGAAACCGACGCAGGTGAGCAATGCGGCACAGTTTTGGCCCCGCGCATATTGAGACGCAGTCCGAGCAGCGCAGCGCAGCACAGGGCAGGGTAGTTTTTTGTAACTTACGTATTCGCATGGACGCGCGCAAATTGAGGCGCAGGGCAGGGCAGCACAGCGCAGCGCAGCGCAGTCCCGCACTGGCACTCGTGGACGGGGCACAGAAACTGTGCCGCATTGCTCACCTGCGCCGGTTTCAACACTCGCACCATGGAAGCGTCAATACTACAACGACACTTCGACACTGAACTGCGTCCCAATATGCGATGTAAACTGTGCGACGCAGATAACTGTGCGAGTGTTTGCCGATGCTGCCCTGCGCTGCGCTGCGCTGCGCGGACTGTGCCGTACAGGTCAATATGCGCCTATGTCCACGAGTGCCAGTGCGGGACTGCGCTGCGCTGCGCTGTGCTGCCCTGCCCTGCGCCTCAATTTGCGCGCGTCCATGCGAATACGTAAGTTACAAAAAACTACCCTGCCCTGTGCTGCGCTGCGCTGCTCGGACTGCGTCTCAATATGCGCGGGGCCTAATGGTGGGTTAATATCGTACCATAATGAATTCCTGTCTGTCATATGTTGATCCGTATAATAACCAGGACTGGGGCGGTCTCTTTGATTTGAATTATACTTGCAAAGTAAGGATTGATTACCTCATGCATTTGTAATATAGTATTGTATCACTGGACAATTAAAATGCATTATTAAATTTTAATATCCTAATATAATTAATGTTTTTACTATATTAATTTTTTACTTTAAAATGCTGATAAACAATTTATTTTTCATGGTACATGTACTTTAAACCTATGTTCCTAATAAAAGTCCCGGAACGGTGAAATATATTTTTTACCATTATACATAAAGTTATAAGTCTTGGTGTATCAATAATGGTCTACTATTTTAAGCTGGTATAACTTGTTTATCAATTAGAGGGACGGCCCACGAGGAGTCAGACAAAAATATCAGCATAGGTCGACTTTGGTATTAAATTAAAAGTCCCACTTAGTAGAGTACAAAGCCCCAAACAAGACTTCAAATGGATGACTGAGACGGAAAGGGTAGGCAAACAAAGTTACCATTAAAAAATCATATGGGTAAAACTTAAAAAAGTTATAACTTTCTTTATACTCAACCTTTTGACGTCGGGTTTGTGACTTTTTACTCCAAATGCAAAGACGTTTAACACTATGTATGATGAGATTGAAGCCAAAGAAGATTTAATTTAAACACCCTCTATAGGTGATGTCCCCCTTAGAAGTATTACAGAAATCTGCTGTGGGCTTTGTTAAATCATACATCATCTTAAACGTATTTTCATTTGGAGTAATAAGCCACAAACCCGACATTAAAAGGTTGAGTATAAATAAAGTCAGCCACACTGTATATTTGTTTAAGTAATGGTTTCTTCATATAATAGTGTTAAATTAAAAAAAATCACCTTTCACATTAAAAAGACCGGCCGATAGTTGCACTGCAAAGTCTAAGAGTGACGGTTTGTTACGACATGCATATTTGGAAGGCACTAAAACTGATTAAAACTCATTACACCCCGCTGAATGTTAACTTACAAAACGGTGAAAGCGAACAAAACACTCACTACAATCACAAAGAAGTTACTTACTCTTGATTTTACATTTTAACATATTATTTAATAACATGGAATGGATACAATTTATTTAATTTTTTAAATGTTTTCATAATTAAAACTTTGATGTAATATTTATTTATGATTTAAAAGTCAAAATTAATGCCAATCAATTGTTTTAACTCCTGTACAAATAAAAATTAGGCATATATTCCAAGAACACTGTGTAAAATATTCATCAGCCAGAATTGGCATTTACAGTCTATAAATGATAAACAGTTTCCCTTTACAGTCAGGTGCTTTATGCACCATTATTGTATTCGCCGATTGTAAGAGAACAGTCGAATGGATTATCATTACAATAATAGTTGCTGCTCTTTTTGAACTAAAACCGTTCTCTCAATGTTCCCAAATTAATTTTCCACTTACTAAGCGGATTACCTAGTTTTAAGGTGTTTTGGGCAGCTGATAAATATGTTTGGCTGATGATGGTTGTTCTAAAATATATTTGTTCTTATAGTTACTTTTAGTTACGTTCAGCAACCAGAAAGCCTGTTTGAGAAGATAGTAGAAAAATATCGTGTTAATCATAACGTAATTGTAACCTGCCATACCACACGTAATGTTTCGTTTTAGGTTTTGTGGTTAAATACTGCCGTTTCCCGTAACAACGATACTATAATTTTTACTAACCAATTAGTTTAAAATGATTGCTAAGATCATGTTAGTCAAAGTTTATCAGTTAGAAACGTAACTTTCATATAAAACCATTTATATTCTACCCCCAAAATAGAGAGGGTGACCAAGTCAAGTGTGATATACATTTTACTGCGTCCTCCTATGTAACCAAAGTGAAGCGATGAATATTAAATGTTATAATTTTTTCACTAAGACAGTAGATAAAACGATAATTTCGAAATAAAAGTATTGAAAAATGCTCGACTAAAAATGACGGGAAAAACTGCAACAGGAACTCGGGTAGAATTGAAAGAGCCTTTTGTCAAGCGTTGACTAGAAAATTACTCCGGATAGTTTCTATTGACATCGCCTCGAGTTCTAGGATTCTCGCTCAACTTTTCTGCATACCCTTTAGTAATACAAAACTATTTAAACTCAAACTAATAAAAAATGTTAGCTACCTCGAAGGAATAATTAGCAATTACTTAACTATATACTATTTTATATTGAACTGCTTGCTCATTCACTCTTTTAAAGAAAGTATGTTAAGTTAGACTAAACTGTATGTGACCATGGAAAATTTTTAAAAGAAAATTGCAACGTATAACGATTTAAAAAAATCTGTATAATACGAGCAGTGTCTGAAGCGACGTATTTTCCGCGATCTGAAAATTTAGCGGGTAGATTTTGATTATGCGTATAAGAGTTATTGGCCCAAAAATAGGTTTAGATACAGCCTCAAACCCCAGGAAAAATAGAATTTAATCCAAACAAGATTAAAATTATATTTTTTTTACATTGGTCTTATGGGTTTCCATCAAGGGCAACCAAATAATACGAAAGAAACAAAAATAATAGCATGCTACTTTCAATCATTAGTTTGAAACAGCTGTCACCTGTGAAAAGGTATAGTTGGCGTAAACTTCAAAACCTGATTACCACGATACTATAACCAAAGTGAATTAAAACCAACGAGCAAGGCTTCTTTCTATGTTTTTGGCTTCGTTCTGGGGACCTCAATACGAAGAGTATCACAGTCCCGGTCTTAGGTCTTACCATGGCTACTACCGTATTCCCTATAAAGAATTTAGCTAAACGTATAATTACATTTTAACATCCAAGTTATTTTCTACAGATTATTAAGGGGTTTTTACTGTTAATGTTTACTTTTAATGTTAATGCTCACTTTAAAACAGGGCTACTGCTAAACATTTTGAAAATTTATACATGTAAATTTTACACATGTACATAGACCCGTAATTTATATGTGTAATTTAGAATCATGTTTAGAATCATGTTAATCGTCCTATAATTTTATATATTCAAATAACACGTAAATGTGTTCCGTTGAAAACGCAAGGGTTGATACATATGGGCCTATGAGTATAAATCTTTTTAAAGCACCTTCCACACTGTAAAGACCGACACGAAGGTTTCACTTTCTCATAAGTTCGAGTGACGTTTGTTCCGACATGCAGATTTGGCAGACCATTAAAACTCTTTACAAGCCGCTGAATGATAATTTACATAAACATTGAAAACTGACATAAACCTCACAACATTGACGTGACATATTCTTTATTATAATTTGTATCATATTTACTAACAAGTAATGCCAAACATCGTATTTATTTTTATTGAGCTATGTGTTAGAAACAGATACCGTACTTAGAAAAAATCTTGGATTTTATTTATTTCAGATTATATCACTAAATTTTGTAAAGCTTGTAAAAATTAAAAAATCAACAATTCAAAGAACAAAATATAAAATTTTTATCTTCGATTAACAATCACAGTTAGAAAGTGATAAATAGTTACACTTCACATGGTCTGATGCATTTTGCACCAAAGTTCTATTCATAAATGAACAAACTGAGCGAATCGTAGGGATTATCATTACAACAATGATTGCAGCTCACTTTGTTCTAAAACCGTTCCCTCAATATTCACACGACTTTCAATTATTAAGCGATTATTTCCTGTTTTGATGTTATATAATAAAGGTTTATAGACAACGCGAATGCTTTATTTAGGTGAATGTTGGCTGTTCTTAGTTTTTCAGTCAGATTGTAGCTGCATGTCTGCTAAAAAGTGAATATAAATACCGAATATTCATAGTGATCCATCAGTGAATATTCATAGTGTTGAACGTAACCCAATTCCGACTTTAGATTTTATGATTCAATATTGTCTTTATTGTGAAAATACTACAGTAATAATTTCTACAAAAAGGACTTATACTTTCCACGATCGGATATTGTTTGACATACTGTATTAATTTCAAATTTAACGTAAAATTGTTTGAAGACAAACAAAATTCACAATACTATTACTATTCTACTATCAAATTTGAAGAAAGAGTGATATAAATTTTACCACCCCCTCCAACGTAAGAAAGTTTACCAATGAATATTGAACGTTAATTAAAAGTTTTTACTCCAAAGTTATTAATGGACCCAAGTATTATAGAAATGTATTAAACATATAAATAAAAATCAACGAACTTTTCCTATGGTGAGTTACACATACTGTAGGTTCACTTTTGTTCTCGTAACACTCGATAAACATTCTGATAATAGGCCCATTAATCTCATTAATTATTCAGAAACTTATATTTTTTCTAATCCATCGGCGAAATTTATGTAGGAGATGTAATATAAAGCTTGGCGTTATTTATTAAACAAACAGAATGTTTTTATTGCATCGGCTTAGCATAATCGATTAAGTTACATTAAAGAGTCGCTCGAAGTTATTTGAGTAAGAGGAAATGACCTGAAAGGGTCTTTTTAACATCTGATCATCAGATCACACATTGTGATATAACGATGTTAAAATGTAGGTAGCAAATTAAAATTTGAGTAAACAAGATTTAAGATTGAAATTGTTTATGGCAAAATTCATTATTAACTAATACATTAAAAAGATCCGTCCTACATACTTGAAGTATGTAAAATTTACATACACATGTCTTAAGAAACAAACGAAGTGTTAAGAGAACTAAATGTTAAGTGAACAAACCGTGAGGTTATGTTTAACCTGGTTTCTCAATAGTGTTTATTACAAATATTATATTTTAGGGGGTCAGAATGTTGCCTATAACTTAATTAATACCTCAAGAACAGTCCCATATGTTGTGATCAGGATAGAGTTTCTATATACCGACCCACCAGTGCAGCACAGTGATGAGCTGATTAGCGTGCTCGTCGATAATTCAACCCGTCTGATGTGGTTAATTATACACCGCTATATCGAATCAAAGTTTATAATTAGAATAGAAGCCGTCTTATTCACATCGTTTATTAACACCTCAAACAGTCTTTTTTAACGTATTCAGTAGTCACTGAATATATAATAATTTATCACCATTTCCAGTATTTTCTCAATATATTTCAACTGACATTACAACAGAAAATTTTGGTGAATTTTAGCTAAGAGAGTGAATTCTATTATTTTCTTTTTATTATGATGATTTATCATAAAGTTACGACATTTTCAAAATAAAATTAGTGAGAAACTCTTGATTTAAAAGATAAGCTGCCACAGGGACTCGACAGTGGTTCATCTTTTCAAGCTCATTGAAAGAGACTTTTGTTGTGCGTTGACTACAAAACTACTCCTGATAGTTTCTATCGGCACGACCTCGAGTTATAGGATTATCGTTCGACGTTTTTTATACCCCATATTATTACAAAATTCTTTGATCTAAAACTAACAAATTTGTAAGCTAACTCAAAGAAGATATTGACAAATACTTCACTATATACTTTTTAACAATGAAGATTGGTTATTCACTATTTTAATGAGAGTTTTTTAAAGAACTAATATGAACCATGGAAAACGTAATATGTTTAAAGCAATGAGTTATGCTTATAACGGGATGGTATTTTACAAAAATAACCATTGTTGAAGACAATTAGTATGGTTTATTCATTACTGTATTAGTCCATTTCTTTATGTTTTATTATTATTGTTTTCTATAGTTTATATCACATCATTAACACTATACCAAACATTACATTGTAAAGACAGACAATGGAATAGAATAAAATTAAAAATAATCAAACTAGTGCATATACCTTTGTTTAGGTGTCAAAAAAAGGATGATGAATAAATTCTATTTAGTATGTGTGACCCTGGAATATCTGAAACTATTTCTAGAAACAAGTATTTAGACTAAGTGGTTTACAAGACAATATCACGGAAATTCCGGACAAAATCCCTCATAAACAAACAATTTTACCGAGCAGTTTTGGATAACTCCCAGCTTGGAGTGTTATTTATAGACTGGGACGAGTAACAAAATAGTTGGGCGTGAAACCGCGTCTTGTTAACTTGACTGATTGAAGATCCAGATCTTGCGGCAGAAAATCTCTGACACGGATCACAAGAGAACCCGTCACGCTTCTAAAGTGAAAGTTGCTATAAAACATCTTCAAGCTTGATAAATTGTTCAGCGATTTTAAAACTTTACACATACTAATACAGTTAAATGTTTACAATTAATTAAATAAGTAAAAAATGTACATAAAACACTATTAAATTTATGACAGCCATTGTTACCATTATTATTATTTATTTAGGAGACGGAGTTATTTAATTCTGAAAGTTAAAAACAGACAAAATTCTAAAAATTTGGCAAAAAGAAATCCTTTTGCTGAGGCAGACATCGAAGACGACAGAAATCTTTTTAAATCTGATGAATCAAAGGCTTTCGAGGGGCTTTCAGTTTTTGACATGGTTGTATAATGTGTACTCCTAACCATATTTGAGGAAGAAAGCCTTCCAAGTTCATTAAATACTAATAAATTAACACATTATAAAGAACATTTATAAGTAGTTTAACCATTTATAATAAATTTTATGAATGTGTATTTTGTATAGCCTCTAAACGAATTGCAACAATTGCCCTTCGGATAAAAAGAATACGTGTAAATTCCATATAAACATAAATAGGTATATTTTAATGAGATGAATAAAATAGCCTTCTTCCAACCTTGGAATGGGGTAAGCGAATTCACGGACAGCTTACGAACACAATTCACTTCTATTGCAAAGATTATCCTAGAATACTGTGCAGAAAACTTGTTATACATAGCCGAAATCTACTTGAAAAATGAAATGTCTGGAAAGGTTTGAGGCAATGGGTGGATTAACTTGGTGATCCGTTCCTATTGAAACAAAAACAAGTCTTTTTTATGTCACTAGCAATCACTAACAACATGCAAACTTCTAATATGGATTTTTTTAA
Organism: Neoaliturus tenellus; assembly: GCA_030545055.2. Classification (NCBI taxonomy): domain Eukaryota; kingdom Metazoa; phylum Arthropoda; class Insecta; order Hemiptera; family Cicadellidae; genus Neoaliturus; species Neoaliturus tenellus. The sequence goes on along the minus strand of CM061534.1, from coordinate 2,900,642 downwards.
ACTGAAATAAGCCTAGTTTGAACATTTTTTTATTACAAATCTCGTAAATCTGACATAAAAAATAGAATAATACAATTAAATGTTACCTTTACAAAGCCACTGAATTCGCGCCACCACTCACCTAAAAAGAAACATTCATGTAAGATTAAAAAATATTTATCACTAGAGGGAATGAATTGTTATTAACCTAAAACAAAAGCTATTAAGGCACAACAGTTAAAGAGAACACGATATCTCTGAATTAAATTTCTAGAAGGAGGCTTGAAGCTTGTTGTGATCGTTTACAACATACAGCAATTTGATCTATTGCGCTCTGTTGTTACCAACCTTCAAAGCCAGCAAACAAGTTTAACATTTTTCTTACTCAAAATAACAAAAAAGTGACACATTTTACTAGGACATTCTATAGTTAAAGTAATTACAGTCAACTCCACTCTTAATTATATCTTCACATGACCAAATGGATTAAAATGTAGTTAAAAAAATCCTAATTAAGTTAATTGATTTATTTAAGTAAACAATAACAAAGAAAAATAACAAAATAGTCTTAAAACATAATTTACAGCGGAAATGTTGAAATAAATTAAAAAGGATTATCCTTTCACTAGATTGAAGATTAGGTTAAATGAATAACATCCAGTGGACATAAAGCGACAGCTTAATCCTGTCATTTGTCATTTCGTTCATCACCAGCGCAATTATAATTGATCAAAAGCTTTTCATGACGTTGTTTCCACCAGTAAAATACCTTATTTTTAACCAGATCCATTAAAATATTTTATTGAATATAAATTAACTTATTTCTATAGGACGAAACACATATTAATGAATTAAAACTTAAAACGCATCATCCTAAAAACATTTGACGGAGTATTTCCTTGTACTGTATATATCAGTTTTTTGTCTGTATTACTACACGAAGAAAAGTATGACTTTATCTGATGAGATTGAGCTTTAATCTACAACTGTATGCCAGCAAATAATTAGACAAATCTGTTCACGTGACTGAACGTTTTTTGAAAACTTCCAAACACAACGCAGACGAATGGAGATTGAATACCTTTAGTTGGGCAGATGTGTAATATTGCCAAGGCACTTAAAAACCTGATCAAAAGGAGTTAAGATTCTGACTTGCAAAGTAACCGTTTACTGTGTCACGGTTAAATACCTATCGAGAAAAACACAGTCTAAAAAAATTAAGCCCTATAGTAAAAACGTCCAAGTATTAAAATAGTAAACTACAATGACAGTTAAATGCAAGTTCCGACTCAAGTCAGAGTGGTTTATTTTAGCCTAATAAATGTTTTATCCTGTTGTTTTAAAATGTAACTTAAGTAATTTTAACGCTCATGAATGACTTGTAATAATTTCCATAATATCCAGTGTGTGTGTGTGTTCTTTCTTTCTCATTTTTTCCCAGGACAACTTAAAAACTGGTTTATACTAGTTGCGAGGTTGACTTGGGTACAGCAAACGAAGTTGTCATAACATGTGGTAAGTCTTTTGACTGCACACTATGACAATTTCCCTTCCTGCATGATCCGTACATGTTCTAGACAGCGGGTGGTGAATGATGTGGGCATGGAATGTGGGCATGTTACAGCCCTTAGCTGTAACATGGATGGGCAGTCGGTCGGTCGGTCGGCCATTTAGAGCGCGGAGCGGACCACCAGTTTGGCCGGAAAATCAGTTTTCACAGGAGCACGGGCGTTGGTCCTCTGAGTGGTCAGATGGCCATCTGATGTCCCGTCTCTTACCCTTTCTCTTCCTTCAATATCCCGTCCTTCAGGGGGCTTCAAAATGCCTGTTAGAGGCAGACTTGCTTAACGGTTCGGCCAAGGTCTCTTTATATAAACTAATAACAAAATTCAGTGCTTTAAGAGCATCTTTATTTCATTTTATTCTACAAAACTTCATCATTTGCTGTTTTACCTTTATAATCACGTGTAACGTAAATATATTCTCATATTCTTTTTTAATGTACTGAAAATGTTTTAGTAGAGACCAGTATTGTCTCTAAATTTTAATGATAGAATATGTATTTTTGACGCTCTCTATATTTGTACATCCTTTTTCTGCTAATGTACACTCATGCGTGTCTTAATTTTTTTATATCAATATTTGTAATATGACTTTTACCATGCATTGTTAACTTCGTATTTACGGCAATAAAGACATTATTTAATTATTTATTTAATACATAACACTCGTGTCCAATATATGTGAAACAATTAATAACCAATCAAAGACAATGATATGACAAAGCGTGCATTTTGTGAAGTTATTTCTTCGTATCATGTAGAATAGGATAAAAATATATATATAATGACATGCAATATTGGGAGTACAATTCGTATTTACTATCGAGCGCGCATGATAATATATACTAAATACCTGCTAGCCATATAACATTGATAAATTATGTAAAGATAAGGGATTTTTATACCAAGCGACCAATTTTTTTTATTCAAAGTACAATTGAATTTGGACTGACAAATCAGTGGTAGTAATAAATTTTGCTCCATCTACTGAAACTCTAGGGCAAGAATAAGATATTTCGTGAAAAATGAATTAGCCATGCCAAGAAGCACGAGAAGAGCACAATTCATATTGGTTATCTCGATCAACGTGAGAATCATATATCAATGTTACAGTGTCGTGAAAACTCTCCATGATAACGATATATGGGAACGGTAGGGAAGTTTTCATGATACGACACACACAATGTGTATTGATTGTGTCGCTCGAACTAGTAAATCAAGGTTATACCTTGTCGTGATGCTGTAGCCAACGATATAACAATAAAATATGATCAAAAACAGCGAGGGAAATTCTAGAAAACATCCTGATTGTCATTCAAATAACTTTTTATGAATGAATCCTGGTATATATGCACAGCAATAATACCATTTCGATGTTATAGTGTCATCAAACTTAGAGTGGGTACTTTTTAAACAAGTCAATAATTTGCAACGAGAATATTTTATGCAAAACTTGTCCCCACTGATTTATCTACAATTCTTCAATTTATCTACAACGGATGGTTTTGATTATATTTTACATGAAATAGCCTATGTACGTATACTGAAACAATATGTAAAGCGACATTGTGTTGAAGGTAACATGTAGTGATGATTACAAGCACAGAGACGCTTAATGCACTGTATTCCTTACAGTTGCATAAACCAACGCTACTTGGTCTTACTAGTGGAGGTGTAGTCCTAATTGAATCACTCGATTATTTTAATACGCTCTCAGTACTTGGAGACAAATAATAATGTTTTTAATGGATACTTTTCATAAAATGTAGATTTTAATGTGCACAATTTTAACTTGATATTGAAATGTTTAGTGCAGCACGTGAAGTATATTGGTCACATAGCACACAATACATATATATTGCATTGATATGTCGCGCAATATACCCCGGACTCCCTTCTTGCAACCTCGGCATAATATACTGCATTAATCTAGCTTCCTCTACTTGGAACGAGTATCTAACAAAAAATAAAATTCCAATATATGTAAAAATAAAACTCAAACTCTCCTGCAACGCTGTTAAAATTTTTTAAGCAACCGTATGAGAAGAGATCGTTAAAATTTGTAAATGTATATTTAAGGTATTATTTGATTTTTGGCTATAAAAATTATTAATATCGTACCAACTACACAAAACAAAATTTTTTAACGTTTTTAATAAACATTACTTTATTCATTCCAAATATTTTGATAGAATATTACTCGTATCAACATCTTAACAATTCAATTAATATACAAACAGGAAACAAACAGGAATTTAAGTTGAAATTTAAAATTACTCTTAAACTTATTGAAACAAGAACAATCCAAATGACCCATGTTAACATTTCTCCAAATTAGCTTTTGTATATGTCAAAAAAATTATATAAATGTAAAATTTCATTGCCTAGACTACATAGTCTAAGTAATGGCAGTTCCGACTGTAAATGACGAAATTAAAAAAAAATCACACAAAACATTGGTTTAACAGTGGTTTAAAATAAAATTGAAGACAAGCCATTCCTATCTTAGGATGATTTTTTTTTTTTTTTTTTTTTTTTGAGGAGTTAGCAAATAGGCATACTTCAAGGATTTGAAAAACAATATTAAAATTTATTATTTAAAAAGTTAAACAACATTACAAACCAGGAAAAGCGTTCACGGGCTTTAATTTTCATCAGACGATATCTGTACTTTGACACATTTATTGCTTACATTTAAGATTCTATACTGAATCCTTGCGGCCTGTCACCCATTGGAAAGCAATGTAGGTTATGGTCAAAGTGTAAACTTTGGTAGACTATTTTTACCTTTGACTGTTACCAATAGTTGTTTTAAATTATAAACTAACTTGAAAGTGGAAACGTTTAAAAATGTTATTACTGATAGTTAACTGAAAATAATGATTGGACAACAATTAACAATATTTGGTACATTATATGTCAAAACATTCGCTGTGTATTTATAGTCTGTTCACCGAGAGTGTGAAGTGAAGCCCCGCCTCAAAATGGCGGATGCCACGGGTCTGGACCAATCAGGAAAGAAAAAATCACCTGTACGGTGTGAGGCTAGAGGGATGATTCACAGTTGTTTTTTAAAAGCAACTTATTACTAATGGTAAACTTATTATTAATGGTTGGTTACCATTACACTGAAGTACCTATGGAGGCTTTGTCAGCCGAACTCAATTTGCTACCCCTCGCTCTAAGAAGAGAAGTTGCTGACTTTATTCTGCTATACAAAATCCTTAATGGTCATCTTTGCTGTCCAGAACTTCTAGCAGAGATTGATTTCAAAATTCCGACAAGAACTACAAGATCCCAAGATCTTCTAAGTCCCAGGCACCACAGCACAGTTTTTGACTACTACACTCCGTTAGCCAGATTAGTTCGGATTGGAAACCGCATGGCCTTGGATTGCGACCTCTTCTGCGACAGCCTAAGTCACATAAGATGCCGTGCTGCCGCTCTTCTCCAGGAAGTTGTACAATGAACATTGCATGCGACTCTGCAACTATTTATTATTCACATAAGCAAAAATTCATTGTTGGCATGTACTTTTTTTTGATTTTTGTATGTTTAATGGTAATTTGTATACGTATTGTAAATTTGGTATGTTGCATGGTAAATTTTGCATGTAATTATTTATTTTGCACTCACAGCATTCTTGCATTGTTCCACATGAATCTTTTTTTTTTATATGTTGCTGAAAACTGCCTAGCCTCTGCATGTATTTATTTTTACTTACTTGTATTGTATTGTATTGTATTTTGAACACACAATCATTCATATTGTATACTTGTGTAAACATGGCTGCTGCCGTTGGAAATAAATAAATAAATAAATAAATAAATAAATAAATTACTCTTCACATTTCTCCCTTTCAACCCTGTCAGCTGTTTCATCGTGACATTTAAAAGCATGTGTGGATTTGTTTGTTGGTTGTTTTTGTTTTTGTAGTTTTATTGTTATTTCATTTATAGGTACCGGCAAGGTATGCATGTGACACAGCCTGCCATTAGGAGGGGGCGGGGCTTCACTTCACACTCTCGGTGAACAGACTATAGTAGAAATTAGAAAAGTTGATTACTAATAAATTGTGTAAATACGCCAATCGAAAATCAGACAGATTGACTGTATCAAATCACTAATCAACAAAATCCTCCGAATGAATCACAATCACCGTCCCCTATTGATGAATAAGCCAACAATGTATTTGAACTGTCACGTTATGGACAGTGTTAAGTGTAAACTGTGTTCATTGCTACTATTGTTTAGTAATAATGCAATTTTAAATGAATTTGGTTCCATATTTATCTATTTAATTCCTTCACAAAGTTTTTATATTTATTTATTTATTTATTTGCAAAATTCATTATAGTACGTTAAAAAATAAATCATATATAAATTTAAATGAAAATCAAGACGTAAGTCTACTACCAAACAGGAAATTGTCTTTACGACTGAAGTTAGAGCACAAGAAAGCTCTGATCTGGCCTTATAAAATAATCAGGACCTTGTGTAAATGAAATTTTTAGCTTGTTTTTGTGTGTGGTTTATTTCTTATTTAGATATTTGTATTCGTACAGTTTACCCTAAACATATATTCATAATTTACATTTTTATAGTACTCGTATTTATACAGGGTGATTCACGACGAAGTGCAGAAATTTCGGGAGCTGATTCTACACATGAAAATAAACAAAAAAGGCCATATAAACAAATGTCTTAAAATCCTTCATTTAGCCACAAGCCGCCATTTTGTTTTTTACACGTAATAATTTTTATCTCCATAACGAATTGATGGATTTACTTCATATTTCGCATGGACCCTTATCACAATAATGGTAATTTCTAGAAAAATAATTATTATTTTCTATGTCTATTTTCAAAATAGCGGCCATTTTAAAATTTTAAACTCAAATTTCTCAAAAACGGCAAATATTGTCAAAATTTTATTACATACAAAAAAGTTGACAAATTAAATTATCTAAACAACGATACCAAGTTTGTAAAGATCTAACAACAAATAACGGAGTTGTTGGGATTTTTCTGCAAAAAACATGGATTTTGCATTATAATTAATGCAAATTTAGGTTGTTTTAATAGAAAATTCTCTATTACTCCGTTATTTGTGGTCATATCCTTACAAACTTGGTATAATTGTTTGGATAATTTAATTTGTCATCTTTTTTGTCTCTGATAAAATTTTGACAATATTTGCCGTTTTTGAGAAATTTGAGTTTAAAATTTTATAATGGCCGCCATTTTAAAAATAGACATAGAAAAATAATTATTATTTTTCTGGAAATCACCATTATTGTGATAAAGGTCCATGCAAAATATGAAGTAAATCCATCAATTTGTTACGAAGATAAAAATTATTACGTGTAAAAAACAAAATGGCGGCTAGCGGCTAAACGAAGGATTTTAAGACATTTGTTTATATGGCCTTTTTTGTTTATTTTCATTTGTAGAATCAGCTCCCGAAATTTCTGCACTTCTCCGTGAATCACCCTGTATATTAGTGTACCGAATACGCACAACAATGTTAATGGTTTAAAATTCGTTCAATGAAGTTCAATCTGAAAATAATGCATTTTGTAGCCCTGATATAGTCTATCATTGTATGGGAACTTTCATAAATACAAGGCTCGCAAAATATTACCAAAGATTTGAATTTAAAGAGCTTTCGTTCCATTAAGTGGTGACTGATTCACTTAAATTCGCTTTTTTCCAAATTCCAAAAGCTCCTTTTGACTCCACAGCTTTCCAGTAACAAATTGATGTAATTTGTCCCGCGTTACAGTCTCGCTATTCGTATCTCCTAAGCCTTCCTGCTCATTATTTTTGCTTTATAATAATAGAATAAAAATAAAATCATTATGTTGATGATTGATGATTCTAGTTCTAGACAAACAATTATATTGATCAACATACCTATAGTTAAATCAATTGGCATTACTAATTGAACCGATCGTTTTGATTCTGTTTTCAATTGTAAAAATTGTGTAGTAAAAAAATAATGAAAAAATAAATAAAATGGCATAGAGAATCTGAAGATTTTAGTTAGAATATATTTTATTAGATTGGTATTAATAACTTGTATTATTACTAGGCAGGGTTACATAAACCTTGACTGTTATTTTAGGTTAAATGTATACAGAGTTGACCATATGAAACCAAACATTAAATGCATTATTTGCAAAGATACATCGTAAATTTTTAAATGTAAACACATTTCTAAAACAAGAGATTACTCGAGAATGGGTAGCGTCAAATCTCGAAGGGTAAATAAAACTTTACACAACCCTTGGCTGTTCACACCTTTGGCATATCGCTATCGCACTTCCATTCTCATGGATATTGCCTAACATGACTTTCTACGCCACCATAACGTACACGTTTATATTAGGCAAAACCTGAGACAAAACTATCTACATGTACAGTTCTACTGAAGTAAAATGCTTTTAATGAAAACTGATTTAGAAAATTGTACTTTAACCCTTAACCTTGAAACAACATTTAAGGGAGATAATGTGTTAAAAAACGAAGGGCCACACTAGTTCAAATTATGAAAATTGAAAATGCAAATTGGTGTAATTTTCTACCTGTGATAAAGTAATAATAGTGCCATTTGATACGAGTAATTTGATAAAAATAAAATATGAGTATCTTAATAAATTACAAAAGGACATCTATCAGTCGTGTCTAAAATCAAAATTTACAGCATACAATGTAATATTTTAATTATTACATATACATGAGTTCTAATTTAAGATACTTACACTCAATTAAGTAAGCTCCAACGAAAAATAAAAACTGTAAAAAGTTGTACTGACGAAAATTCATTTAAGCAGATCAAGAATATAGGGTTTAAACACCATTTTTTTATACTAAGGTTGTACTAGTATTATAAGATTTGTAATGACTACTTTAACAGAAACGGACGTAAAATGGGTTAGATTGTCATGAAGTCAAAATAGCCGAGGAATATAAATCAACGCGGCGGCTGCGGCGGCGGCCGACAAAACCACTCAGAGACCGATCGACTGGTGAAGGAGGACGACTCATTTGTCGGGTGGGACGGATTTAACAAGGTCGGTCTTTCAACTCTTTATATCACATTTCAACGACAAGCATCCACCCTTTATCACCAACGTTTTAAAAGCATATCCTAGGAATTTACGCAAAACATTTTTTTAAAGCTGAAAGTGCAATTTATTTTTAAGGAGATATATCTGGCCAAATATCTAAAAAAGTTCAGTTAGCCAAACATTACGTAGAATTTAGCGAGCTTAAAAGGTGATTGCGCGTTAAAATTTCGTTAATTGGGATATTAGTGCACGTTTATAATAAAAGGGTTTATTTCATCATTTTTTAAGGTAGTGTAATGTTTGAAGGCAAAATTAATTTTCATATTTCGAAAAAAATTAAGTTATAAATTAAATCAGTTTATAAATTGGTATTTTACAAAGGTAATAATGCGCAAAACAAATATAATCATTTTATCCAGCCTTTCTTTGAAAATAACATTCACGGCTAAAATGTTGAATATATTATAAAAGAATATCCTTCCAATAGATTATACATTAAGTTTAATAAATACAATCCAGTGGAGATAACGCGACAGTTTAATCCTGTCATTTGTCATTTCGTTCATAACCAGCGCCCTATTTAGTTCATAATTGATCAAAAGCTTATTTTAAGTCATAAAATCATTCAAACTTGTCTTCTGTAGCATACTGGTTTCTTAATATTATACAATTACATAAGTAGAAATACAAAGAGGTGACGTAAAACATTTTAACTAAAAATGCTTTTAGTAACGTTATTTCCTGGTATCTGCTTCAAGAGATCATTTAAAGCATTTCATTGAAAGTTAATAAACGCAATTCTCAAAACAAAACACATATTTATGTCATAAATCTCATAAGACGTTAACCGAAAACATATGCAGTTTTGACGGAGTATTTTCTTGTACATTGAATCAAATAAAAAACTAAATCAGTTTTTGTGTGAATTGCTACGCGAGAATAGTTCTACGATTGACCATCATGGAATTGAACTTTAACCAATTATGAGAGCAAATATTTAGCAGAACTGTTATTCGCGGAAATGAGCAATGGACGAAAATGTTATTTGCGACTGAAACTTCTTTGAAAACTTTCAAACACAACCCAGACGGATGTTGATTGAATGCCTTTAGTTATAGGTTTTGGTAGTGGACTCGGTCTGCCAAAAGATTTTGGAGGATGAGGGCAACTGGGATTGTTTGTCACAGTTCGTCCGGGGCATCCTCCTGGAAAAGAAAACCGATCTGGACCGCGAAGTGGCCCAGATCCCTTGATCGAGCGGCTGGATAAGGAGCGAGCCCCACGGGCGTAAGCCAAATTTAGGCCTAGCCTGACGTAATGTGATAAACAATTCCAGGTTAGATTCCTAAAGAGTAGAGGAGGTTTTTTAGTGGGTAAACCCGTTTTTTAGGGGAGCCCCACACTACAGGCTGGCCACCTGTGTGCGTAATGCATTTTTCCGCCTCTCCCTAAAAAAAAATATATATATATATATATATATATATATATATATATATATATATATTATAATATATCTATGACATAGCACTATAATAGTGTAATACCGGCCTTAGAAAATTTTAAGACCTACAGAACAACAATTATTTGAAAAATAGTAAACAACAACGACGGTTAAATGCATAACATGTGTATTGCGTATTGGTTATAAATTACAGTTAATAACCAATCGACAAAAATTATATGATACAGAAATTATATGAAATTATATTGCTTGAATTAATTGCTTCGTATCATGTAGAATAGGAGTAAAATATATGGTGACATGCGAGCCTGGCATGTCGAAGCAAAAAAAAAATCGCGTTAACTCTCTAGAAAACATCATACAAAATTCGCAAAAACATCATAATTGTTTTGCACCGCATTACGAAACGCTACAGCAAGAACGAGATACAACGGACGAGGGAAATGAAGCATCCACGCCGAGAAGCACGGGAAGCGAACTATTCATATTGATTATCACGATCGACACAACAATCATAAATCAATGATACAATGTGTCATGAAACACAATCCTTTACCAGGATAAGAATGTGCGGGGTTGGAAGGGAAGTTAACGTGATACCTAACACACGATGTATACTGACCGTGTTCCTCTAAATCATCGAACTAATATATCCATGTATCAACATTATACCATCTCTTCAAGCTATGCCCTGATTTAATAATGAAATGTGATAAAAAAGTTGGTAAATTGTAGAAAAATTCTGAATTTCAATAAAAATTCATATAGGATGGATGTATTCTACTTGATTCCCTCGCCATTTAACACTATATCGGCGTCATAGTGTCAGCGATCCTACATTAGGCTACAGCATGTTAATCATATTGTTCGGAATCAGACTATTTTAGGAACTATTTCTCCATCGTTTATCTCACTTAAGATTTGTAAGGATTGTACTTTACCGAGATATATTCATGCATACTGAAACATTATAAAGAGCGACACTGTGTTGAAGATAACAAAGAGACGCTTAATGCACTGTACCGTTGCGTAAACCAACGCTCCTTAGTCTTGTTGGAGGTGTAACTGAATCTCTCGATTATTTACCACAAGTGTACACAAAGATAGGATCCTAAAACCATTATTTTTATATTCTCTCAGTACTTGGAGATACAGAATAATTGTTAGAATGCATATTTGCATAAACTATATACTGTACACTGTAATTTGTACAGGTTTAGATCGAGATATTGACATACTTTATGAGACGGAGTGTACTGGCCACATAACGCACAAATATGTTGTATTTATTAGTCGCACAATTTACCGCGGACTCCCTCCGCGCAACCGTCGACATAATATATTGCGGCAACCACATCTTCCTCTGCTACATCGAACGAGTCTATTATAAAAAATTAAAATTCCATTCTTTTATAAGGTCTTCTTATAAAAGATCTTGATCTTCTGGCTTTGATTTCCACCAAACGATATCTTTGCTTTGATGCACATATTAATTAAAGTTAATATTCTCTATTGAATCCTTGTAGGCCATCATCGCAAAGAGTTTATCCTGTTTACAACCAGAAAGCAATCGAGGTTACGGTCACGTAATAAAAAAGTGTGAACTCTGGTAAACTGTATTTATCTCTGTTAGGTGAAAAATGGTTTAAGTGGTATTGTTTGTTAAGAGTAAGTATTATATTTTATAAATATTCAGAAGACTTAAAATTTTACAAAATATTATTAAAATAGTATTATTTAAAATAAATAATTAAAAAATATTATTAATACTACTACAATCTATATATTAATAAGCAAGCACATTTCATTTCCTCCTTTTTTCTCAGCTTGTGTGCATCGTAGGAGAAATCCGCGCATACCGTTAGAAAGGTATTGTGCTGTAGATGAGCAGAATCGCGTTTTTTCCGCATCGGCTTGCGAGGCTACGCCTTACAGGCTTTCAAGGTTTCAATGTTAATCTTATGAGACAAGGATAATTGAATGAATCATTAGACATCTGTTGGAATAACACATGCTAACAAATCAGGAAGAACAGATAGATGATTTAGTTATAACATATTGTTTTAAACAAATTGGATCCAGACGGTACACATCAACTAGAAAAACTTTGGTTGAATTTCAACCAGGAGGCGATCTCTAGTTAGTAATAATATGTCAAAGCACTCACTTATTTGAGCAGCAGTGAATTTAGCAGCAACTTCCAAATAATGATTACAAATAATTCGTGTAAATACGTAAATAGAAAATCAGACAGCTCGACTGTATCGAATCACTAATCAACAAAATCCACCCAAATGAATCGCAATCACGAATAAGCCAACAATGGATTTGATCTGTCATGTTATGGACAGTGCTAAGTGATGTAAACCAACTGTGTTCATTGTTGGAGAGAAAAACAGAAACTGTTAACTGACCATAATGTAATGTTTTTTTTTAATGACTGGGTAATACAGGTAAATTTTTTTACTATTATTTTATAAAGGTGATATTTTTTATAGAAAATGTTGATATAATTAATAATTCGACCATTAAATGTATGGTTATATGCCTTCTTTTTCTTTTTTACAATTTACAAAGTATTTTTGACGTACAGATAATTTTTTTACAATATAAACTGAATTTTTCAGAAATGTAATTACTAAATATTTTTTGTTGATTTTGGAACTATGAACTGTTTTCTAAATTTCACATAGTTTTAGATTAAACTTAATCGTGCTTTAACCTAGACAATAATAATAATAATAAGAAGAAGAAGAATATTTATTCCGCTGGCAATATTTGACATTGTATGGGAAGGTACATAGTTTAAGGAATTTAAATAAGTCTTTTACTGTGTTTCACAATTCACGTTCACATTTCCAAATTATATTTCCCTTTTCAATTATTTTTCCATATTTTTTCTTCATTTTTCTTTCTTCCTTGTGAAGACAATAAATCTTTACATTGTCTTGGTCAATCATAATGCAATTACATTTAAGAGATATGTACTATGTTCGGTTCGACATTTAGCTATTTAATTTCTTCACATGTTTTTTTTTAAATGCTTTGGTGCAAAATTCATAATGGTACATTTGTGAAAGTAGCCTAAATCAGATATAAATTTGAAAGCAAATCAAGATATAAGTTGACTGCCAAACAGGAAATTGTCCTGAAGAATAAAGTTCCAACACAAGAAAGTTCTGATCCGGCCTTATCAAATAATCTTTTGTACATTTGAAAGCATGAATACAGACGGAAATTAGGTTTCGAAAGATGTCTTGGACTATAATAGTAATAAAATAAGTCTGATTGCATAAGTTTTAGTTTTCATGTTTGTTTATTTCTTTACGGCACTTATTAATTTTAGTCTTACTATTCAAAGTAATCATAATTTTTCAGCTAGTTGAACGAGATTGAAAATTATTTATTTTACAAAAAAAACCTTTTGTACTTCTAAATGCATTGTTAAGCTAGCTAGCAATAAACCACAAAAACATCCATTTTGTCTTTGATTGGTTTTAATCATGTTATGTTTATTGCTTACAATTTATATTTATTTTTAAAATGTATAATAATTTTAAAAACAATGACTATGGTTTAAAGTTTGTCATCTGAAATAGCATCTAAAATAACAACTTGCATAGTTTGGCAATGGCATATTCCTAGTACAGTACAGTGACTTAAATAAAAAGGAGGTTTAAAAACTATTAAAGGGACGAAGTTAAAGAACTGTTGATCCATTAACTGGTGACTGATTCACATCAATTCGCTTTTTTCTAAATCCCAAAAGCTCCATTTGACTCCACAGCTTTTCGGTAACAAATTGATGTAATTTTTACCCGTTACAGTCACACAGGAGATATCATAGGCCTGTTTCATTCGTCTTCCTTTATATTAATAAAAGACAAATAAAAGTCTTACTGTAATGCAAAAACTATTTATTCGAAAGCTACTCATTTCTGTATTCTAGTAAAAGAAATCAATATACTAAATAAAAAATAATACATCACAAATGAAACATAAAATCTAAATATAATGAACAATACACGTTTAACAAGTTTTATTCGAATTACAATATTAGTATTTACAAACTTGCATCGATGACTAGGTCGGGTTATGTAAAGCGTGAATAATAATTATTTGGTAACGTGTTTACAGTGTGGAACCAAACGTGCATTATTTGTAGGAATTAACAGTGGAGTCACGTGTTCCGTTGTTCGTGGTAAACATATTCAAACATATGCTATAACAAGACATTACTTGACAATGGTAAGAGTCAAATCCCGAAGGGTAAATAAATCTTTACACAACCCTTGGCTGTTCACACCTTAGACATATCGCCATCAAACTTAAGACCTCCCGGATACATTACTAAACATAAGGGCATTTTTCTACTTACCTATTTATAAAAAAACATACACATTTTTTATGCAATATGCATGCCCATTGAAGTATAGGGTCCCAAATTTGAAATTGAAAGAAAAAGAAAGAGTTCAACACTTGATTTTATTACCTTGAAAAATGTTATTGTCAAAATTTAATTCAAGGAGGAATATTTTCATAGAGAATGGGTATCATAGACATAGGGCGTTAAAAATGATTATGCAATATACAGGACGAATTGAAACATTGAAGACCACAGGGTAAAATCACAGGAATAGAAAATGTAGACACATACATTTCAAATTTGTAATTAAAAGTCTCTTAAATATAACATTTTTAGATGCAGTAAAATTTGATTAACTAAGTCCATTATTGCTGGGTATAGCCTATACAAAATCATAATTTACAGCATACCATGTAATATTAGAATCATTCCACGTAAATGAGTTATGATTCAAGTTACTTACTCACAAATTAAGTAAACACCGTACAATTTCAAGACATGTTGTTTATCTTCAGGTTGCAGTTTCCTTTTAAGCAATTTTTAAAATCTAAAGCTGATCAAGAATAAATGATTTAAACACCACTTTTTTACACCAAGGTTGTACTAGCATTCCAAGAGATTTTTGTAATGAGTATTTACACAGAAGCAGTCGTAGAATGGGTTGGGTTGTCAATAAATCAAAACAGCTGAGGCGAATGAATCAACGCGGCGGCGGCGGCGGCCGACAAAACCACTCAGAGACCGATCGACTGGTGAAGGAGGACGACTCATTTGTCGGGTGGGACGGATTTAACAAGGTCGGTCTTTCAACTCTTTATATCACATTTCAACGACAGGCATCCACTCTTTATCACCAACGTTTTAAGAGAATTTCCTCAGAATTACCGCAATATTTTTTTTAAGCTGAAAGTGCAATTTATTTTAAGGATATTTGTATCCAAACCTCAAAATGTGAAGTCAATTACGGAGAAGTTAGAGACTTTAAAAGAGGTGACTGTGCGTTAAAATTTCGTATGTTGAACGAATTTAGTACTTTTAGTTTGATCGTTTTTAATAAAAGGGATTAGGCCTAATTAATAATTTTTTGAAGGTTGTGTGTAATTTTTATGTGTAATCTCTTAAGGCAGAAGTAATTTTCATATTTAAGTAAGCTAATAAGTTAAACGAGTTCACACCTTGTTATTTTACAAGAAAAATATATATAACACATTAAAATGTGAAATTATGAAAGAATTACAGGGTCTTCCGTGAATTTTTATTTTGACCACAAAAATGGATAACATTACTTTATAGTAAATAAAGATACCTTATATCTGTTTTCACAAAAAGTTATTACATCGAATGTTTAAATGATGTT